>JAKEEE010000099.1:0-600000 GCA_021498325.1 Bactrocera minax
CCATCCAGTCTAATATTTATGTACGTATGTACGTATGTACGTATGTATGCACAGCAGGCAAGCTCACAACTGGCGCAACACGATAGCAACTGAACCGGATTGAGCTGGAGACAGAAACTCTAGTTTGCGTTGATACACACACACACACATATGTATGTTACATATGTAATCGCATACAAGTGACTGGCAGCGCTGCTGCGCTACTGCGCTGCTGATAAAACCTCGGCGGGAGCAATTTTTTTTAATGTAATGGAAGTTTTGCTGTTATTTATTGAGTTCGTCTTCTTATTATTAGTGTTGTTGTTATTGCTTCGGATGAGTGTCTGCTGTTGCTGTCATTTTGCTGTTGTTTATATTATGCTAATATAAGTTTATACTCATTTATGTAAGTATGTAGGCGCATATAAACTGAAACTTGTTATTCACCCAATGTCTGGGGTCTGGAAGAGTGAGGGGCTTTCATCCGCCCAGCACTCAAACTTGCATGCTTTGTTGTTGCCTAGACATTGGGGGTGTATGTAATGTTTGTTGTCATAGCAGAGTGCACAGGTAAATAATTATGTGTGCATGTAAGTGTGCTTGTATGAGTTTGAGTGTGCATGTTTTAAACGACTTACCTAACGGTGTTAATTGTTGAAAAGAATGAAATTGCAATTATTTTTTTTTGTCATTGGCGTTTACTATGCATCTCATTGCTTCTAAGTTATGGGTTTTTTGTAAATTGATACAAGAATTGAATTGTGTATGAGGAGTGAGTATTTAGATAGGAAAATTTTATTGTTTAAAAATTTTAAACATTAAAATATAAATTATGTGTTTGAGCGCAAAATACCACAATAATTTTTTACTTTATTAATATAAAATTTTGCATTTTTATAACATTTGTAATAATTTTATATTATCTTTTTGTATTTTTTTTTTTTATTTATACGATATAATTACGATTCGCCAATTTTTAATTTTCATATAGTACTTTTTAAGTTTCTTTATAAAAAATTCAAGCTAATTCAGTTTTACTTATTTATTATAAAATTATGGTCACTTCCGCCCTCAATAATATATTATTTTTCTAAATAAATATATTAAAAATTTTTGTTTGTCGTTTTTTTTTATTTATTTAAATTTTATTATTTTTTAATTATTTAAATATTATTATTATTTTTTAATTCACTTTCCACCTATTCTGTTTTTTTGCGCTTTATAAATAGTGACATATTTTCTATATAATTTTCATTGTTTTTAATTTTTGAACACTTTCATTTTAAAAATTTCGTTACTTTTTACTTTCATGTCAGTATTGAATTTTATTATTTTTCATCATATATTATTTAGGTTTTTTATTATTAAATTATTTACATATTTACTTTTTTTTATTTGCTATGACCGTAGCATTATTTTTTATAAAATCTTTTATTACGACAAAAAAAAATAAAAAAATACTGTATATGTGTGCGTAATTTGATGCACAAAGCAACTTGAGTAAAAATTATTTTTAAATATAAAATTGATACTAAACAAGAAATCTGAAGACCCACGCTAATAAATTAACTGTAAGTATTCTACGCGCAGACATGCACGGATACAAATAATAATAGCTGGCTTGCTGGTTCACTGACGTGCTTGCGTGCTTGAAACAACGATGGGAGCGCAGAGTTCTGAAGAAAGTGATACGACACAAAAGCAACGTGAAAGTCAATGTAAACACATACTTACATATGGTAAATTACCAAAATTAAAAGTATATGAAACAGCCAGCAAAAAATAGTATACTAGCGGTGGTGAGAAATACTATAAGCAACAAATTTTGAAAATAAAAATGTGGAAAGTGTGAAATGTGTGAAAGTAATATAATAAACTAAAAGATAAAATAAATTAATAACAGTAAGAACAAACTTCATCTTAAAAAAAAAAACGAAAAAAAATAAAAAATTCCACAGAAAAATGCATTTCATGTTATGGTGTGTTCGTTGTGAGCGGGCGACGTGCGCACAAACATATGACCTTACTGCTGACAGAAATTCAATACCAGAGTAAAAGAAAAGCAAATTGAGTAAATTTATCTCGCACATAATCAAGCAAAAACGAACATTTCTCTGTAAATGTCAATTTCACCACACTTATATGTTAGTTGCAGTAGTCGTACAGCTTTGTGTGCCGTGTGTTGAATTTGTCAATCAAACTGTCAAATGCAGAAAGAGCAAAGTCATTGCTTGTTGGCAGCACAACTGCATGGACATTCCCAGCTTAAAAATATGCTGGGACACAGAGAATATACAACCACACCATTAACAGCTGATATCAACCCAGTACACATTCGCACATACACACACACACGCACACACATGCACACACATGCACACACATGCATCTATGCATCTTTTTGACGAAGTAATTTACCTCGTACGAAACAGTACATCATTTGACAAATGAGCAGTAATGCTTTTGAGAGCATAAGAGAAGTCTATTCACCACACGTCGCTCACATTCCCTTCACTTTACATAGCTGCAGTGAGCGGGAGAGCCGCTTCAATTTATGTAATTACACAGTTTCAAAGTAAAAGCAAACATTCTATGAAACTCACCGATTTAAGTGGGCAGAATTCCTCTTTTCCTACGGATTCGCTCATTGCTGCCCAACTGCACAGCTTGTGGTATATGGTATGTGGTGAAAAGTTATTGTGGTATAAATTTAAGTTATGAGTATGTATATCGGCTCATATGTATATTTCCACTCGCCCATACGCGCTCGTCTGCACGCACATTTAAATAGACATCGGCATAATTAAGGCAGACATGGCGCTGGGGACCCCCGCAGTTGTTGGGTCTACGCTCATGTCGACGCTGTCTATAACGCTGCATGCGCTCGTCAACGCTAGCATTGCACAATACGATTTGTTAATTCTCCACGTCTCACTCCAAATAAATGTATGTGAAAAATTGCACATATGTATATATGTACATATGTATCTACATGTGTACGTGCATAGCAACTAAGGCCGAGTCACGTTTTAAATTACAGGGTGTGTTTTTTTAGCATTTCATACACGTATGAGTACATACTCTTACTCATATTATTTATTTGTGGGTTAGATTGTGTGAGGACGAGTTGTCATTGTTTCTTGTCAGCTGTGGAATGAAGTAGTTTAGACAATCAGCTTTGAAAATCTATGCTATATACATATACATATATACACTATATTCTATGTACAGATATATTAAATATATATATATATATATATATAGACTCAAAGGATTATATTTGTAAAATCCGTAGTACATTTATTTTGGGTCTGTTTGCCAGAAAGCAATGTGGGGATAGAGAAATATGCCTTTATAGTAAATATTTCCTGCTGAAATCACTAAAACCGGGTGAAAGTCAGGTTAATCCCCATAGAAACGAAATTACTGTAAAAATAATTCAATGAATTGAAATTCTCTATTGAGTTCTTTTTCTTCTATGAATTTAATCGATGGAAGTGGGCATGCTAGAAAAAACATATGACCCTCTATTTTAAGAGGTGTCATATAAAAAAAAAAAAAACCACTCAGCCAAATGAATTATGTGCTATGAAAATCCAGCTAGATCAACACCAATAGCGGTTAGAGACCACTCTAGTTCACCGAGTAACGGACTTGATTATCGCTCGGCGGGTTGTAGCTGCCAATCATGTGGCAAAGTTAAAACATCAAATTCGAATGTGTTCGCTTCTCGAGCGGCTTGAAACTAGTGACAAAGTCCACGAACACTCAGCGTACAAGGATCTATAGAATATAGTAATATATAAGGGTCTCTAAGTCTAACCTTTAAGTAGATTCAAGCAAGCAAAAAATTTGAACTTAGTGAACGTCTAGTGCCGTGGCTTGCGTCATTCGCCCATACACTATTCTCAGCGCGCCTCCGTTCGGTGCGAAACTGCTGGGTTTATGGAGTAAAATATATTATATTTAATTGCCGATACACAGTTGACGCAGGCAAAGCATGTTTTACTTTTATTTAGCTTGTCAGTCACATTGCATTTATTGTCTCTACGCAGTAGCGTTGGCGTTGGCGTTGGCGTCGGCGTGGACGTTGGCGTTGTGCTTCTTGGTAATTGTGGCAGCTGACTTAGAGCTGGCAGTGTTTTACGGGGGCGTATTGCATGCAAAGTGTGTGTGTGTGTGTGTGTGTGTGTAAAGGAACGCGTACTTCGCTTCCAAAAGCATTTGTTTGCATAGGAGTGTATGTATGTGTGATTATATGTATGTATGTTATAAATACTTGCTTGAATATTTTGCTTTTATAACTGCATAGTCTCATGCATTCGCAACGAAAATACACGCTTAACAACTACAAATAAACATTTGTATGCAAGTATGTATGTATATGTATGTATGGATATATTTTTACTATATTAGCTTTGTTGCAGCATTTATGCGCCAACTTTTGTTTTTTTTTTTACTTTACGTTTTGCATTTTTACTCGCTTTCTGTTACTTTTGCGTTTTAGTGCGCCATTAAAGCTGCTTTGAACTTCTTGCTTTGTTGTTTGTACATATATATACATAAGCACATAACTAAATACATATGTATATATTTACTTATGTTTGCTTATGTTTGCTTTTATTTATTTTACTTTTTTGCCATTAAAAAATACATACGAAATTTTTACCCGCTTCTTAACTTGTTCAGCAATAATTAATTTTTAGCAACAATTTCGCTTAAAAAATTGTGTATTTAAATGCTTAGGTTCGTATGTACTGTATGTATTGTATGTATTGTAAAAGCAATAAATGCATGATCATCAATAGCGCTATATAGTTCGGATTGAACAGCAGGTTTTAATGACTGCTCCGACCAGTTAGTTGATTTATTTTGTTGTATATACATATGTACATATATATATATAAATATATATATATTTATATACACACATATATTACACACATAAATGCATATGAATAATTGTGCTTCAGTAGCTGACAGCGCAAAAACATCATCATTGACTGGCCTCTTTAGATGGTATTCATCAAGCCATAACCACCAAGCAACCACCACATTGTATCGCATTCGCAATCGAATCGAGAAAAGCTTGGTTTAATAAATATGCAAGTATAATGTAATGTAATATATGTATGATTGATTATATTTCTTTGATTTCTTGCGTTCAAAGCGACTGCAGTTAGTCAACAATTGTTTATCATGCGCCAACACACTTACATATTTATTTACATGTCAGAATGTTGATGGACACTCGGAAATATTGCGTGGCTGGTTGCTGCGCTTCGCTAAGCACATACCACAACCACATTGGCAGCAAGAAGCAAGTAAAGTACATTCTCGTATAACCCAAGTGGGTATCATTATTAGGGAAATTATATAATTAAATTTTTTTAATTCAAATCGATTACTGATTGATTGCTTTTCGTACGTCTTTTTCACTTAAAAACTTCAGATCAAATTTAAAATGTGTTATGTGTGTTATATAACACATCTTTACATATGTATATACAATTTATATGCACACGTTTTAAAATTGTCAATGCCTTAAAGCAAAAGTTGTCGTAAAAAATCTAAAACGTACCAAAAAAAAAAATTAAAAAAAAACTGCCAAGAAGCTTTTGCTTGAGGACAAAAAAGCTTTACTTTTTAGCGTTATACTTAAAGTAAAGTAAAACTTCCATGCACTTCAAAAACTTTCACAGAAGCTGAGCCATCAAGAGTGGCAACTTTAAATATATAACAGTAAGGGAGTGAAAGAAATTTGTGAAAGCTTTCGGGAAAGTGGATGAATGAATTTTAGATTTAGCGCAACTACTTGACAAATATATTGTATTCAAACTTTAGCAAGGCAATATGTCGAATATGAAATGCTTCCGACGTCAAAGTATTATAATACCGTAAAGAGTTCGGTGTAGAATATTCACTAAAGCTTTTTTAACGCAAGTTTGGCGTTTTGCTTCGAATGCACGAATTTTAATCCAAAACAGATGCTTTCAACATTATTTAAAGCTCGAAATTTAAAATTTAAAATTTATTTAAAGCTCGAACGATGTTTGTGGGGGGCTTTCATTTAAAATCTATAAAAAAAAAAAGTAAATCTGACGTTTTCAGCAGATATATGTAGTAACTTCAACCTTTTCTTTTTCTTTCGTGTGAAAGCTCGAACGATGATTTTTACGAAGAGCTTTCATTCAAAGTTCATCAAATATATTTGTAAAATTGTCGTTTTTAACAGATATTGTATATAGTTCAAGCTTTCCGATTTCTGTGTGAAAGCTCGAATAGCTTTTACCGAAGAGCTTTCAACTGCATTTAAGTGCTTAAAAACGCTATATACATGTAATTTATAAATACACATATTTTATGTCCAGCATAGTTAAGAAACTCTTGCGCACTTAGTAGCACAAAATATTTTCGTAATTTCTTTATATATTGCTCTCTCTATTTTGACGTCATTGACCTAATGTGTTTCATAAAATATGTTTGTCAGTTGTGCCTTTTTTTTTTTGCATAAAAGTAAAAACAAACATTGCCGCCTCGTCTCTAACTACACAAGCGAAGCAATTAAGCGTTACGTTATTAGTGTCTAAAAATATTTAAACATATAATATTCATATTAAAATATACAAACAAATATCAATAGATACACGTAAATAAGTTTGTTTGTATGTATGTATGTATGTATGTATGTATGTATGTATGTATGTATAAAAAGCATATAAGTAATGAACGCCATTCTAACTTTTGACAACGGTTGCGATGATGACTACCCGAAATAAGGCAAATAAATAAAACTGACGGATGTGGAAGATATCCAAAAATATATATTGTGTATATGTGCAAATTTGCGCAGTGATGCAAAAAAAAAATTGCTAGAAGATTTGGCAAAAATTATGGAAGCATGTTTGTACTAGTATATACAGGTATTATGCTGGTATGACCTGTACAGTATATTATACTTATGTACATACATTTATCTTAAAGATTAATATTTAAGTCGAGAATAAACAATTGTAAGTTGGCGCATTGCGACATCTACTAACGCCCTCATTGTGTTGTGTGTTGTGTGTTGTTTTTGCGCAGATGCTCATTTGATTTGCTACTATATTTACTTTTAATTAGTTTCGATTTAATTTTAATTTCCTTTTCAATATTCTATTGATGCACTTCCTTCACCATAAGTACTACACATATACATATATACACATATGTATATATATAGTAATGCACTTTCCACGCTTGAGCGATTTTGTACATGTGGACGAAGAAGGCAGTGGGGGAGGGGAGGGGAGGGGATTGGGTTGCACAAGTAGTCGAGCGTTAATTTTGAAATGCTACTCCATAAAATAATTGGTAATGCACGTATATATAACAATGTACAATCAAGCAAGTACAATATATAAACATATACATATGTATTTCAATGGTTGTGTGGATATTTGAGCAATCGTTTAGTTTTTAATTTGTTTGCATGATGCAACGCCAATTTGCATTATTTATTTACTACATACACACACGCTTATTTGTACATACATCTACATATATACACATTCATATATGCATATATGTGCAGCAATAAAATTGAAAATTATTGACTTGAATTGTCCGATTTAATTTGGCAAATTTTGACGTAATGGTCCACCACGTATACATACATACAGGCATGTTTCGCTTAAACATATAGGAAATGGTTGAAAAGGAAACCGGAAATTATGTTAGAATCATTTCCGTCAGGTGGCTTGCTCAAAGCGTGTTCTTTTGGAAAACAAACACACTATTGGTGTCGATTTAACTACGCAAAAAAATGAATATTTATATTATTGTGCATATTTAGAGCTTTATTATGCCTGTGAAATTTATTAAACTAAAATTGAAAGGGAATATAATGAGTTCATAGAACACAATATTTAAATTGAGGATCCAAACTTTCCTGATTTTTAGCAGGCACTGTTTACAAATTGAAACCGTATTTTCATATAATAAAAACGCAATTAATAACAACAATTTCTCATTCTATTAAGATTCTTAATATTAATTTCATTTTTCACCTAAAAATTTCTTTATATTTTTTGATCATAAAAATTATTATTTTTACTATAAAACACAAGCAAAACTTAACATTAACAATTTGAATTAAATGAAAAACTATAAGTTTCGAAAATTAAAGAGTACAAAAAGTCTAAAGTGAGTAACTAAAAGCAAATAACAACAAAAGAACTTTATTTAAACCAAAATTTTCCCTTTATTGAATCATTCATATGAAAACATAAAGGAGTAATGAAACGTTTTATTGAAAAACAATTAGTTTTTATTATTTAATTGATTTCTAAAATTTTATAAGAAAAAAAATAAAGTAAATAAAAAAAATTTTTTTAAATAAATAAATAAAATAGAAAAAAATTAAATTAGAAACAAAATAAAAAATAAAATTAAAAAATAAAATAAAAAAATAAATAAAAAAAAATAAAATAAAAAATAAACAAAAAAATAAAATAAAAAATAAATAAAAAAAAAGAAAAAAAAATAAATGAAAAAACAAATAAAAAAAATTAAAAAAAAATAAAAAATTAAATTAAAAATATAAAAAAGTACGCATTTTACTTACTTTTTTTGTTAGCAAATGCCAAAATTTAAAATGAAAGATATCAAAATTTCAATTCAACACTTCACTCTCAATAAATAAGTCATTTAAAACAACAAGAAAAACGCAAAGAGTGTGGCACATTTATATTATAAACCCAACAAAGAATCCAACAAAATTGGAGGCAGATTGTAGTGCCCATTTGACCCGCATTTTAATAAACCCGTCGAAGGTAGAAATAAAGCAACCATACATATCCAGAAGCACAACAGCACAATCGCTTATACAAAAACAGAAAATGCTCAGAAAATGAGAAATATTTACATAACCACAAGAGAAGCACAAGAGAATTCAAAAACCACTAACATTAAAAATAGCGGGCAATTAACTGTGTTGCATAGTATAAGTTTTATTAGGAGCTTTCGTTCGGTATACTTTAATATAGAATTTTGAAAATTGATACTTTCATTGCGAGCCATTTCTTCTTGAACATTAAATTGTAGAATGCCATGCAAACGCTGTCGAAATTTATAGCATAAAACCGGATAGGGCGGTGAGGCTTGGAAATTTATGTTGAAATAAGTGGGAATGGGAAATAATGTACGTAAAGTAACGGTAACGGTGAGTGAATAGTGTACACATAAATACAGTGTTATGGTGAGAGATTGCTTCTGAGATAAGGTAAATTAAAAAGGTTTCTACCTGCTGTGGCAGTAATGGGTATGGAACTTAGTGGAGGAAAGGCACAATCATTGAAGTGAAACTAAAATGGAAATTACTTGCGGAGTGAAATTTGTTGATTGAATTTTTCAGCGCCGCAACAAGGTAGTAACCAGAAAAGGAATCGGTATTGATTTTTCGACCAATTATTCGCGGGTTAAACAAGAGGGTCTTAATTTCGAAGTTTAATATTTTGTGTAAAATCATGTTGTGTGTACGGGTGTCATTTTTAAAATTTATTTTTATTATATAAGTTGAGGTATATTTTTTTTAATTGTTGTATTTTATTTAATTTTCTTTATTTCATTTATTATTATTTTATATTAATTGTATTTTATTTTATTTATTATTCTTATTTTTAATTAATTTTATTTTATTTATTATTATTATTTTTCAATTAATTAAATTTTATTTATTATGAATATTTTTTATTTTTACATTTTTATTTTCCTTACTAAAAATTTAAATTAAGATTGTCAAATTTACTTTATATATATAATAGTACCTTCGAAAATTTATTCAATTTACGCATTTTTTATGTTATTTGTATTAAATTACTTTATAGCAGCATATTATACTATACATTTTTTATTTAACTTTATTATTTTTAAAATTTTTCATTAAAATTTTTCGGAAATTTTTGTTTCTTTTCTTCTCTCATCCATCATCTATTTTTAAATTATTCCCTGTATAGATTGTTTCACCATTTGCAATACGCTAAACCGCATTTACAATTAATTTATTATTGTTTTCATATTTTTTTAATTGTACGAAGTTAATTATCACTCATTCCCACACACGACGCAGGTATGCATTTGTTTGCGCGACGCCGCTTGCCAGCTAAGCTCGCACAAAAAATAAGCTTAATAAACTAGCGGTAAAAAAAGAAATAATTCAATTCACACAGAGTTCAACAGCGAGTGGCCTTGAGGCAACATTGGACAGGTTTCTGAAAACTTAATTTCTGCAATTTGCTACCTTTCGGCATCTTTTTAGAATGCCAATTTTTAATGATGACTCAGAAACCAGAAAGAGTTGCTTAAGCCAACACTATTATTATAATTATACTCAGCACTGATGAGTAGATAATCGAACTGGTGTGTTGGTGTTGAGTTGCGGTAAATTTTGTGTGTTGAAACGAAATAATTTATGAAATTATGTGGTGGTGGATTGGTAATGATTACACACTGACTACACACGAACGAATATATGTATGCACTCATTATTTATTTTTAATTTTAATGAGTTATAATTCAACTAATTATACAAAATATAATGATTTTTATGAAATGTCTATAATTTTTAGCTGATAAATGTAATTTTTAAATTTAAATATTATACATACTTATTTGTAGGAACTTACGGGAAGCACACACTTATGCAAAATATACCAACAAATTGGACTTAGACGCTGTACGTACCCTGCAAAACAAACAAAAAATGATATGAGTATTAAATATTGAAAAAATCAAAATATATAGAATTTAAAAATAAGAAATAATTATAAATTTTATAAATGCCTCTTTAAAAGCCTTAGCAAGTAGTGCTTCTCTTATTTTGTATAATAATAACTGTACTACTATTATTTTTCATATAATAAAATAAAATTCCTTTGAATGTATTTAAGCCTTACTAGCGTGGAACGAAGCGTAGCTTTCATCATTAATTATCGTTACAATGTTTTGTAATTGTTTATATTATTGGTAATTGTTTATAATAGAACACGAAAACTAAACAAAAAAAATATAGAAATTTATTTAAAAAAAAACTACAACAAAGGTGTGCAAAAATGGTAAAGTTCAGAAAAGTGAAGCGGAATTTTTACAACTCAATATACAATAAATTTTTTTTCGCATTTCATTTTGAGGCAGTGCACATTCATACATTCGCAGAGACGCATACACCCGCAGTGACCATTTCGAAAAAAGCAGCAAAAAAAAGCGCTGCAGTGGATATAAAAAGTACCAAATTGCACCAATTTTATATATAACACCAACTATTTTCGTAAGTCGGACGAGCGCTCACGCAGCTGGCCACTCAAGAGAAACGAAATGTTCAATTAAAAAAACGCCAAAAAACGCCAAAAAAAAAAAACTAAAAACCAAAATATTAAACGAAACTGAAACGCCCAAAAAATGAAGGCACAACAACTACATACATATGTATGTTTGTATGTATGTATACATCGAATATGTGAAAAAATGTACACGCGCATGCACACAAACACATAGACAGCGATAGCCAGCGAAAGAGACAGGCAGACGGGCAGACAGACACAAAGGCCGCGATTCAAAGCCACACGACGGTAACGAGCGGAATTTGTAATAAATGAGAATCTCAAAGGTGTGCACCGTTCTATAGGTGAGCATACAGGCAGTCAGGCAGTCAGGCAGTCAGGTAGGCAGATAACCAGCCAACAACAACAGCAAAAAAGAAGCACACCTGTTTTGATAGCTGGAAAATTATAGAAAAAGCGGCTGCAATCAGTTATGTTTGTATGTATGTGTGCTTGTGAGCGATGCTGGAGCTGAACTGGCGGCGAACCAACGCCACCAGCGTCAAGGAAACGGACACAACAAAGCGCCAAACCACAGACACAGTGCGACAGGAAGATATGTAGACCTTTGAGAGTGGTAGCAAGTATGTCGGAATTCATTTTTAATTCCATTTTTCAACATATGAGCGCTTCAATTAAAATTTAAGTGGAACACAGCCGATTTTAAATGGCCCGAAGTGCAATGCGGAGAGTGGAGAAAACGCTGAAAAATATAATACTTTCGAGTTAAAATGGAACTCCGAAGGATGAGTTCGTGGAGCCAGCGACAGCTACAATCCTTTTATGCCAGCTGAATGTGGAGCATGTGAAAGAAGTGAAAATGCCTAAAGGTAAAAATGTGTAATTCGAAAGTCGGTATAGCCGTGAAAGAATAATTACTTAGCAGAGGGCAAGGTAAAGTTGTCTTTTCTGGATTAAAACTAATTATATTTAAATTAAATGTTTAATTTTTCGCATTTAGAGCGCTTTTGAATTAGATAGTTGGGTTGAAAATTACTATTTAGTAGAATAAGAATTAAGTCAACCTTAAGATATTTTACGGTGTGTGCCTTCAATAAAAAAAAAGTATGCGCCTAAATGCAGGCAATGTTTTTATTATAGATTGTATGAAACAGAAAGTAATAAATCAAAGCCTACATTTAGGTCGTAAAAGTGACAGTGATCACCGAGGCCGACAGAAGTATTGACGAAATTTGAACCACAAAAACCACTCGTTTTGACAAGTCATTTTATTTCAAATTGAAGCGTTTTTAATATAGATCACTTACTTTCGATCTGAATATTGAATTTATAATATGAAGAACTTGTAATTCAAGTTGTACAGCTCACACAATCGGCCTGACTAACGGTAATTAATGATTTCACTGCACGTGTGGAATTCCCTAAAACAACACCGGCTGAACATTTTCAGGCCGAAAAATTAAAACAATGGAACAGAAGTAGCAGTGGCAGCAGAGAATAGGCTAATGTGTTTATGGAGAAGTAAAAAGTAACGGTAAAAGTAAAGGGAATATAAGAGTTAACATGCGAATAAGAGTTAACAGTTGAAGGGGTTCCTATTAGATACAACTATACAGTTCGGTGAACAGAGAGAGCAGACGTGACGTGTCTCTCGTTGTAATGGAACGATTATCGTATAATAATTTGAAACACATAGTCTAGGCGCTGCAATGAGACCCATACACATTAGATTCGAGAACGCGCTTCAGGTGGTGTCTGGAATGACGCATTTTTCTAGTGAAAGCAGTGAACATATACATACATATACACATGTGAGTGCACTAGTGAAGTGTATGTGTGCCTTGTGTCAAATAAAAATCAGAGGCCAAAGCAAAAGCAAAAGCAAAGTGCACGCATGAGCGTTTAAGTGCCGGACGTGAGCGAAGGCTCGTCTCTTGCACTGATTGCGGGAGGTATATACATATGTATGTATGTATATGGCACAGTCAAATGCGTTGAAAGATTTCAAATGGGAAACGCAGAGAAGAAAGAAAAAAAAAACTAAAGAAAAAAATATGAATAAAAGCAAAAAAAAAAAAAAAAAACTAAAAGAGCGCTAGGTCGCAATCAGAAATAGCACCGCTGCATGCGAATAAGACAGACAGATAGCCGAAAAAACAACAAAAGCAACAATAACATAATAAAGAACACGCACGTACTCAGATTTCTCCTTGAACTCTTAACACAGAGGCGATTTATGTACAAAGTATATACATATACATATGTATATGTATGTATATATATATATATATGTATATGGCATTGCTTTTATTTATTTTTTATTTACATTTCTTTAACAAAACATGCATGCTGCCGCATAAGCAGCGACACACAAAAGGCGAAGATCAATGCGAACGACAAAGTTGTTGATTTCTACGGGGCTACTCATGGCTTCCTGGTGGTGGAGATTAAATGTGAACTGCCGGGGAAACGCTCGCACACACATATGCATACACTACACATACGGTGCATGCACCGGCACCGTCGGCATTGGAGTTCGAAGTGCACAAGCGACTTTATATGGGTATTCCCTTTCCCTAACTTTGAAAACGATGCTCATCAGAACCGATGCCACTGCGCAGCAACAAAAGGTTACCCATATACCAAATTGCTTGCTTTACACACGCACACAATCAACAAATCAACCGAGAAGAAAAAACGCATGTGTTATGCATTTGACCGCTGCGTTATTGGTTGGTGAACTCAAGCACGACGAGGGATTTAGTTGGCTCCCCTGCAGACTGCTGACTGCAGACTGGACTGCCTTTTTGAGATACAAGTCAAGCTGTAAGAAGCTGTGGCGAGCACCCGTAGGCCAAAAGCAGGCAACCAAGACGCTTATGACGCATTTCATGTATGTATGCGTTTTCACAGGTATGAGTAATAAAATAGCATAAAAGTGTGGTCGACGTGGCCATTGGTTGCTGGTAACGTAGGAAATTAATGGTGCTTGGAAAGGAAATTTATATTTATTGAAATGTATGTATACACACATTTGTGACGTTACGCTGTGACGTGTAGTTGTTGTTGTAAATGCTCAGTATTGTATGCAACTCGCTGGGATTACTCACTGTTAGTTAAGTAATCTAAATAACGGGTTCTATGTAATTTCAGGTACTGGTTATTAAACGGAAATACTCAATAAATACTATTTAAAAGCACCCTCTGTCGTGTAACAGCATTCTTTATGCGATTAATTGAAACTACTGAATACTTTTCGTTAAGTAATTTTTTTTTTTTCTAAATAAAAAAAGTCACTAATAAGCAATTGAAGTAATTAAAATAAAATAAGTACTGATGTAAAGTAACCAGCTTCGATGATATTTAAGTACTCAATATTTAGCAAAATTTCTTACAATCGAGAACATACAAACAGATATTTCATTTATGTAATCATTTCAAGCAAAGAGTACTCATTACTCTGCGAAGTGCTCGCTCTCGTTTCAAAATACTAGATATTTAAAAAAATAATATTATTATTGCAGAATAATCAGTAATGGTTCAAAGTAATTGAAATAAATTCAACTCACTTATATAAGGTAGGTGTAAGGAATGCTTTAAAACTATTCAGTGCCGTTTCAAAGTAATCAGTTCAAAACACTCAGTATTGATTTAAAATGCGCAACTAGTGACTCGAGCTATTCCATGTCGATATAAAGTACTCAATTAATGTTTTAAAGTAGTACATTTTTATTAAAATATTTTTTCGTAGGTTCAAAACATATCAACAGCTTATTATTATCTAGCCTTTGAACTGATACAGTTCGATTTTTAAGTAATTAGATTTAGATTACGAAATTCGCAAATTCATAGCGTTGCATGTTGCATTGCTGAAGAAGATTTTTTAAGAAGTAATTATTTCTAGAAAAATGTTAAAAATATTAAAAACATAAAAAGTACGGACCCCTCGAAGTCTTTCAACTTCCAATTCTGTTCAAATGAAAGTGTAACATGCCTATAGAATCACGACAAAAATCTATCGCTGGACAAAGGAGGAGGGGCAAAAGCAATTAGCTGGCGATTAAAAAGTGTTTTGAGGAACCCATAATGCTTTTGCAGCAGAGCTTCTGCAAACAATGTGTAAACATATATGTGGATATATACCCGACAACTTTCACAGTCATGGAAATGCATACATAAATAAAAATTACCCCCATTTCAAGAATATTTATATCATTTTTCATTTAGTATTATTTACACGTTCTGTTTAAAGAAATATCAAGATTAATGTTGCACCGCATGGGAACATGAAATGTGCAAGCATATACAGCTACACAAATTAAGGCGCACCAAGCGCCTGGAGGTAGCCACTAAGCGCAGCGCTGCGTAGGCAGGAAGTAGGGCAGGCAGGCAAGCAGGCAAGCAGGCAATCCGGCAGACGGGCATGACAAGTTATTTCACTGGTTGGCTGTGCGAGGTGCATGGGGAAATGGTGCTGAAATTGGAACTGACACGACCGGCCGGCCATGAACGTAACTGGCATACATACGCGCACTGGACGGGAGTGATGGAGTAACTGGGCTGTTTGGTTGCTTGGCCGCTTAGGCGACAGACGCTGGTGGTAGCCATAAAGTGCTGCGAGTGGAACTAATATCGGGGATCGGTGAGGTGGAAGATGGTGAGGTTGAAATTAAAGGCACAACAAGTACATCGGCGCAAGTATTTAACTAACTGTACATATGCACAAACATATGTGTGTGCGTGTGTGTGTGTATGCAGCAACGAAGAGTGCTAAAGAGTTATTGTCCGCAGGAGGTGCGTCGTACCACATCATAAATTCTGAAGCGAAATTTATGAATCGAAGCGGAAGGGGCGTTGCATGGGCAGCAGGGTAGGGTGGTTGTGACTTATACACTCGAGTACCTTGCCTTGCTGCGCGCTTGGCGACGCAGTCAGCACAGTCAACGCAGTCAACGCTGCCGAAGCAGTCAATTCCAATTAAG
Organism: Bactrocera minax; assembly: GCA_021498325.1. Taxonomy (NCBI): domain Eukaryota; kingdom Metazoa; phylum Arthropoda; class Insecta; order Diptera; family Tephritidae; genus Bactrocera; species Bactrocera minax. Next base: position 16,280 of record JAKEEE010000099.1, read on the forward strand.
TATTACTTTTTTTTTTTCCAAAAAATAATTTCATAAGCGTTGAGAAAAAATTAAGAAAACGAGGAGAAGTGCATACGAGGAGTGTGCATAGTCATATGAAGCACACAATGTCTGCGACGACGACATGCACAGCAGCGCATAAACAGCAAAATAAATCACACAAGTGAAAACCAACCGAACGAATTATAGTGCAGATGAAACCAGTTCGAGGAATTTTTTAAATGAACGCTAAAATACAAAGCGCTCCATGAGCCACAAACCGACCGTAGCGTGTGCAATTTGTGCGCCGTTTGGCTGCGAAAAAATGGACCAGGCCACGACACTGAGCCACTAACTAACTAACTATTATACATATGGATGTGTGAGTAGTAGGAGACGCGCCCAAACAACCCGTGCAAAAATTATTTATTGACTCATTTCTGGAAATTATAGTAAGCCAGCACATTTTGAGACTGCCACACAGTTGAAAGTTAACATCGCAGCAAGTCAATAACTAGACATGAACTAAGCTGAAAAAGCCTACAAGGTGAAGCTAAAAAATTGCCATAAAACAAAGTTTGCAAAACGATGGCGGAGTCAATGGTCTAGAAGATTCATTGAAAAAGCGGGAAATAAAAAAAAAATTCATTTAATGACTCTTGAACGCAGACAAAGTAGCTAAAAATAGTAGAGTTCATATAGATTTGTCCGCTGTATTGGCAAAAGAAGCGTTCACTGACATGCTGTTGAAGGCCGTTCGTAGACTTCGAAGACCGTTGAACTCAAGTTGCCCTTCTACGCAACAGAAAGAGTACAAAATGAGTGAGTGTGCACCACATGTAAAAACATTTTTTTGTAAACTTTTGCTTAGTGTAAAGTGTATCGGTATTTAAGAAAACAAGAACCATATTGGCAAAATAGCTGTAAGTAATGAGAATGTCGGAGTAATTTAAGCATATACTATAATATTTGTATGTAAACTATATATAGACTAGTAGCTCTTGACTAAACTTGAGGCATATGAAAAAGTACTTTTTTTATAAATAAATATTTTTATAAATAAATTTGTTTTATAAATAAATTTTTTTAATTAGTACAATTTCTATAAATACATTTTTTTTTTTAATCAATAACGTTTTTCCATCATTCATCATATATAATATTTCACATATTTCATCATAATAAATATTTTTATAAATAAATGTTTTTAATAAATAACTCTTTTTATCAATAAATATTTTTTCACAAAAAACGTTTTTTTTATAAAAATCGTAATCAATAATTATCTTTTGCTATAAAATAATTCGAAAAGGCTTAAAGAGAAGTCGCCCGAATGCTCGAATAAAATTGCTAGCAAACGAAAAACGACAAGCAATGATACAGAATATACAGAATAACAAATTCACGCACTATTGACAATTATCAACTCCTTTCATTTGTCATTTTCCTATGAGAAGTTTTCAGGTTAGGTTAGGTAACTTGCACAGTTTTAGATCACTTTTTTCTGGTACCAAAAACTTCTTAAAAATGGAATTGAGCCCTTTCGTGGTGGAAAAGCGCCTGGACAACACAAAAGAAAGTGCCGAGATGATGCCAACTCGACTTCCAAAAAAAAAACAACTTCGACAATTCGCAGTCGACAAAAGGTAACTTACTCTCAAAACATGGCTCAAATTTTTGAATAGCTAAATAAAAGAATCGGCGTCGGCACAGGGTAAATGCTTTAGCGCCGATTATCGACAATTATCGATTCTTTTACACCAAATTTAGCGTTGTTTGTAAGAATTATTAAGTATCTATAGTATAACTACCGTCAACGATCACATAGGAGGCTGAGAGCAGACGAGTGAACTTAACGATACAATTAAGAGGTTTGTTGAACTCGGAGCCCTTAGCACACGTCAACTAGCTGGCAAATTTACAGCATATTTTTACGCTTATTAAGTGCAGAAAACAATGTTTCTGCTGTTTGCTTTGATGGTTATAATAAAAAGCAGCTAGTTTTTAATGAAACAACGGACAAGAAGGCACATATCAGCATAAGACTGTGTGTGTGTGTGTACATTGTACACAAATGACTAACCAAAGTGGATGAACATAAACATTTTAGTACATTGTATATTGGAGTAACATTTAGTACATACATACATACATACATGTATACATACGGTATAAGTATATGTATGTGTGTGTAGTGTGTACGTGTGTGCCACTCAAGTCCGTAAAACTTAACGAGCCAGAGTTAAGCATCGACTATGAAAATATAGCAATTTAAGACGCCTTAAAAGTAACATAAACGATTTATGAATATTTACATTGTGTTGTAAAAGTACAAATACACAAGAGCAGAGCAAGTACTACTCTGCTTGACTTGACTTGACTTGAATTGAAGCCAGCGTTATTGTTGTTGTTGCACAGCGAAAATAGGAAGATTTTGGTTGAGTAATGTCAATGTGAATTTAATTTTATATTCATTTTAATTGCATTTTGTTTACATCTTTCGTAGGTGCGCGCTTGCCTTGTGACATTGCAGTGTGAATGTGTCAGATATTGAAAAACAAGAAAAACAAGAAAAACAAAAAAAAAATAAAAATAATAAAAAGAAATGACGGCAACATAAAATAGTCATGAAAAACGTGTTTTAATGTGACATTGCAACATTGCAGTAGCATAGCAAATATGGTTGTATAATTTCTTTTTTTTATTTTTTTTTATTTCGTATGACGTATAGTAAATGCACAAGCACAAGCACACACACACACACATATACACAACACATGCATGAAAGCATTACAAAATAGCGCTTGAAGTTGCAACAAAATGGTTAAACAGTAGGAAACTTGATTAGCGCGCTTTTAAGACACAACAAGGTTAACTTGTCGCAAAAGCGATGAAATATGCGCTACACATACAAACATACATAAATAGGTACATACATGGCATAAACAACACATAAACATTTACACAGCACTTGTTTGTCTGCAAGTATTTATTAGCAGCTTTATTTGTTAAACAAAGTGGAGTCACTAATCGACACGTCATTTGTCTATTTAATTGTCATATTCACCAATAACAATAACAATAATGCGATTTTTCTTTTATGCGCACTCATTGTTCGAACCAATCAGGTACTGTTAATTTATGCCGTGTCGCGCTGGCAACCTTCAGATGAATTAATGCACATTTATAAGAGTCATTACAGGAACTGTGTATTGATTATTTCCATTTCAAATGCTATACAACTCGAAAAAAAAATAACTAAATTGAGAAACGTAGGTTGCCATTTACATACATACATACAGACAAACATATGTATTTTTACACACAGTTATATATATATATGTATATGTGTGTACTTGTATAAAAGTACATGGGAAATGTCTTAAGTTAAATATTTTATCATGTGGTATTTTTTCAATGTCACATTTGAGAGCGAAGTGTACGGCTGACGTCAGAGCAAGCGCTAGAAGCGATGCGATAATGCGATAACGCGCTCCTACATACATACACACATACAATATGTATGAATACACTGCATAAAAGTATTTGGCGCTTTTTTGGTACTTCTGTCAACTGTCTGAAATGGTAGCGTTATGCAACGAACGATACACTCTAAAATGACAAGTACAAATGACGTCATACTGGCGACTGTGACAAAACTGTAAAAATATCGTGATATGTATATAACTTAAAAAACTCAATAAACGCTGTTCATGATAAGTTGAAAGAGTGTTCAAGTCGGACACTATTTTCTATTAATAATCCCGTTAACGTAGAATTTTTTTAGTACTCACTCAAGTCTATACAAATATTATGTGTTAATATTAATTTTTTTTGTTTTTTTTTTCTAAAAATTTAGCTTATTTTTTACTAAAATAAAATTTTAGTAACAAAAACTTTTTTGTTTATCATTTTTATTTCTTAATAAATCTTTTTAGAACTATTTCTATACAAATATTGAAGGTAAATATTAATATTTTAAATTCTTTTTACTTTTATAGATTTTGTACAAAAAATTTTGCTTAATTTTTATTAAAATTTTAATTTTAATGACAAAAACTGCGTTTTTTTTTCTTTTTTCTACTAAAAATCGCATAAAATTTTGTTTACTATGAATAATTTCCTTGAACTATAAGCTTTCTCTTTCAAAACACACCTTTAAGACACCCTAAATGTAGGCAACATTCCATATATGAACGGTATGCGAGAAGTTTAAAAAAAAGTTGCCTACAATTAGGCGCATTGTAAATTAAAATTATTTGTATCCAAGTCGCGCACCTAGAAACCTCCTTAAAAGCAAAAAATAGTTTTATAACAGCTTTTCAATGTTGTATACAATATTATTGCGATGAAAATTGAATTTTTTGCCTCCAATCAAAGATAACGCGAAATCTAATTATTGTTTGTGAAATTCAAACACAAAAAAAACAAAAAACCACTCGCTCTAACAATAACAAAAATGGTAATACTTTAAAAAAAAAAAATTATGCAAAATCAAACATAAATTGTGAAATTGTGAAATTGTTTGCCACAGAGATGAAAAAATCATAGAAACGGAAATGAAAAACACTAACAAAAAAGTGACAATTTATGCGTCAAACTTTCAAGCGAAATGTTCGTTTTCTAGTCAAATCTACTTACTGTAGAAATAGTCGCACAAAAATGAAAAAGTGATAAAAGAAATACAATAGACGTTGGAAAGGCAAACGCTAAAATACCAAACAGCAATTGAGCAAAAGCGTTTTTTATTTGCAAATATAAAGATGGAGAGGGAGAAATCGGCCAGACGTTGACGACGACGTGGTGTATATTGAAGGCGCGTGACAGACATTTCGATTATTTACCAATACACACCCAACGAAAGACAATTGTAAATAGCTGATATGTAGTAGTATATGTACATAAGTATGTATGTATGTAAACAGATACGAGAAGTAGCAACAAAAAAAGGCAGCAGTAGATACGAGTTCAACTTGTATGTAAATAAAATAAAAATATACTATACATACAAACACACGTGTATAGCATGGGGAGATTGGGTAGTGTTCCCAGTGTAAAATTTTTCGTGATTATATCAATCAACCGTAAGAGCTCACACATACATACATACCTATATGTTTGGATGAGAATGATAAAAATACATGACGTTGCTAATTGATGCAGCATTTAAAAAAAATTTTTTTTAAATAAATAAAATAGATATGTAGTGGAAAGGCTGGGCAATGCAAACAACAAAGAAATAAAAAGTTATAATAACCCACAAGTTCAATAAATTTCAAATCAAAAACCAAAAAATTTTTTTTTTTAAATACGAAAATAAATTCCCAAAGAAGAAAGCAATAAGCAGAAGCCAAAAATTGATAAAAGCAAATGATAATATATAAAACAATTAACATGGAGACATATATATGCACATCTGTATAAACATACATAAATATATAGCATACAATAAAATTGTAATGTTGATATTTTTATACTTCACTGCGTGTGTTGACCTAAATTTTTATTTTTAATACCGCATACCAAAAGTAGGGTGTCCACACACATGCATAGATAAACATATATATATAATACATACATACAGCATGCATGTGGCACACACACTATACGTTAGGCGCATGTAGACGCCCAATAAATCGTCGTATTAAAGTCAACGCCATTAAGCAGATTTTTGTCGCCACACGTACCGTACATAACTATACGTACCGAGCTTGCATATAACAATTACATGCGTACATATGTATTTTTCTTATTATGATAGTCACCTATTAAAATAAAACAAGCCAAACAAACAACGATACCGAAGACAAGTGGGTAGGAAGGAACTACTTATGAACTCACTTGCACGGCAACAGGCGCAGAGCCCGGCAGAAGCACCACTTGACCCAAGCTACACGGCCACACACATACACACACTTGCATATGTAGATAAATATGTATATGTGTAACTAAAAAAAAAAAAAAAAAAAAGAGTACAGCAAGTAACCTTGGCACTCATACGCGCGCAATGAAAGGCAGTGGCTTCAAAAGTGGAAACGAAATGCGTTTAAGCTGTAATAAGCTTAGAGCCCGACTGACAAAAAATTAAGTTTAAAAATAAATGTATATACATAAAAGACACTAAAACTGCGACGTAAAAGCACACGCTTATCCACAAGCAATTTCTTGTGCCCACACATGGCATATCATGGCACCGTTAATACCCAAACTTTATACGCACAAGAGCGCCTACGCCCAAACATAAAAACGCGCACCCTAAAAAGTGTCAGCGCAGGCTGAATATAACAACAGTTAGTGCGATAACACATGAAACGGCGGAAAAAATTTACCACAAAAAAAATGCCTAAAAGCAGAGCTCGTGAAATTGGGGACAACGCTCTGCTTGGCTGCTGTCACATTAGTTAGGCACTTTTTGAGGCCTAAAAATTAACGTGACACAGAAAGCGGTATAAATAATAATAATAATAATAATAATACGGAATAATATCAAAAGCAAAATATCATTTCTTGTCATCAAACATATTAATGCATACAAATTTATATACAGATTTCAGTTCAGATGTATACGACACAATTTTTCGACTGACCGCAATTCGACGTGGTAAAAAAGCAGAATTTAAAAATACTTTTGAATTTTTGCACAAACGGAAAATTTCACAGACAAAAAATAATAATTCAATATAAAAAAATATTTGCTATATAATAGAATCTTCTCGTTGAGTATGGTTATGAGTCGATATTGCTTAAATGTACCCAAAAAGTAGGCAGTATTTCACTCTATATTAAATAGAACTAGGCACTACTCACATAAAATAAAAATCGTAGCCTACCTTCAGGCGCACAATTCTTATATAAAATCTTTGCCTATCTTTAGGCTCTTATTTTTATGAAAGTCGCAAAACTGAAAATGAATATTGGACTGGATAAAATCTAAAGTAAGCCTAAGTATACATGACGAGTATAATTTGAAAACATAATATTCGGTATAGATCTTTACAAAAATATTATATGCTTGATTAAACCCGTATTTTGGTCACATTTTATAGTTTATTAATTTAATTATTATTATTAGATTAAGCTTATTCTCTGAACCAAAATCTCCAGTACAATGAGAACTTGCGAAAAACGAGTCGTAATTCATTAGCTATTTTTTTAGATAAATAGATAATATATAACAAAAAATAAATTGTATATTTAGATTAAAGAGCACGAGTGGATTAGCGCAGAAAAAAAAAATTTATGCGAGCTTATTCAAATAAATAAGGCAATAAAAATTATATAAAAACTCCCAATCCTTTTCAAGACAATTGTAAAAATCAGACTTATTACTGTTCATTTTGAAATTGCCACACTTTTGAAATAAGTAGAAAAATATTTCAAATAATGGCTACTCAATTGAGATTAATGGACACCGAAGTACTCATCAATTAAGTGGACGTTTTAAGTTACACGTTCAAAACGCTAATAATTATTTATAGCCATAAATATTAGCACAATGTCTGTATGTATTAATGAACTTGTTCAATTTAAATATTTTTAATGAAGTATCTGAAAGTGGAAATCATGGTTATAGGTTAGGTTAACTAACCAGCTGAAAGTAACCTATTCACCAGTTGCATATGAAACCGTTAATTTTTAACGGTTTACGGTGTTTTAAAACACTTTTTTAACTTTCGTTACCTATATATAAAATATTTATGCATTTGTTATGCACTGTATTCCACTGTGTACTAAGCCGCCTTCGCTATGAATATTGGCAGTTACTTATTCTTTATTTGCCGCTCACTATAAAAATAAATTCGTATTTTATGTTAAGCAGCAGTTGTAAAGAGTATATATTACATATGTAGATATGTATGTATGTCGGTGCGCTTTGTAAAACTTCTTTTATCTTCTAAAAAAGAAAACAGCACGTGTCGTATGTTTTTTGTAATCATTTACAATTTACTACGTGCTTGTATTGGACCTGGTTCAATATAAGCTATACGAAAAATTTGAAGTAATGGAAAATTTTGCAACTGTGTACTATTTTTTTTAGGAATGCGTCACACAAGAAGTGAAAAAATTCGAAATAATTAAAAGGAATTTTATTTTTTATAACTTCTTTTATATTCTTTATAAATTTTTTAAAATTATTTTTTTAATAAATTTTCTTACTTAATCTTTTTTTAATATTTTTATTTGTTACTTTTTGTATTTTTTTATTTAAAATTTCTGAAGTACAATTTATTTGATATTCGATCTCATTGGAGTACCTCTCAACCAGCGCTCAGATTTCCAACAGGGTACGCATCAGCTGTGCTATGAGTGAAGTGAAACTATTGCGTTTTTTCTTTATAAAATAATTGTATCCGTGCCCCTTGAGCTTCGCTACACCACACTGATACACGTGTACAGCTGTTTTTTTTTTTGTTTTTTTTTTTTGCGCAATCAGCCAGTTTTTGAGTTTGCACTGTGTGGGTTTTGTTTTTGCGAGTGACTGGTATGTATAAAAATATACATATCTATAAATTTTTTTTTTTACATACGTATATTTGTATATCTATATATGTAAACTTATTTTATTGTCGCATATTAAAAAATGTTTGAATACTTTTAATCGTGCGCACAATCGCATACAAATATTCTCTATGTATATTTACGGTAATTTTTAAGGTGACAATTAATCGATGTGTCGTCTAGCTAATAGTAAGTTCGCGAAAGTTTAGGAAATGCAAAGGAAATATTTTTTTATAACTTTTAATAATACAATTTAATTTATATAAAAAAAAAAACAAAACAATAATTAAAATCGTGCATGCTTTTGCACAAAAACCATGGAAGCTTAAATAAAATTAATGTCAGTGGGACAAGCAATGCCATTTCAAGAAACGTGAAATTTTTTAATCCTTTTATTATATAGTTACTAAAAATATCTGCCCAAAAAGCAAAACAGTGGTGACCGCATGCACTCGGAAAATGCATTTCTTGCATCACGTCGCATTTATATAATATTACATGGGTGTAAAAGCTAATGAATGCGGATACATAAAAATATATTTGCATATTTAAATGAACAAATCGCTAAGTTGGACCAGCTATAAATAAAAATTTATAGTGTGGCTTAAAAAACACACCTAAATTAATATTTGTTGTATATAAATACACAGATGTACATGTTAATGAAAATGGATGTAAACCAGTTGTAATAAATATACAAATTTATTTTTAAAATAAACACAAGAAAAGCTGTAAAATATTTTCTTGGTTTATCGGTATTCACTGCACCTACATTCACGCACTTTTATGACAAGAAGTGAATTTTGATAGGGTAAAATTACAACACGCTTCTTTCTCCAGCGCTTTTATATTTTTAACAACATGTCTTAACAAAGTAAATACATTCTACTTATGCAAATTTAACACAATGGAAAGTAGCAGTATTATTTCATCAGCTTTCGAAATAAGATAACTTAAGTATTTTCAGACGAATAATGCTTCCTGCTTTTTACTAAATGAATATTTATAATATATAAACCACTACTTTATTTAAAGATATTATATATATATATTTCCATTTCGTCATATCACTTCAACCGCAATTTACTAGATATTTTGATATGACTTTGTGGTTAAAAGCTAGAGGTTGAAAATAAAAAAAACTAAATTAAAAAGTTAAAAAATAAAAATTATCTGAAACCACAAAAAACGCCACCGATAGGGGAAAAAACGAAATTTTTCGCAACACATTTTTTTATCTTTATGATTTATAAGCTTCAACAGCAATTAAAATGAAATTCACCATTAATTCGCAGTTATTGTATTATGCTAATAAACCTGATGAGTCAACTATTACATATTTATAGCGTGATACTTTTAGAGTCAATATGCTTTGTTGGGAAACATGTATTGTTAAAAAATTTCGAAAACCCAGTAATATCAATAATAATGCGGAATAATCGAGATTTTAAGTGGTTAGCCGAAGATAATATGAAATTAAATGGTAGATAAGGAAAGCTTAGAAGAACACTTCAACGAATCTATTACAAAAAGTACTGCTTGAATGAAAACCGAATTGAATCTGAATAGAAAACCAAGGACAGTTGTCTAAGAGAACAAAAAAACGCGCTTGAAAGTGAACGCAAAACGAAAGAAAATATTTCAAGCTCAAAAGCTCGTGAAAGCTTACGCCCGAAAATCAAGAAAGCTTGCATAAATATTTACTTGTCTAATTATATAAAAAAAAAAAAACATGAAGTAAACTTTTACACCAAATTTTACTTTCAACACAAAAGAGAGTTTAAAATAGTGGAAGCTAAAAAGCTTAAAATCAGTGAAAGCTGTCAAAGAAAATTATATCATCTGTAAAACAATAAGTGTTTATTACTTGAATATGACTGATACTTGGCATGAATCCACAGTTAAACTCATATAACAGGTATATACTTGCATGTCAGACAAATTACTGGAAAAATCTTCTCTGGTTATAAATTCATTTGCGTGATTTTTCATTACAAATACATGAATCATTTGCTATTAACTAACATCATGGAAATTACTTTAATAGAAGCGGGCTTACAAAGAGAGTGTGGAAAATAACTATTATGATGAGGAGATAATTCACACTTTGCTTGGTATTTATAATAATAGTTAAAGCAATCACATCTGTTGAAAAGGAATTTCTGAAAATTTGCTTAACTTACTATTACATATTACTATCAGCATATATTATGAATAATCGCCGTGAATTCTTAATATATATATATATATATATATTATATATGTTTTACTGTTTTTCACATGAATTGATAACTAAGAAGTCGTGATAGTGACAAGTTGGCTGATGAATGCACATATTTAATCTAACATACACTCATTATCAGTATATACATATTACATACATATGTATGTATGTATGTATGTAAACATTTATCTGTATGCAAAGTGAGAATCAAAAAGTTTTGCTGACAAACAAAACATCCATATCCGCTGCCTTGCAGATATGCATATATAGATATATATATAAGTATATATATACATATTGGTGCTGATTATTGCTGATATATACGATGCAAACATACAAATATAATTTATTAAATGATATAATTCATAGTTTACACTTATCTCAAATAGCCGACACTACTATTACTTTCATATATAGTATATGAGTCCGTATGTACACGGCTATGCATGCATGTATGTATGTATGTATATAAAAGTAAATAGCCTTATTGCAAAGGCTGACAGTTATCTAGCAGCAGAATTCAACAAAATATTTAGGTGTTCGTTAGCAATGTGACATACATATTTATACGAAGTGAAAAATTGCACAGCGACAACAACAACAATAATAATTGGGGGGAAAACTAACAAGCGTAAATATTTGAAGCGAGTAGATGATGAGTCATATGTAGCAAGGAGTAGGTGTGCATTTAATAATGAAAATGTACCTATAAACACATATATATCTTTATATGTATTTAAGATTCAAGTTTCTAGAAAATTTTGATGGAAATTGTGTGGATTCCTCTGCATTAATCAATAAATGTGCTTTAAACAATTAGTAATTAATGAAATCAAAATAAATGTATATAAACAAATAGATAATAATAAAAAAATTAACTAAATATATAAAAAATATAATAAAAACAAAATTAACTAAAAATATAAAATATATAATAAAAACAAAATTAACTAAAAATATAAAAAATATAATAAAAACAAAATTAACTAAAAATTAAAAAAAATTTATATAATAATAAAAATTAAAAAACTTTATAACAATAATAATAATTTAAAATACAAAATACAAATGTATACAAAATGACTACAAATATATTGTCGCCGTATACTTTTAAATTTTATCAACAGGCATTCTTCAAGCGAAAGCTATCGATAACCAAGGCTGACAAAAAATAATACTAAATAAAATAAATAAAAGGAAAAGAAATGTGCGCGCGTGCACAGGCAGGAAGTTACATACGAATAGAATGGGAATTTTGGCAACATATTGTTATGGAAATGTATCTAGAAAATGAAAAAAAAAAACATAAAAGCAAAAGCTGCAAAAATTAAGCTAAATAATACACAAACTGACGGAATTCATAAAAGTCAAATGGCATGTATGCCAAGCAGCTTTTGGACCCTGAAAAAACTTGCAAAGGCTGCCGCAATATATATATATATATATATATGAGTAGATAACACAAGCAAACATATATACTATTTAACTCTATATGCATAATTTTCAATAAACCCTGTGTCATTTCAGAAAGAGGCGCTTTCTCTACAAAATATACAATAATAAACACCAAAAAAGAAAACAAAAAACTAGCCGACACGCCAGTGCGTTTTCGTATTTAAATATTGACCATTGGTACTATTTGTAAAAAATTAGTAATTTTCTTTACATAGCTTATGTTTAAGCATTTTCAGGCTGCCATGCCAGCGCACTTTACAGCAGCCCCCTGCCCACACGTAACAACTGCCTTATTGCCATCCAAAGTTATTGGTCTAAAAGCGTATCGCACACAAACAATATCTGTTCTCTTCTTCTTCTTCAAAAATCGAAATTCACCAAAATAGCTGCGAGATAACACGCAATTTCAAGTCAACATGTAGCACTTTAGCAGTTGAAAAACGGAAAGAAGTCATAACTATTTTCAAAATTTGCAATGTTCAAAGACAAATTTGTAATTTTAAATAATAAAAATTAGCAAAAACCAACCATAAATTGCCAACTAAAAATTTTTAATAATTTAGAAATTACGCTTCACTATTCACCACACCAACGCGCTCATCACTGCTAAACTTCACATGCTCTCCGTGCTGCTTACATACGTACATGCATATATATCTGCGCTGTTATGTCCTTTCGCTTTTGTTTTCCTGTCAAACATATGGATTTTTCTCACTTGCACTTAAAATTTTTCATTTATTTATATTATTTTTTTAGATAAAATTTTCATTTGATTTCGAAAACAACTACAATGGTGCTCGTAAAAATTTTGAAGTTTAGTTTTGAAATTTTTGTCACATATGCACATCGATTTGCTGCTACGAAATGCTTAATTTTCTTCTACGTGCATACAGAAAATATAAGCTACAAAATTCTGACACACACACGAGCAAGGACACGCACGAAAATCTTTTAACTTTAGATTAATTTTATTATAATTGCAATTTTTTTAAAATTAATATCCTTGTGAAACTTACTTTTCTTTAGCGCCTCCTCGGTCGTTTTGGATTTGTTGAAAAATGGCTCGTCGTTGTGGGTGTTAGGCTCCGCAACAATTTAAAACTTTTTCACGAAAATCTGAATCTGTTTGTTGATCACAGTTTTGGTTAGTTTAGCTTTGCTTGATTCTTTTTATATACCTATAATACGAAATTTTTTATTTGAAATTGAAAATTTTTTTCACAGTTGATTTTTATTTTATTTTTTGCTTTTTTGCTATGCACGAAAATTTTTGCCGTTTCGATAATCTTTTTAAATAAATTTTTTTTATACTTTTATTTTTTTTACTGAGTACGGTAATTTGTTTTTCTTTTCTTTAAATATGTTTCCTCTGCTCTGTTTGTGTATTTCTTTTATGAAATTAAATTTTTGCTCTCCGAAAAAAGGTTCAACAAATCGCTATATACTTTTCAGTTGATGACGTTCTTCTTCGAGATTGTGTAAAATGTAGATAGCACGCGAGTTGTGAAGAAAACACTAGTTGAGATTTTTATTTTGCTTTCCAAAAACCTTTTGGTTGGTAAAAGTTGCGTTCCAAAAAGGCAAAAATTAATTATTTAATTATTAGCACACCAAATTATCGCACTGATTTAGATTTTATTCAGGGTTCAGAGACCAAGATTTCTTTTCAACACATGCACACAAACACACACACGCACCGTGTCTGTTTGCCTTTCAGACTTAGAATCTCGTCGTACCACGAAGCATTGAAGTTAAGAAATATCCACACTCCTGGTATGCTTCGATTTCCCTTTATTTAGTTATATTATTATCGCACTTGACGTCGTCGTCCTCTATCGCCGCAACAAACGAAAGGAAACACGAAACGAAACGTAATTTCACAAAAATCAAAAATTTTCCAACATCAGTCGCCTTCTTTCGTCAAAATCGAATCGCACTTTTCTCATTTATAAATTCGAACAATTTGGCTGACAGAAAAAAATGCTCGTTTTTTCGCCTTTTTTCTTGTTTTTTATACTTCAATTTTTTGTTTCTTACTTTTTTCTATGTGCTCGTCTAGATAACTTTAGGGCACTCAATTAAGCGAAAAAAATATTTAATATACAATATATTTATATGTATATTCTATACACAGACACACGAAGAGTGAACGAGACAGTAAAATTCAAACGTTCAAACGTTCAAAAGCAGAAAATTCAACGTGGATTTGATCCTCCAATATCTGAAGTCTCCAAGCACTCGTTTTCGACTAAAACTGAAATGGCTTGAAAAACTTTGCTAATGCCAGGACTGAACGCAGCGAACATAACCAACACGCCGTCGTCACACGCAAACGTCGTAAACGTCACACACATTTAATGCATGGCGAAAAAACACATTAAAACACAAGTAAAGCAGAGAGTGAGTGAGTGAGTGAGCGGCGCACGAGAGTCATTGTTATTCACCACAAACATATGCATGTGAGCCAGTTAACAGCCAGCCAGATAAGCAGGCAGGCAGAGACAAGCAGATATATGTACAAGTAGTCCACCGCTTTACCCTTCAGCGCGTGGTATGGTGAGCGTGTGGTATGGTGAGCGAGTGGTATGGTGAGCGTGTGGTATGATGAGAGTGTGGTATTGATAGAGAAACAAAGGTCCGTGCGTTATTGTACAGCAGTCCACCATTGTTGCTGCTGCCGCTGTTGACATCGCTATTGGTACTGCTACTACACAATACTATTGTTTTGCAGCTGCAGGTGTATGTGTGTGTATCTGTATATCTGTGTATCTGGTTGTGATCACTGTCAGCATTGTGAGTGATTAAGTTCAGCGAAAAACGAAATAATAACCATAGCCCACAAGGGGAAAGTACTGTTGGAAGCGAACGTGCAAGCATGCACACACACAGGCATAGAAATATGTATGAGTGCACATGTATGCCTGCATTCGTTAGAAGAGCGCGTTGACTTGGGTTTCAAACTTGTGCTCAATCTCACGGACTTGACTCGCTCATTTAGGTGAATAACGTTGAAATGTCATCATCCACAATAGAAGTGAACAATGACGAAAGTATACGCTAAATATTTATAAGCGAAATATCTATGTATGCATCACCGCATTTGTAAATGGCTGTTACACTCTACATTTGGACTTTATCTTTTAGGAAAAAAAAAGTAATAAAAACAACTAAAACTTATTAAAAAAAATTATTATAATAAAATTAGTTTAAAAAAAAGCATTAAGAAAATAAAAAGAGTAATAAAAAAAGTATTAAAAAAAATTATAAAAAAAGATTAAAAAAATTAATAAAATATAAAATTTTAATAAATAATAAAAAAGTATTAAAAATAATTTCAAAAAATATTGTTAAAAAAATTAAATAAAATAAAAAACACGAAAATAAAAAATATACAGAAATAAAAATAAAATAAAAAACAAGAACAACAAAAATTAAAAAAATATAAAAATATGTACGAAAAAATTTTTACACAATAAAAAAATATTCAATCCAAAATATCCCTTGTAATAATGTTTAAGATGAGCATTAACTCTACAAGTCCTTTAATTTTTGTACTCTCGTAGCAAGTTGCAACAGAGTAAGTATAAGGATTTGTTCACCCAACGGTCGTTTGTAACACATAACACTAATCGACATACATAGATATAGAGTTATATACATATATATAAATAATCAGGATAATGAGACGAGTTGAATTCCAAGTAACTGTCTATGATGTCCGTGTAAGCGACAACTTGAGTAAAAATTGAGATATCTTAAATTTAAATTTGAAAATCTTAATTACCAATGAACATATCGGAGCAAACAAATTTCTTCTTGACTTTATACTGCCAAATATCGTATATATCGGTCAATCTGTAAGGTTTCTTAATGAAAGTCAGACAGCATCTTTTTCTGGTAATATGTCGTGAACGCGAAAAGCGATTAAAATCGCATCAGTACTACCCCGAGCCCCCATTTAACTAATATAAGAATTTCAAACATCCTGTTGGCTTTATACAGTACATATCAGTCAATGTGTATGTTATCTCAGCAAAATTAAGTGAACGTATAATATTGGATATACCATAGCTTAATTCCGAAAATGTGTGAACTTAGTCAACCAATTAACTCAGCTCATACCACTTATAACGATTTTCGTTACTCTAGCAGACTTTATGCCGAATATGTTGGTCAATCTATGCTTGTATGTTAGCTTGATAAAATTGCATGGCAACATATTCTCGACTACACTTGTGCAATGCTAAAAGTTACTGCAATCTGTCCCAGACCTTCCCCTAGCCCCAATATATCCGATATAGGAATTTATATAGGGATTTGATACTCGATGTAGCGATTTCCGAGTTTCCACCTAACTTTGAACCGTTTATGTTAAACAATATGTGAGATATTTTAATAAAACTAGCTGAATATGTATGAAAGCGATCTACACCTGGGTCTCAACCCCATAACCCTAATATAATTACTTTCAATTCTGTGGTTGACCTTTTCCTAATATACCCAATATATTGAGTATATCTGTATATTATTGAATAATATTAATTGGGTTGAATTTAATATAATATAATTATTTCGAACACGAAGCAAGACGTAGTAATGAAACTAAGTGATTCTACAACCTATGATATAAGTTAATAAGATACCAAGTATGATTATAATTCAATCAAAATTTCGTCAAAGATTCATTAGTAGAATTCTTAAGCGACATTTTTTAATATAAAGTTTCACCAACACCTGAAAATACTCCCGCTTTAATCTTTGGAAATTGCGAGAGTATATTAGCCCTTCCTTACTTGTTTGCAACAGAGTTGCATCTAACGATAAAAAGTAAGTACGAAATTATGATTATTGAATCAATTATAAATAATATTATTATTAAATATTTTATTAGCTAGCTGCTTCTGAAACTATAAAAGAGCACTGCAGAGAGTTTCACTAGCCGCAAATATGATTTATATACAGTATTGGCAAAAACTAGAGCACCCCCTAGTACGTTTTTTGTTTTTGATGTTTCTCCTGAAACAAAGAAATCGGAAATAAAATATTTTTGCGTGCATTATTTGGTTATATATTCACTTGCAATAAAACTATCAAGAGCTGTCTTAGGTGTAACTTTTAAAATCAGAAGAAAATAATAACAATTGTGTTGTTTTAATACACAAATTAATAATAAATGCAAAAAGTTTTTATTTCTGTTTGCTTTGTTTTAAAAAAAACACGACCTTCAAAAAAGGCACTAGGACGCACAAGATAAAAGCACTTCGGCTATCCTAAGAATAAAAAAGCCCCCAAAAAATATATGTACATATGTACATATATAAAAGTTAATCGAAACCACTAAAAATTTTATATAATATCAAAATTGCATACATTATAATTACACTTTTGTATAATTTTTAATAATTTTATAAAAATACCAAAGTAGATATTCTTTTTGCTTACCAAATTTTCCCTTAATTACACTGAACAGCTGGAATGACTTGACAGTTTCGAGGATTTTGACAGCAAAAAATTTCGTTTTTTAGATAGACGAGTGGAAAACACACTTCTGAAGAGTTCTAGTGGACGACTTCAACTGAGGGAGCATACTGAAATTTGGTACTAAGACTACATTAAATTAGGTAAACGAGGAAGGCTAGATAACCTTGAAAATAGTCAGCAGTTTTATTCTAACTACTTTAAATTCCAAAAACAATAGTGAGCAGGAAATCGGGAGAATTTAAGTTATGTTTGGCATAATATCTCTCAATAGCATTGGCTTTTACCTAAAGAAGATTTAATTTCTTTATTCTGTAGAGCCAGATTGCCAACCTAATTTTTATTTAAAATAAAAATAAAATTTTTCTTTTACAATTTTAGTTCTAAATATTTAAGTACCAAATACTAAAACATGAATTTTCTCAGAAAAAGCGTCTTCTCTTCTCTAGGTCTCTTTTAGAGAAAACTCGTCTAGATTTTCTGCAAATTTTAAAATTTGCCTTAGCTGGGGTCACGGATAAATATAATATATATCTATGTATATATATATATATATGTATGCATATATAGTACATATGTATCCCTTTTCAAAATACATGAGGTCACTAAATATATATTTAATAAGAGAATAGCATATTAATATATAAGCGCCACAAAAAAAAAAAGAAATCGCATTAATAAAACTGAACATACGGGCACTCAAAAAGTTTAAAGTAAAGATAAAAAAAAAAACTTTTGGACTCGTAAGCAACGTTTATGCGACGTAGAAACCCATACAGATAGCACAAATTTACTAGCAATGTTTATATGAAATATATGGGTAAATATCATATGGGTGGATATGTAAATATTTATGAGTGTTCATATAGGCACGACTGCAAACTACTCATGTTATGTATGAAGAATAGTGTGCAAATGTATATTTGTATTTTAATATTCGACTGTGGTGAGTTGTAGACGTGGTGGATTGAATATACATATGTAGATATAAATGTGTCTTTTTAACAGTCAACAAGCACTTAAAAGAAAGAGTATAAAAAAAATTATAATAAAAGACAAACAAACAATAAAGATACATATGTACATGCGTAGAGCGAGTGCACACAAAGCACTGCTATTAAAACTGACTTTTAATTCTCAGTGCTGCTGCTATAAAAAACATTACGAAGTCCTCAGTGAAGTTTTCAAAAGCACTACCCAGAGAAGTGCTTGTAAAGCAGGAAGCAGACGAACGACGATAAAAAGCATTTGCAGAATACATTTACACACACACATATATCTGCATATGTACAGCGGTGTTAAAATTATATTATTGAGACATAAAAAGTAAAATCCAAGTTGAAAAAATATATAACAAAACAGACAATACGTTTTAGCAATAAAAAAAAAATGCAAACACAATAAAAACAAAAACGAAATCAGCATTGAGCACAAAGTGCGAATGAAATGAAATAACAGCAAACGACACACACGCGCACACACACACACACAAAATGTTCATGAAAACCACCACACCACACCACACCACACCGCTCCAACCTAACCCCACACACACAGTAATAAACTTGAAGTTAACAAAGAGCATAACTGGAAACGATGACGTTGGCTGAGCTTTTATTTTTCTCAAGCGGGTCGAGCGCTAGCTACTGCTAGTAACAGCAGTGGTGAGTTAATAGTCAATGCATACTCACCAACAATTTTATGTGGAGAAAAGTGTACAACACACACACATATATTCATATAATAAAAATAAAAGATAACGGCATTAATTTATACAAAAGCGAGCAAAGAGACAAGTGAGCGAGTGTGCATAATGCCAATTAGGTGTGCTGAAAATATATGTAGATATAAAACCTCCCCAAGGTAAGACAATTTTAAGAAAAAGACGTAGTAAAGCCCTTTGTAGTTGATTAGGAAATCTCCCAGCAATTGTCAAGTGAGAGTAATCAAGTAATTACACAGTTCGCAAGGCGCTGACAGCAAGGCAACTACACTACATAATAGAATACAAAAGAGCGCTTAATTGACACAACGAGCATAAAATATGGCTTTATCAATGGCAAACAGCAAGATGGCGGCGGCCTTAATGGCAGCACAAAAAGTGTGTACTCAAATGCTCAACGAAACTTTTGTGGTGGAAATTTAATAAATACATATGTGTATCGATATGAGTATATATATTTTCGTTTAGCAAATTGATACACACTTATTACCTTAAAATATCTATCAATGCTGTATGCTGCGTCATCAAAGTTATAGGAAACTGCAACTTTTTGCGAGAGTACTGCGCAAAATACATTTTTTAGGTACCTTGCCTTGCCTATGCCTTGAATACATATTTACATAGATATGTACGCAATAAAAATACGTACAAATATATACGATATGCGCATATACATACGTTGAAAAGAGTAAACTTCAACATGCGCCAACAACAGCAGAGAGCGAGTAAATCAGCCAGCCAAACGGAAAGTTAGCCAAAGCTAAGTGCCAACAGTGCATACCTCGCTCAGCGAAAGACATATACGAACTCTATCGAAGCACTTGGATACATACAGTATATAACAGAAGTGCGTAACGTTTTTTTTTTTACACTGTAGCAAAACTATTTTCTTCATAATAAACCATACCACTTATAACGGATGTTTTTGTTTTTGTTTTCGAGCTATGGAACTTTTACTTCATGAATTGCTGAAAATTGAAATGTTGAGGAATAGTTGCGGAAATTTAACAGCAAATAGTGATTAACGAAATTTGGATCAATCTGGCGGTTCTTATTGTGCATAACTTTTTCCACAATAGGCTCACAACAAACAATGTACTGAATGTTGGTTTCTAACTACGCAGCCGTAGTCGGTTATCAGCACAGACAATTGACTTAATTCTCCATACGAAAAGTAATCTAATGGAGTAAAATCATATTTTGTAGAAAGTAGACCCATTTTTTGATATGATTCTGGACTTGATCTGGACTTTTGAAAAAAAAAATCTAATCGATTGAAATCAATAAAAAAAAAAGACACTCGACATTAACAAGAGGTCTGAAGTTTCTAGGGATTTTGCTTATTTACATACACCTTGAGCCAGTAAAATACCTCATCTCTAACAGTAAAAATGTAAATGTACGTTCGCCACATAGAACGCGATTTGGAAATAATTATCCACAATTTTGAAACTTTTTTTTCGATACAGGTATTTGCATAATAATTTGTTAAATTATGCTGATCAGAAATGTCCGACATAAATGTATGTTTATCTTGCCAGCTTGACTTGATCTCTCTGAGAAATTCAATACATCTAACCACACCCTACAGACATATATATGCTCGTAATGAATCAAGTTAATTAGTATATCTATTAAAGGTAAAGTATATAATCATAATCAAATTTAGTTCAAAGCTTGCATATTATTTTCTCTTTGGAAATGTATTATTATATTATATATATGTATATATGTTATGTTATGTTATTATGTGAAATGTTATATTATGTTATTATTTGACTCAGTTTGGGTGAAAGACCTTTTGAAGTTAAAATAAAACATTTTTGAATAGGATAAAGTATTGAAAATCTTAAAGGAAATATTTTGTCAGAAGTACATATAACTGCCTACATAAAATGTAGGTAAAGTGTTTTTATAAAATAGTTTTTTGAAGCAGAGACATTTGAGTTACTTTTATTGATTATACTGAAGTCTTTCCATGTAGCTTTTTTACTCAACCCAATCGGTGTGTCTTGTATTTATTGTATTATTGTATAAAATCATTCAGATCAGATATTTAATGGATAAAAAATTTCTAAATTTCTTTGATAGCGCTAGTCTCAGTGATAAAAATATTTAACGAGGAAAATAACTGAAGAACTATTATTTGGAGAAAAATTCTTAAATGAAGTTTCATATTAGTTGTTATATTGAAGGTTTTTTATTACACGAAAAGTCATGATAAATATTATGTGAGAGCATGTCATACATTCATTCAACTCGGTTTTCCACAAAAATTTTAATTTTTCGCCAACACTTTTCGCACTGTGCACCTACGTGTGTAAGGTAAAGTTGGCTCTCACTTACATGGTACTACACAAAGCAATTAACAGCTTTTATATATATTAAATACTTTGACTGCAGATATAAGATGCCACAGCGACATGCTGCATAATTTAATAAGAATAGATAGAGGAAGAAAACACAAAGCAAATAACCGAGGTGAAAATACCAAAAATATACATGCATATGTAAATAAAATACGTAAAAACAGCAAGCAAATTGTAGGAAGCAAATTAAACTATGTAAATGGAAAAATACGATATGAGCAAAATAAACAAAAGCTTAAAAAGACGGGGAGAATGAATAGGAGTAAAAAGGTGAAAACGTTGTGAAATAACATTTCGCAATGAGCAAGCAGTTTGTATGGGAGAGCAGAGCTGTGCTGAGCTGTCCAACACAAGTTGATTATTTCCATTTTGTTTTCAGCGCTGACTGTCTGCTATCGGAGCACTGGTGTGGTATAATGGATACGAAGCTTTCGTACATACATATAAAAATGGGAGTGATGAGAGCGTATCGAAATGCCAGAACATGCTCCCTTAATTGCACAGGCGCTTACGAAATTGAGTATGGTGAATTGTAGAATAGATAAATAAACAAAATAAAACGAATTCACTATTTCTGCGTGTAGCTTTTGCACAACGGAGATTTAAGGGCACCAGCAAATGAACATTGCCTCAAAAACCAATTTTTATTATAAGAAAAGAATCTAAGGGAGCACGCCTCACTGAATTTCGCGGAATTCATTACTCATTGCAGTCGAAGCACGGCAAAGCAATTACGATTAACGAACTTATAAGCACTTACCAACCAATACCCATGCAGCTAAAAGAGCAATTTAGTATGCCCAGCAGTATGGCATGACACAAATGACACCAACAAGCAGCATGTTAATTACAATTGAGCATAAAAGAATTAAATAAAAACGACGGTGCGAGAGAGCGCCGAGCAGCAGAGCGTATGACGAATTTAACATCAATATTGTACAATCATCATTTATTCCGCGTATTGCACACCAACACTAATGCAAAAGCAGCGCACACAGTCACACTGAAAGGCTTATAGCTGTGTTATGTATTGCGATAGCGAGCCGTGGTGAGTTTGTATAGATAACACAATATTGTCGCCACACAATCAGCACACAGCACAAAGGCACGGATATGTATATAATATATGTGAGTTTGCATTGTTAACCATCAATTGCGTTTAATTTTGTATGTAGAAAAATTTCATTGTTACTTTTAAATATTTTTTTTTTGCTATTTGTTAGCTTCGATTTGCTGTTTTCGTTAGCTTTTGACTGCTAATTTTTTATAGAAAATTCAACTTTCGTTGAAAGCCTTTGGTTACTCGCAAAAAAGAATTCATTTTTGAATGTTTTGCATAGAAAACGGAAATTCGTTGCAATAAGTTGTGACTTAGAGCAAGAATTATATTAGAAACCTGAATGAAATTGTTTGAAATCATCGCAGAATGATTATACAAACAAAACTCAAATATTTGCCTGATTGTGTCTGTTTGTTTGGTTGTAATGCAGATGTGTTCATGTAATTATTTGAAAGTTTCGCTTTTAATAATTTGGGTGGAAATGAAAATAATAGATGTGTGTCGAACAGCTGATATTGTTTGCAACTGATTAGATTACTTTAATTATGAAACAGTAAGTAGTAGAGAATTTAAAACACTAACTAATATATATATAGAAAATACATAATATCAGACATAATACCGTATTTTTGTTACATAAAAAAGATATAGATGCAAATTTTTGCATAGACATTAAAACATTAAAAATCAAAAATCGTTTTATAAACAAAAATTTTCTCAAAAAAAAAAAAACCAAATGTCGAAACAAAAAGTCTTTAAAGCTTATAATACAATTCGATTATTTTATTAATATCCGGCTTTATGTGGAACACTTCCAATGAAGTTTTATTATGCAATGTAATAAAATATATAGTATGCAACTTTTGCTCCTATTACCTGGTGATCGCTACAATTTATGAAGGTTTCTACTTTCAAACATTTGTAAGTAATTATAACTCGAAAAGAATAGTGTACAAATTGTTATAAATACATCGAAGGCAACAGAAAGATTTCAATTGAACGAAAAAGGTCTTAATTATACATTAAAAATATTAAAAATATTAATAAATATTGAAGTGATGAAACATTTTAAATACTCACCTTAAAGTTCCGTCAATCAATCGAGATAAGATGTCACTTAAATAGTTCTGTATAAAAAACTATAAAGGTGTTTCACCAAATGCTGATGCCTTTGAAGAAAAAAATTTGAAATATCAATAAATTTTTAACAGTCAAGTAATGGAATAGAATCGATATTGCATTAAATTATACTCTGACATTAATATATTTCTTTAGAAATAAATGCTTAGAAGTTTAAATAGGTGTGTATATACAAGTATATTTTATAAATATATTAAAATACAAATTTGTTTTATAAAAAAACAATTGAAATTTCCTCCAGATTGATCTGGAGTAACTATAATAAAATGCTCAATCGATAGATAAGCAAAAATGTTTATTTTTTATTTTTATTAATTTAAAGTGTTCCACAGCGGCTACGTAGAACACAAAATTGCAAAGGAAATTGATGAAAGAGTGTACGGAAAGGTAGTCCAATAAGTCCTCACTACTTTTAACTGCTTCAGAAAGACTACCGGAACTACCGATAGAGAACTCTCCCTTATAAGTTCTTTGTTCAATTTACATTAAGTTCAAAATATACCAAGTCACCATCGAGACAATTTCTAGAGAAATCCACAGAGAATACCATAAAACAGTTAATCTATTAAGACAGATAGAAAAACAAACTCAGAGAGTTTATCACCGGAAAAGAATCAATGACGTCATACTAGCATGTTGAGAGTTTATCACCGGAAAAGAATCAATGACGTCATACTAGCATGTTGAGAAATACGTCTAGTAAAATGAAGAGCTTTGACATATAGATAATGGTTCGTCTCAGAAACAAAATAATAAAAATAGATATCTCAAAATTTATTTAAAAAACAGAAAAAAAAATTTAAATAGGTTAAAAAATGCTTTAGAAAAATAAAAATGTACCTTTGGAATATGCTATTCGTTGTATACTATAATGTATAATATTTTTTTTAATATACAGAAGCGATCAAATAATATTTTGTATTGCTTGTGTTATATGATTTATGCTATCATGCCATTTTAATGAACATTTAAATATTTCCCATTTAAAATATATGGTCATACATCAACATTAAACAAACGTGTTATAATATTATCAATTTAAAAAATTAGCAAGACGCCATTTCAGCATATTAATTATATAGATAAAAGTATAAAGTATATACATATATCGTATTTATGCATGTAGGTGTGTGTCGTGTTTAATTCTTTATGACTTTTTCATTATTTAAATTTTTGCGCTTCAAGTTAACGAACTTTAAATTTTGAAATGACAGAACGCATAAACGACGACGGCAACGCAAGGTTATTGCTAATCAAATACATATGAGTAATACAATATAATATTTATACATACATATGTATGTATGTTTGTATGTATGAACACAAGTTATTTGCTCATATACGCAGCGAATAAAAGTTTAAATGATTACAGATTTTTTTTTTTTTTTGTGTTGTAAAGTTGTTCTGCGTGCTCTGGCACAATTCAGGTTGAATGACAGCGAGTATTAACATTTTTTGTTTCGCAGTTTTACATTTTATTTACGATGACTTGGCAGTCGGTAATATAATACAATATTTCCTGCAGTAAATGTGTTGCCATATCTTAAGTTACAAATAATTAAATTCTTTTACATTCATAAAACTGAATGTGTATAATATATATTCAAATATAAAGTAATACTGAGTACACTGCCGCGCGCTTGTGGTTGCAGACATGATGTGCCAAATTAAAAAAAAAGGTATATAAATAAATACAGTTAAAAATTGAAAAAATTTAAATAAAATAAAAAACAAAAAAAAATATTTTTCCCATATAATAAAAACTAAAGCCTAGCAAAAACGAGCAAAAAGAACCGATAATACTAAACGGCAATTAAGGAAAATAACCTCAAAAGTTGTAAAAAATCGTGAAGATTATGCGAAATAAACAAAATAAGGTTAAACAGCGGTGAATTACATAAAATAAATATATTATCTAAAAAAAAATCAAGTAATCACTTTCTATAGCAGCAAAGAAAATTTAAATAAAAAAAAAATTATAAATAATTTCTGTACTAAAGACAGTTCGCTGAGGAATCAATCATCGCGCAGCTGTTCTGGGATTACTGCTCTGTAAATTTATATGTGCTCGAGAAAAGAAAAATACCGACAAACAAGTGCACAGACCGAGAGCGGCCATACAACGAGTCAACAAGCACTTAACTGATTATATAGGAATGTTAAGAGCAGAAAAAATCCTACACAGCGATAAAAAAAAATTTACATTACGCTGAAGGAGCCAGCGCTAGAGCGGCCTTCACTGTTATACTCGCAGTTGTAGCCATATTCTGTGGTCATTTCAGAGTCGTGGTGAGTTCGTGACGCAAAAACAAACAAACACAAAGGCAAACAAGTTAATAACACAACACAATAAAAACCCACTAATAACAATAATATTCGTAAAAACAAAATAAATTGCATTATACATACATACAATTGTACAAATTAGTATACATAACGTACATACGTACGTAACAGAAGTAAATGAGAAATTGTGGACGCCAACGTCGAACGAACGAAAGTCCGAATTAGCATGGCTGTGAAGAGACCCACATGCGGTAGGGTGACCAGATCTGATGATTTCGATGATAACAATATTTTTCGTTTACTTACGTATGTCAATGTAAAAAAAAAACTTCTGTTGAGAATTTAAAGACTGGCTACCAGGACTAGTTGAGCTTAAAGCCAAACAGACTTGAGGACATAGATGCAAAGCCAGAATCTATGTAATGAAGGCAGTTCGCTTGGTATTGAAATGTACAATTGGAATATTGCTTCACCCTCCGTCATTGGCGTTCGGAATTAGTGGTGAACAAATAAAGACTAAATTTATTGGAGGAACACTAACCACGGAATTTAAAAGACTGCAATATTTAAAAATTTTACAACGATTTCAATCTTAAACAAAATTTGGGAGCTGATGAGCGGGAAAGTGGTGATCGAAAAAAGAACACGACCGAAGGTTATGCGATGACTCAACGCTGTGTAGCGAATGAGAGTTCCGGATTGAGTCGTCGATCCGTTTTCGATGTTGGTGTGGGGTGTCATCGTCTGTGGTGTTGTCCGTTGTGGTGTCCTCGAGAGTGGTGTTTTCAGGTGAAGTGTTCCCAGGTATGGTGAATTGGTGTCTTGTAATATGCTGTGCTAATGTTGTGCTGTATAAGGGAGTAAATATGTGGTCGTTGTTGTTGTAGCGGCAAAAACATTCCCCAAATATTTTTGAGGAATACTGCCATGTTGAAAGTCCTTGACCGGATAAAAATCCGGGTCCGTTTTGGTTACGTAGATCCGACTGTCGTCGGAATGGTGATGTACTACGAGAAGGAGGCTATAAGGAACTCAATTATTTTAGCAACAAAAATTCCCCATATCTGCATTTCTGATTGTCTTTTCGTTAAAGAAAGTTTGTGAATTCGAATTTAAAGAAACATAAGAAGCTATTAGAAATACTTATTGTTATATCATTTTACTATCTGGTAACCCTGTCAAGCAGCAATAGCACCAAATAATTTTAAGATTCTCCGATACAATCTTTTCCCTAAAAATAAAGCTCTTAAGATGTATAGCACACTCTCTGTTTGCCAACGCTGATCCGCCGACAGAGATCGCGGCCAACATAGCAGAGAACCACCAAAATTCATAACACAAACATTTTTGTACGTATAAACAGCATACAAAATTCATTTATAGTCATATAAGACGCATATAAGACACACGAACTAATAAAACTAACAAGCAATAAAGCCAAAAAGAGGAAAGAAATAACACCAGAAGAAGCTAAAAGCATAACAAATTGTTGATGGCGAAAAGCAGACAGCAGACAGCGGACAGCTATGACAGCGACGCCAGCAGCGTTAGTGCCGTCGTCAATGTGCTTAAATAAGGGCAAGGAGGCGAAGAGCATTATATCCATGTACATATGTATGTATGTATATAATAGCGGCTGTTTTTTATGTGTATAAAAATGGAACTCGTGCAAAGGGCATAACAAAATTCGGGAGAAATGTTAGTAGAAATCCAAACAACAATAACAATTGTGGGACCAATTACCAGCGATTGTTTGTGGTTTCTTCATCGATTCGTAGAATTTTAAAAATCAAAACGATCTACAATGGGCAAAGCAAAATAAACGTAAAATACATACAAGCAAAAGGTGTCGACAGCAAATAAAGAAGACGAAAAACAACAACAATAAAAAATCTAAAATTACGAAGATTAGAAATAAAAACAAAGAATCATAGAGGCAAGAATAACAAAAATATATTGAAATTCGAAATGACAAACATTAGTTATGAAAACAAATGTGTACAAAGAGAAAAATGTCACGCGAAACGCGTTTTTTCTTTACATTAGAAGATGAGTTTAGCTATAATTTAAGGCAATGCTTGGATCTACAAAAAATGTATCAAAGCCTAGTACTAGAACTGTTTCAAGATATAATGAAAACCAATTTTTCTAATATGATTAAATTATACACTCAAAATAATATGATTATTACAGTTTTACTTTTATTTTGTCGAGCTTTTCCTTATACCTATTTGAGCCGTGCGTCAGCCCTCAAATCGCAAAGAGGGACGTTTAGGTCGTTGGATAGCTGAACATAATTCTAGAAGTATTTTAATGCCGAAAATACACTTTCAGTCTCAAAAGTACTTGACGAAGAACTGATGCGATTAGCAAATCTTTTGCTATAACATCGAATATGAAGGATTGAAAAGAGTTCTGTAGGTAAATACTTCCAATTAAATCCGGGGTGTTCCGCCTTACTTAACTTGGCTCCGTTTCGCTCCCAACAACATCACTTAGTACAACAAACACAGAATTTTTTAAGAACAATACTCAAAATGATCACAGCTGACTCGTCGTGGCTCACACGAAACTAACGGGAAAAAACGATTGTCATATTCAGTCACTACTTTCTGATATTGACTCGCATTCACTTAACTGTAGTAAACGTATGTGGTTTGGCATTGCTTTGTTAATTCAGTAGAAATATAGTTTTGGGCCGAGGTATATTTTGTCATTCCGAGAACTATGTTGTAATTTTTATTGATGTTGTTGTGGGGTCCGCAGTTAAATTTTTTGGTCACCTGTGATTTAAATGATTTTTGTGGAAATCGGTCCATATCTTTCGAGTTTTTGTTCTTATTCTTTTACTTGATAGTTATACTCATTTAATATCGCCTAAATGTAGGCAAGGTTTTATAATTGAAAAAAGAACAATTAAAATAATGCCTACATTTGTGCTTTCATCGAAGACAAAAACCTTAATTGACAATAAATCATTTCTAAATTAAATAAAATAGAAAGTTAAATGTTAATATTGTATATTTATTTTATTTTATGTTCAAAAAAATTAAAAATTAAAGGCAGCAATTGATGGATTATAAAGCTTCGTTTTAGTAAGACCAAGATCTCACCTCACTCATAACAATGTATAAATGTTGTTTCAATCTAATTTATTCCAAGAGTAAACTAGCTTCCATGAAATAACACTTCATTTATAAACACACATATTTATCACTAACTTAGAAACTCAAATAGACTCTACGATAAAGGGGAATCTAAATAAGCCTACCAAACAACCAACCAGCCAGCCAACCAGATGGCAATGTTTCTGTTAAGTTTTGCTTTTGTAATATTAATGAAAACAAAATCGCTTCCAACAGGCGAATTCCGACTGAATTTATACCGATTGAAAATTCAATGTATCTTAATAAGTCTATTTATAGGCAGTTAAGTGAAAACCCGAATATGCTTAATAGCAGTCATATATTTAAAATTCTAATCGAGTACAAAGCGAACAAACAAGATAAAAATATTTCGTTAAAATATGCATGAAGTTTAGAATTGAAAAGAAAAAAGAGAAAAAAACAGGGAGAGATAACGACAACATTTAAAATTGGGTTCTGAGTATTGGTCTCTCTGTTCTTGTCAGCATGAGTATCTTTCCTATAAGTCAAAATTCGGGATTTAGATACGAGTGTAGACGATTGTTAAGATGACATAAAAGGTGGTTCCTTTAATTACTTGAACGTTTATTCTTTTCTATAAGTATCTACCAGATTGAATACAATGTGTCGGCTCCATAAATTCAAGTATCGCCCGAATATAGGCACCATTTTATTTGCAGCAGATAAAGGAGCAATAAATTAGAAATAAATCAAGACCTACAGTTAGGCGTATTATTGGCGAAAAAGCAAGTATATGAAATTTCCGCATTTCCTCCACTCAGAATCAAAATTAGCTGAAATTTTATTCGGGACAACTGAAAAAAAGACTGGGCGCGGTTTTTAAAGTTATTATTAAATTGTTTAGGATATACATATTTATTTAAAAATAATCGGAATGCGATGAATTTATTTAGAAATCTCTGTCTGTCGAAAATATTAAAATCTCTTCACTTAAATCTCTCACACTTAATTGGGTCTTGAAACACATCCCAATTCCAAACCTCAGTGGAATCTACTTTTTCTACTTCCGTTCGGGCAAATTCAAACTTCAAAATATATTTTCCATTTGAAAAATTTCTTATAAAATCTCTGTGTTGGTCCTTTCGAAGATGGTCCCTAAACTTGTGGTACTTTCCATTTGTCATCTAGCAAAGGTGTTTGAGTCAAATTGCTATTAGAATTGTGGCCGACTGAATTTTTGACTTTTGTTGTTGGAATTCCAAAAAAAATGTTAGCAGATATTTCACTGCCTAACTTCTATAAACCATAAATACATATGTTCATTTATACAGATCATAAAAACATATGAAGGTATATAGATGCGTATGTACTCGTATTGATACACGACCATGCTTTGTAGCAACTTGTGGGTTTTCCAACTGTCTGCAACATTGGCTAAGCTAACAAGCGCACTGGCAGCTACAGCAACAGACAAACAACAATCATACCCGACCGCCATCAACTGTGGTTTAGGCCACAGCAATCAACGGCAACGCACCTAGGCGCATGTCGTGGTAGCGGCAACCAGGCAACCAGGCAACCAGGCAGCCATGTACCAACCGCATCGGCAAAACGACCGACAATTCGTGAGCTAAAGTCAACCAGGCTCGTGGCTGGACTGTTACGGTGGGGCTTGCCGTTGCCTTGTTGCGTCGGGCATGTATGGCAAAAAAAAAACGACGACGCTGTGCAGAAGACACACCGTTTACCACGTCTGCAATGCCGCTAACAACGGTGCCTTGCATGGCTGCGACGCTGCAACCGAAGTGGAGGCGGCGGGGCGGGTATTTGTTTGTTATGTTATGTTATACCTGGGCAGCGTTGAGGTGAACCGACGACTGGATCGAGCGCGGTGAATGATGGGAAACAAAACAAAAGGCAGAAAAGTAATAAAAACAGAAATCCAAAACAAAAACAGAAACAGAAACAGAAAAGCAAAAGCAACAACAAAAGCAACAACGTAACGTGTTATTCAGGCGCATTTACTCGCTTTATTGATCGGAGCGCAGCAGGCGACGGTTGGGGCGAGCCGAAGAGCTGAGCGATGGCTGCACCTTCGTTTTGTTTACGAAAAGGTGGTGCAGCATGAACAGATGATGATTGACTGGAAGAGGTGGAGGTAGAGAAAAGTTGTGATGTGTGTGTTAGTGAGCAACATGAGCAGATGAGTGAGTGGGGAGGAAGAGGCGAAAGTGCATGGCGAAAACAAAGAAAGAAAACACGGAAGTAAGGTAGGGCTAAGTTCGGGTGTAACCGAACATTTTATATTTTCGCAATGTGCAAGGATAGAAAGCGGGGAAATATTTTCAAAATTTATATTAAAAAATGTTTTTTTTTTTTACTGATTTTAGCCATTTTCGACACAAGGGCAGATTATTATGAATTAAGGGTAAGGGCACTAATATATCCAACAGAGTGACCGAGTCAGCCATAGGCATCGAGGTACACATATTTGGTATATGGGGGATTGAAAAGACAATACTGTACTGTAAAACTGAAAGAATGAAAGAATCAGACTTCCATTTTCGAGGAAAATTACATCTTTCTTTACATTTACCTAGTTTAGATTTAGCGAAGTCAACAACCTTTGTTTATCTTTTTGTTTGTTTACATTTAGCGTGGTTCACCACCATTCTCGAGGTCAATGACCTCTTTGTTTGCCTTCAGCAAGGTCCACAAGCGTTTTTCGAGTTAAAGTTATGAATATAAAACAATAAATCAAATGAATTATAAATATACCAATCTTTTTATGACGACAAAGAACTCATGTACCAATTTTCATCAGGATATTTTGAATTTTACTCAGGTTATCGCTTGTACGGACAGACGGACGGACAACCGTTAGGTGCACAAAATTAATATACTCTGTTGCAATATGTTGCAAGAGCATAAAAAGTAAATAGAACGAAAAAAAACATAACAAAACTGGCAAACAACAAATATATGTTGAACTGATGGCACTAACATGTCGGAGTGAGGATAATTGGATGAATGAATGTCGATGTGGGATGACACATGCAACGCTGATGGACCCAGGAGTGCTGACGGCAAGGGGCTAAATATGGATAAAGTGCATACATATTTATATATATAAATATGTTTATGTACATGCATTAATATGTACGCTTATGTGGGATAAAGAACTTGCGGATTAAGAATATGAAAAGGAAGGTCTGCATATGAGCATACTGAAGAACAAAAGCAGACACGAATAAATGCAACAGAGGAAGAAGTGGAATACGCACACGAAGAGTCTTATTACTTATGTATGTATATACGTATGTACATATGTATTAGCAGGAGACAGGTGAGTTTGTGAGTGTGGCACTGGGGAGCTATAGTTGGCCTTGCAATGAGCGTTTAGACAAAGCAGTTGATAGTTGATATACAATGGAGGACCAAAAGGGACCCAGAAATTCATTTCAATGAGCGAAAGGTATTCAGAGTTTTGCAGTGCAGCAAACTGGATATCTGCAAGTATTGTAGAATAATCACCAAAATGCGGAGCAATAAAGGCAGATGTGTATTCTTCGCTCGGATCGACGACGGCGCATGAATTGCTTTCAATTAAATACATGTGTACAAATGTTTTTCAAAGTACTATGTATGTAGGTAGTGCAGGGGTTTGGTTATGGTATCCAAGGTGTTAGTCAAAAGAAGCGGTAAAGCTTCTGAGAGACATCACTTAGTAATCTCTCTTGAATAAGTGTTTTATAGCGGCACCAACATCGAAGGTTTCGTAATTAAAATTTCGAACCATTTATTATAACTTCAATTGTTGTCTTAAAGGTCAAAAGTTTTGGATGTCGAAGACCTGACCATAAATTTAGTAATTTACAAGTGCAATAATTCCTCGTTTCTGACTTTTTTTGTTTCTATCACATCTGCCATAGTTCCATATTTCATAAAGCATGTTTCCAATGAAGGAGCATAACAACAAATTTTGAGCATAGCTTCTGATCGTTATAAACATAAACATAACCATTTTCATTTCGACTGCTATATTCAAACAACCTTGCATCATTATCCGGATGCAAACTATAGATTGTCTAAATAGGGGCTTAAACAACTGTTAATTATTTTTACACTAAAAACCGAGTATAAGACAAAAGTCCCCACATAATCCTAACCACCTCTTTGCATGCCCCATGAAAACAATACACCTAATAGCCCTTTCCCTATGCACCGACCCCATCGAAACGGCACGTTACTTGGTTCTCCCGTTAGGTGACTTTGATGACAATTGACTTACGCTTTACACTAGATAGCGTTAAGATATCCATTACAACAACAACGACAGTTGCTTCGAGTTTGTTACCGTCTGAGTATCGTATAAGGTTAGGTTTCTTTCAATTTAAGCTCGAACACATAAAGCCTGTTCAATTTATATTAGACATATTAAAAGTACCAGCAACTCGTATTAAAATCTTTCCATCGCTTTCACACTACATTTAGCTACATTGTGTGGAACTAAATTTTTTTTAGACTCCAATTTGGGTGAAGAATGCTCCAACTAATTATTAAACTAGGCGTGATCAAGAATTGTTCGTTAGCTAAAGAAGCCTCTGAAGCTTTTGAATAGTAAGAGACGAATCTATTTTACGGTAAGACTGTAATTAAAAAAACTTAGAGCAAAAAAGTACATATTAAATACCGCTAAATTCTTTCAAGTAAATAGTTTCTAAAAAGCTTAAACTTTCCGAAGGTTGTTTCGAACTGGTAATTTGCCAAGTAACAAATATTTAATACTTGTAATTTAATTGTGAATGTGAAAATGTGTACGTATGTGTGTAAATGGGTACTTAATAATAGCAATAAAAATAAATTGAATTTCCCACAACAGAATTTCTGTATAAAGTGGTGCCAAGAAAGTAGTAAAGCGGATAAGTAAAATACAATGCAATATCGAGAATTGCACCTAAATACATACACATAGATAAATATATAGTATATATAGTGCACACACCTGAACGACATTAGACAAAGAGAAGCGTGTGGAGTGAAAACTGCACAGGTTGTAAGTGTTGCAGCTAACGGGGGTGAAGCTGAGAGCGCGTTGGTATTAGTGTTAGGGTACTTTTTCCAGTTGTTTCACGCTCGATGCTTTAGCAACAACAAGCAACAAGCAACAAACAACAAACAACGATATCGGAACAGGAGCGGACAGCAAGCAGACACTCGGTCGACCAGCCAGCCAGTGGCAGGAAAAATCGTCTGTCTGCTGCTGCTACCCAGTCGAGCAAAAAGTGAATTGGCTACGCTGCAAGCGGACAGACGGACTCCGGCGCTATTGCCTGAGTGCATTCTCCACATTGCCAGCATTGTACTATTGAGCTGAGGTGTGTACATGCAAACACACAAACATACATATATACATACATATATATGTACATGTGTGTGCTTGTGGCAGCTAATCATAATTACCGTGTTGTTATTGTTGCTCTTATTGCATTGTTGCGCTTACTGCTGGCCGGTCACTTATATACATACCAACATACATACACACATACATAATGAATGGTGTAATGAACTGTTATTGTCGCACGCTTTGTTACAGCTACAAAAACAAAAAACAAAAAACAAAAAAACAAAAAACAAAAAAACAACTAGCGCGAAAAATGAATTAACGTAATGCAATTTGCTGACTAATTGTACACGAAATGTGTTTGTATGTATAGACATATGTATGTACATGCATATGTGTGTGTGTTTGGTTTAAGTGTTTACGAAAAGGGAAATAAGTGTGTGTTAATGTGCGGTTTGTTTACAGAAGCGTCACCAAGTATACAATTACCGCCAATAATCCAAACAGCGCCATTATGTCGTTATATACACACATATACATGTATATGTGTATGCATGTATGGGATAATGTGGAAGAAAATATAGCGTAGTAGTATGGAACTATGTACCTAGATATGGGCCATTGAAAAAGGCAACAGGCGCTGGAGAGCAATGTCGAGGTCAAGGTTCAAAGCTCACGCACTGGAAAGCAAATTTTAAAAACAACTGTTCACAGAAAATAAAGCGATTTCCTCACGGAACAGAAATCATTTTAGGAATAGCATGACTACTCCATGAATACCGCTTTTTAATCTTCGAAGAGCGTGAGTTCCGCAAGTCTGGAGTTTCGAGAACTGAAAAAATTCATAGCTATACATACATATTTTTATTTGCGTTTTGTTGACAAACAGTTCCAATGTGACATTTGCCTGGGGATTTGTATGCAAATATTTCGACTTTTTGATAACAAAACAGCAACCAAAATATGTTGAACCGATTCGTAATAGTTGCTGAGAAATCCTGCTATTATTATTTTTTTAACTAATCCGTTGATTTTCGACTAGAAATTCATTAACATTTCGACGATTTCGTCGTTTAAAATTTTTATGAACTCACGACCCTCACTGAAGTCTTTATATCATTCGGACACTTGCATATAACCAAGCACTCTTTCAAAATTCCCAATGCTTTTCTAGCAGTAATTTCTTTGAAAAAATTTCAAGTAAACAATTTAACCTTGTAAGGATCGCTAGACTAAATGTTTGCCTCTTTCTCAAGAATGTTGATAGAGATTATTCTCAGTTTATATGGATCGGATAAATATTGATCAGATAATTTTCTATAAAGTCAACAAAACTTAGGTGGAAAATGGGTCTAGTAGGAAAAACTCTGAGCACAAATCAAAAATCATGTCAGAAAGGATGCAGACCAATTTATCAGACTTACTATTAATAAATACTCTGCTCTCATTAGAAAAAATATAGAATTTTTTATTATATTATAACATTTTCAACTATTCTGAGTAAGATTGAATTGATAGAGTAAACAAAATTACTTTCATATAAGGCATCTTACAATTATAATGGTTGAAGCTGCTTTATGAATATTTTTACTTGCTTACAATATCCAAATCCCTCCTCATCACTAAAGGATCGCTTCACTCCTACCATGAAATGTACGCGTTACGTTCTCTATTGGCGATTACTTCCATGATCCACTGCGGATAAACAATAAAGAAACAGTCGAAAAAATATGTTTCTTAATACCTGTATCAAGGCCTACCAGAAATAAGGCATTAATACTCTAGTAGTAAAAAACTCATGGCGAACTTTGAAGATTCCTATCCTAATCTATATATGTATTTATTAAAGATCGTTTGATTCTTGTTTTATCCACGAATGATGTTTCGCTTAACGAACCACCTGATAGTTCAGCTGAATACAATTTATCAATACTTTGTCTCGACAGAACTTATTAGTTGACATTTATTTTAGTTTACACAGAGAGAAGAGATGGTAGCAGTAATATGCCCAAAAATTGGAAGCTGACTTAAAGAAAACTCGAAAGTTCATTTAAATACATAAATAAACAGCAATTCCGTCCATTAAATTATGCAGAAATAAACTTGTTCATACTTGCATAAACGCGAATATTTTGAGGTTAAGGGTCTAAGGTCCTCTAGGTGAGGTTAAGAGGTCCTAACGAAGGTCTTAAGGTGAAAAACGTTTTACATTTAACACTCCAAGATCATGAGATATACATACATATATGTACATAAGAATCTTCCTGATCACTTAGCTGATCCACATCAGGCCACAGCGATCTTTATAATTGCAAATCATTTTGGATGCCTCACTTAATTTATGATCCATAAAAAGTCGATCGATTGCCAACAGCTGATCTTGTGGAAGCAAAAATCGATAAGAACAAAAACTATTCGAATAATTGATTTGCGAGTGACTGTATGCACATTATTAGTAATTGGTAAATATTTATAACTAAATGTCTATATGTATGTATGTATGTATGTATGTATGTATGTATATATGTGTACCCCCATTTCCGTCACGTCACACATTGAAGACTCTGAACGAAATAAGAAATTGAAGTCACTTAAATGTAACAGAAACGATAAATTTGCATTTCCTTTACACTTTTTACAAGGCGACGCAATACGAGTACGGAGACAGAGACGACACTTCATATACATACATATGTACATATGTAGATATGTATGCACATACATACGTGGGTAATTGAAGAAGAGATGATGACGATGAGGCGATAACAGGCGCAGTATAAACGCTGCACACAACGCAAAAGTCAAACGGAGGCAGTCTTAAAGTATACTGAAGAATAGCCGAAGCGCATATTTGCAATTCTACCGAAGTATACACGGCAGATGTTGTTGTTTTTATGCAACGGAATTCAGCGAAAAGAATGGGTAGAGCACTATGAGTATACGGTACGTTGCATAGTGCGTCTTTTTGCGACGTCTTCCGCTGTGTCGTCTGCCATTTATTGTCCATATTTTGTGTCGTCTGTAGGTATGTATGTACATATGTACGTGTATATGTATGTCGATAAATGCATAACAACAAGCATACAAGCAGCCAAGTAAATGCAATTAATCAAATGTCACAAGATACATATAAGCAGTTGCAAAGCGGTAAGGTGTGGAAACAACACACACAAATGTATGGCACTATGAAATTTTGTTGAGTCGAAAGGAAAATAATAAATAACTTCGGAAACTGTCACTATCAATTCTTACAAATTTCAATGCAAAAATGAGCGGAAGGTCGATAAGACTTCATGTAAGTTATATAGATCAACTTTGTAAAATATTGAGCCATGCTTTTGCTACTCTTTCGGAAATGGATCTTGATGTTATTAGTATGTTTTTTAACTGTTGATTGATTTTTCGCTATTCCAAGGCAGAAAATACTCTGTCATGTCATGTTCTATTAAACATTTTCTTACAATCTCATTTTCTGCTTCGACCGATATCGGAAACCATGACCCACTGCGAGGTATGATCGAACATTATT
The DNA here is from genome assembly GCA_021498325.1 of Bactrocera minax. Taxonomy (NCBI): domain Eukaryota; kingdom Metazoa; phylum Arthropoda; class Insecta; order Diptera; family Tephritidae; genus Bactrocera; species Bactrocera minax. Next base: position 54,473 of record JAKEEE010000099.1, read on the forward strand.
AAAAATATAGACCTTACATGAACGGAATATATGCTATAATATTTGGGAGATCCAAATACCAATTTCTGAACTGATTTTGAAGAGAGTAATCTAAATATCGAAGCTCTCTTCTACCTATTATAGAATTTTTGAACAATATGCTCAAAACTGGGGTTGGTGAATTCCACAAAAGCTACATTAGAACTGGAAACGATGAATCCAATGGCCATTCCCACGATAGACAGAACTACGAAACCGGAACGGACCCGGATTTTTAACTGGCCAAGGACTGTCAACTCGACAACATTTCTCAAAATGATTTGGGGAATGTTTTCTGCCGCTACAACAACAATAATCCCATGGACGTCCAAAAAATCTGGTTTCCTCGCAGTGACAATTTTCGGCCTTCAAACCACGAGCGGATGGTCGATGGATGAAAAGTGGCGAGATTGAGGTCTCTTTTGAAGCAAAGGACGGATGGTACAAAAAATATTTATCGATAAGTTGGACGACCGCTATAGTTTGTGTATTGCCCTTGGTGGCAACTAAATTAAGTAATAAAATAAAAATTTGCCTAAAAATGTGATTTTCTTTAAAACGAAACGAATTTATCAGCTAGTGTGTTATGTACTTTGTGTATGTCCAAATCTTCTTTTGAGCTGCTGTAAATTATAATCGCCTTCATGGTAATCATACTCATCGGTAACCACAAAAACAACAGCAATCAGTGACAAAATAGAAATAATGGATGATAATAAATGAAATAAGCATGTAGCTCGATGTAACAAGACAGACGCCACTGAACTTGTGGCTCAAAAGGCGATGCGCCAGCCCTGCACACACTCTGTCAGTATGTATGCATGCATATCTGTATATACATATGTATGCATGTATGCATGTATGCGTGTATGGTAGTGTGCGCACGAGCTTTTGACGCCCGCCCGAGCAATGCGTGTGCCAGCCCAAAAAGGCAACCCGCCAGACACGCGCCCGCCCATGTGGCGACTGCCTGAAGCTGCTACCGCTCCTGCTGCTACTGCATTATGCATGAGAGCCAAGAAGAGAGCACAACAAAAACGGTACACAATTCGCTTCGCAATGCACTTGCGTACCGAAAAACTTATAACTGCATATGCATGTATCAGATTATATAAAGGAAATACAGGGCATACATACATATGTATGTATGTATGTATGTATACATATATGCATATATGGTGCTATATACAAGCATGCAATTTTCCACACCAGCATTTCAAAATAAACAAAGAGCGCAAAGAAAATTGCTAAACACTTTGCTGCAGTACCGTAAATTCAGACACATGACGTTACCGGGAATAAACTCATACGCGGATGTGTGTGTGTGTATGCGCGTATGTATGTATTGTAAGTAGAATGAATTGCGAATATCGCCAGCTGGAACGCAATCAGAGTGGAGCAACTTGAGAAAAGAAGAGGAGTTGAAAACAAAGAATGAAAAAGGGCAGTGGAAAACGAAGGTAACCCACGCCAGCATAAACCCCGCCACCAAGGGAGGTACTGTGCTTTTCATAGAACGCCAGAGCTTAAGTGAGAAGAATCGAATTCTACGCTTCTAGTTTGTTGTTGTTGAGACAATAGTGGCAACAATAGTGGTAGCAACAAAGCATTTCTATGCGTAAGCAACAAATTCCTGCTGAGCAGTAAATGCGTTCGACTCGTTCTTTGTTGGTAATAAGTACATACATACATACATACATACATACATACATAAATACATATGCGCTATGTGCTACGTGTGTATGTGTGATTAGATTTGTCTGTGCACATGTGCAATATTGCCAATATTTGTTGTTGTTCTTTTAAACTGACTTTTCTTGTTGGCTGGGTGGGTCACTGGCCTTCAAGAAAAGCCAACGAAATTTACTCCGAAGTAGCGAAGCAAAAACAAAAACGCTCGTTGCGGAAAGTGAGAGCAACAGGAATTCAAACAAAAGTAACAACAACAGCAACAACGTAAGAAGACAAGGCAACAAGGAGATGAAAGCAAAAATGTTTACAAACAACAATAGAGCTGATGGGTCATTACTTGAGGGTCAATGGGACCAATTAAGGGACACGAGCCAATTAAACGAACAGTTAAAATTCTATATTGATAATAATTTTTTTAATTAATCTAAGATAGAGCGCCCAAGCATAGGCAATGTATTTCATATTTCATTGCTGATATGCAATTGTTGCCTACATTTCGGGTGTTTGTGAATAATAATGAAATCTAAGGGATTTCAGAGGCACGAAATTTAAATACAAGCATTCTTAAGCGCAAACCCGCTTAGAAGCCAAAACAACGTTCCCAAGAGGTTCGAATTCTCTATGAGGCAGACGAGATGACTATTCGTTGACCACGGTCACCAACACACTTCTCTCTTTCAATGATCAGCTATATATATTTAGCTATCAAAGGATTTTTCAATATTTTCAATAAGTTTCAGTACTTACAAAACCCCCTTCGAGTAGTACACCTTGGTGTTCAGATCACGATCCCACGATTACTAGACCATTGCAGAGCAAAAACAACACTTCAAATCACTTTGTTTAACAATAAGTCTCAAAAATAAGTATTTCATCCATTAAGTTGTTAACCAACAAAACATTGTTTTACATACATACATATGTATAATAATTTATATTATCAGATAATCGCCCACACAGTGGTTCAGAGAAATGACTTCGAACGCCAGTCCGAAAATTCAGCAGTTGTTGTTTCATCATCACTTTCATTCTCATCAGAACTGTGCGTTTCAGATTTGTGGTCCTTGTTTACGCTAAGCACACCCTTTCTCGCCTCCAAATTCATATATCTAGACCAATGTTTCATTTGATCATTGATCTCATCTAAGTCACGATCAAATGCCGCTTCCATTTGTTCACCAGCAATAATGGCAACAGACACAGAGGATGCTTCACGAATTTCGCGCTGAAAACGTTCCCATTCATCCGCTTGTGGATCTTTATATTCCGCGTTGCGAATTTTAGCATCCTTCACGGGGTCGTCAAAAAACTTCTCTGGCAATAAAGTGTCCACTGTGTTCGTATTGGAGAATGCCGATTTTTCTATGGAGATAGATGTGGGCGCTGTTTTTGGTAAAATTTGTTGTGTACTTTGTTGGACTGCAACCGCCACTTTCGGCGTTTCCACTGCTTTGGCCGTTGATTTTGACGTTTGTGTTGCTGATGTGGGCAATTTTGTAGCCGTTTCCGGTAGACCAGCTTTAAAGGTCGATTTTATTTGCTTTGCAATTGTTATGCGCTCCTTGTGCAATTTTGAGTTCACATGCACTTTCCATAAAGTGGCCGATTTTACGGCAACTTTGCAAATGATGCACTCAATTTGTCCACTCGAATTTGTCTTCGCCAATTTCGAATCTACTTTATGCTCTGTTTCGGCTACTTTCGTTCTTGTCGACAATCTTAGGCGATGTTCCTGATGCCGCCCCATTTTCTGAAATTTTTTACGCACCCAGTTAGTATTTGGAGAGTGAGGGAGGGAATATTTTTTATAAAAAAAAAAAAAGGTTAAAACATTTCGAAATTCGATAAAAATTATAACTAGAAAATCCGCACTGCTGCACATACATTTCAGTGGCGCTCTCTACCACCAACGTCGGTCCTCGCGGTCCAATCGGACGCATATGAGGCCCTCCCTGATCACTGCGACGCAGCACAGAGTTTCAATGTCGCATCAAATCCACAATAATTACGACGCAATCACAGGAAAACAACAAAAAGCACAACGAAAGCGCACTATAATCAGAGAGCGCAACGTGGCATGACGCAATAATAATTTCCACTTCAGCACTTGAAGTGTGAGCGTAGCGACGGCTGGCGCGTAAGTGCGACCGGTAAACACTGCAAGTGAATTTGTTTATCAAAAGCGAATAGCAACACGTACATATTTACTACGTATAAAGTCATATGTTCGCATAAATACAATAATAATAAATGTATTTTTAAAGAAATATGTACATACATATGTATGTGTGTACAAGTGTGTGCATTGTGTCATAACAATGGCGTTAATTTTTCTATTTTCAGAAAATTTGTGCAATTCTCCAAAAATAACCAAATAATCAAAACACTCGTAAACGCAAATGACACTCGCTCGTCCTATCTGCATCACAATATGTATTTCAATGTGTAAACTAGAAACAAGCAAGGTGACGCCAAATTAGTTCGGGGCATATGCGTTGTACATTTTAAGAATATTCATACACAATCACTACAATTGAATAATTACAATATATATGTAAGTAAGTATGTATTTAAAAATTTATGTATGTCTATTAAAACTTTTATTGCAAATTATTTTTCACACAACTGTACTTTTACTTTTTTCAATAATAGTTCTCTTGAATCTGCAGTTGCGGGTCGGGCCTTTATCGAACGTATTTGACGGACAACAGACTGGACAGCAGACTGGAAGTCAGATTACGAACCATAGCAGAGAAAAACCTCGAGTGACCCTGAAAAATCCTTCGTACAATTACATTCTAAATACTGTAAAAGATTAAGTACCTACTTCTTCAGACATATGTATCATCTCATATACTTGCTTCCGTTATTGCAACCTCTCTGTTGCCACGCCTCTTAGATTAACCGATTCTAGATGGCTTAGAGGACGACATCTCTGCAACAACAACTAAATCTAAATTCATTGGCTTCTTCATCACTCAACTGACTGTATGAACCTGAGTCACAGAAACATTACTTTTTGGCAAGAAATTTATCAGTACAGTCTGCAGCAAAAGTAAAGGTAAACCGACCTTGCCGATAAATGAGAATTACTTTATGACGAAAAATAATAACTAACCCAAGGAAACGCAATACTGGCGGCCTACCTTAAAAATTTCATTCAAAAATTCTCATTCGGTCGGCAAGGTCATTACAATATATTTAGACATGTAAATATGTATGGAAGTATGCATTTAAGACCGACAATTGTTCTACTAAATACAATTTAACATGATCTCTGCATTATAATTAAGAGTGGTTTAAATTTTCTAAATGCAAGGCTTCTGCTTATATTTCAACTAGAAGAAAAAGCTGATGGGAAATAATTTTTATTAAATTTTCAAAGTTTCAGAAGAGCTCCTGCGATGGGAGAATATTAAAAAATAATAGCTTTCAAATTTTAACAAAATAACTTACCTCCATTTAGTATTTTAACACTCACAAAACCGGTAAATGGATTTACTATAATATTTTCAGACAATAGCTGCATATCAATGCTTTAGGAATCAACTTTCTTTAACATAATTCAAATTATTCAATTTGTCTAAGAAATTTCGAATTAAATGGCTTTAATGAAAATATGAAACCCGCCCCCTCCCCCCTTAAAATGGCTTCGACGGTTCTAAGTACATACAACAATGTCCGTATTTATGTTGTTCGTTCTATGCTTTTATAACAACAAGAATTTAATTCACTGAAAATGGCAACAGAAAAACCAACTATGCTAAAAGTGGTGAATAAAAAACTCAACTCATTAAAAGCAAAATATTTTTATTTTGTGCAACATGTTGTGTGCGCTTAATAAATAGTAAAATAATACTCTATTTCAAAAGCTAAACGAGTTTTGTGTAATAATTTAAATAAGGGGGATGAAAATATTCATGGTGACTACTGTTAACTTGAAAAGTGGCGAGGTAAATTGCAACCAGCACAATCGAACAGCTGTTGCAGCAATTCAACATCTGTATTTCGAAGCACTTAGCAACGTCTCCCCACACCCGCTTAACTAGGGGAGAGCGAAGTTGCAGTTGGCTTTCGAATGCGAACTGCTATTGCCAAGGGCAAAGCTAAGCTTCTATGTGCGTGCCAAATGTAATTTACGTAAATCCACATGAAATCACACATAAACATAAACAGCTGTGCGAACGTTAAACAAAACAAAATAACAACAAGCAACAATAGCCAACATATTTGACGAAAACCGAGTTAAGGTCAGAGGCGGTCAATTAATTAATACACTTATTATGGAAAAAAAAATAAAAATATATATATTAAATTATGGATAGGTACTGATAAAATTAATAGGTTAATATCCGCTGTCATCGATAAGACAATTGTAGACAGCAATGCTTTATTTTTCCTCTTTTTTATTTTTTTTTTGCTTAATCAATTTGTAAATTTTAAGGTTAGATTCAATTTATTAAGAAGAATGTTTTTTGTGATTAAATGTGTGGGTGCACATTGAAAGCATTTAATAAACCTACATACTGGTTTTTGCTGGGGTTTGATAATTTTGCATGCAAATTGAGGGGAAAACGTTTTTAATATTTACGTTTATGGGAGTTTTTTCGTCGAAATTTTCATACAAAATAAAACAAAAGATGGCCTCTTCCAGTAATTATACCAATAAAAATTTTAAAATACAAATTCCACCTAAAACTGTTCAATAGTTTGTTGTACCTAAATTGCAATGCGTGCCGGTGACCTTTTAAAAGGGAAATCAGCGTTTTTAGGAAATGTTATGCTTCCATTGTACACAGCTTAACAAGCAAAAGGTCAGAGTTCATATAATGCATCGGATTATATTATATCTACATAGATATATAATTAAATATTACAAACGGTATAAGTACAACACATGGTACACATATGCACACACATACTCACATATAGTACATATGTCTGTATGTCTACACGCAAACATTTTCGCACAACACGAAACAAGAATCTTGAGAGCAAGAAAGCTTTTGGCTATATATACACATATGTACATATGTGTATTTGTCTGTAGAGATGTACTTGAGTATTTGTATAATTCACAAAACGGCATACAATGGCCAACGACGCAGGTAAACGACCTATCGACTGAATAATATTACACTTGTTTTGGCCCAAATTAACAGAGAGGCGTAAACCAAGCTAAGCCGATGAACTGACAACCGCAGGCCTCGTGGAAGGGGCAGCAGCATGTGCTGTCTTCGGCTGACATATAAACAAATAATATATTCAATGTACGCAAATTCACAAAATGCAGTTAAAAAGTTGATGAAATTGAAGCATTTACTGTGCTCGTCATCATCGGTTTGCTTTCAAACGAAACAAAAGGTTTCTGCATTTGAATATAAATTTCTGTTGTATTCCTCATTGCCACAATCACTTAGCCGAGAATGGTATCCCGTCTCAATCAAAAATTATGAACAATGTCGTCATCGCCGTTCCCACGTCAATCGGGTCTACGTAACCAGAACGGACCCGAAGAAATATTCTTCCAAGAACGGTCAACATGGCAGTATTCGTCAATATTATTTGCGTAATGTTTTCAGCCACTTCGTCGGTGAAGAAAAGCTTCCTAAAGAATTTTACGACTACAAGTGTTAATTACCAAAAAATCTCACATTCAGCGGTAAGGTTTTGAACAAGTACTGAAATTAGTAATAAGAATAAAATAAACTTGTCTCTATATAAAATTGAAGTCAAGCAACTCAGTTGCCACTGTTTTGTATTTTTCAATAAATAAATATGCACGACCTTTCACGGTATTAAACAATTTTAATTTCGCCCTAGGAAATTGATAAATTTTTTATGTGTTATGTTTGTAAAGAATACGATGATGCATTCTTAATTTGATCGGCTTTAACAATGTCATTGGCACTTCAAAATAACCACTCAGGACCGTTATAAAAAGTATTTGATATCTTATAACATTAATGACATAAGTTGGACTAAAACTATAAACAGCACTGAATCCTAAGATGCTTAAAATAATATATGTTATCCACCGTGTTCTAGTTCGGGATTGACCTAGTGCTAGATTTTAGATTTATCTCCTACAACCATCTTTACATTTGTTGTAATTTAGAATATTTTTTTGAAATGAAGTTAGAATTTATACTGTTATACAAAACTTATTTTAATCTTACAACTATTTATTTTTCTTCCAAGTCTTTTGTAGTGATAGCTACCAGTTAGCAACCTTAATTGTCTTTTTATTATAATATTAATGGCACTCTAAAAGACTCATGGATCCCTTAAAAGCACTTACGTTTAATTAAAGGGATTTAATATTGCACCCCTTTTTGAAAATTTGGTTTGACTTCAATAACAGCAAAGAATTAACTTTCACATAAAATACTTACTTTCAATAAAATATCTAGATAATAAAATTAGCAGGGTTTTTACTATGAAATGACTTTTTTTTTTATAATAAATAGAAAGAATATTAATAATTAAGTAGGTAATATAATATTAAGTATGTCACATCATGGTAAAAAAAAAACTAACATTAATATAAAAAAAATATTACATTTGTAAAATAATGAGCCTTTTTGTACATAAAATGTTATTACTTTACTCAACACAAATTGACATTTAGCAAAAGGGTCAAAAAGGAAGAGTAGTAAAGAGATTTATTTCGGGCTGTTTATGTGTAATGTAATTTCTGGCTTAGAAATATTTAGAATTAAAGATATTAAAAACTAGTCTTAGCGGTAACGGCACATACATAGATTTGTCTGATGGCTTTTGTGTACTTACCGATTTTGAAAATTTCTTGTTAAATTTAGGCGATGCAAACCTAGAATTTTGAAATAGCATTTAAATTATTCGAAATTCTAAAAAATATAACGTCTTACCTTCAAAATTGTATATTAATATAGCAGAATTTGGTAATCCCACGATATAACTGTAGTCCCTAAAATAAAATTAATATATTACAATAAGTATTAGTAACTAATTACAATAATTAATATAATGTTAAAAATCTACTAAAAACAAAAACTATGTTGACTGCAATTATACTTAAATCCCGTTTTATTTCGGCACCCTGATGCTAATATCATGAAGCATATGGGAGCAGTGCAAGCTTGTTTCTAATTAGATTCTTTCATCGTAATTAAAAGTTATAATCAATACAACTAGCATCGAATGGCATCAAAATTATTTCATGCACATATTTTAATATCATTCGTTCCTTACACCCACTATAATGTGTACGACTTTGAAATATTAAAATTGTATTCAATTAAGCCCAGTTACTAAGCATAACCAACATCAAATATAAATATCCCATTTTGCATTTAGCAACAAATTAAACATTTAGAAAGATATATTCATCATTAAGCCCACTTACACTGTTTCCCGATATTTTAAAGCCACGTAATATCTCTGATTTTTTTCGGGTAATATGTTGATTTAATAGGTTTTAAATGTTTTTTATAAAGATTTTATTTAACTATTTCTGGCACAGACAAACAGCAGCAGCTAATATAAATTCACCACTCACCAATTGCAGTGTTGCTTCAATTTCCCAAGTGTGATGTGTCGATTAATCGCCCCAATCGATAACAAATACAAGCGCGTTGATGCGAATATAGCTAAGTCAAATCAGTTATATAAATATAATATATAATATATCTTTATTCTATTAATTGATTAGTATTGTCATAAAATGGCGGAACAAATTTATAAAACATTTTTTTGTATTATCGCGTATGTATTTATGCATATACGTCCGTATTTCTAAACGCTTCTCGAATTTATTTTGTGACTTTATAACTTTCCAAGCGATAAGTCCACGTAGTTCGATTTATTGGGAAAACTTTAGAATGCCCATCCCCGATATTCTTAATCTGGATAACTTTATTATAGATTAGTTATAGAAATAAATTATAATTTTAAAAGAAACTCCTTATTCACATAACACTCCAAAGAGCCTTACTATATACACTTGCAGGTCTAAAAAATTAAAGCATTATATATATATTGCTTCCTTATTTTATCTTTCAAATATTCCGAAATTATTCACAGTAATGCTTTCCACATCTCATTTTCTCGTTAAACAAATTTGGCCGCTGTTTTTACCAATTTCAGAAACTTATGTTATCTAGTAAAATATTATTTTTCGACTACCGATTTAGTTAATGACTTAATGAGTTAATTAATGAGTATTACTGACATTGAATATAAACAAAAAAACTAAATGACAATTATTAATTACAGTAATGTTATACATCAAGCTTATTAATTCGATTTAATTTTTTTCTATGTCAAAAAATATTTTAATTTTATTTAATATCTTTTGAAAACTTTAAAAAATTTAAAAAATTCGTTTGCGATTGATTCATATCGTTTGTAGTTGCATCCATCGATATTTTCTATTGTGAATCTACTACAAAATTCATTGTAGTTGTCAAAAAATTTTGTTGCTTAGAAAATTTGTATTTGCAAAATTTCTGTTCCTCCTTATACAGTTCGAAATATATATCTGCTGTAAATACGAGCTTTGCAAAACAGTTTCGGAAATTTTAAAGAAAGTCCACTAATCCATTGTCAGCTAATAAATAATGTCAAATCTTGGAAAGAGATTGGACAAATTGCCTGATGTAAGTGTAATTTCCATTATAAAAAGCTATCTTGCAATTAATTAGTAGTAACGGTTATATTATTCCCTCTTTTATTTAAGAGTGGGGAACTGGATGAACTAATCGAAGACACGAGTTTACTAATAGCATCCGTTTATAACATGTTGGATCATACTCATTGCACACCACAACAAACGACACAATCGCTGGATCGTAGAGCCCATAACAATAGCGGGAGTAGAGGACAACATGGTGGTGCTAGTTTCAATTCTAACTCACCGAAATCGCCAAAAACGCCGCGTTTAAGTTTAACGGCTAGAACAACGTTGTCCACGCCGTCAAGTAGAGAAATTGACCGGGAAGTCAATCGAAGTAAAGAAACACTAAAACTAACATATCGTTTTCTGAATTTGTTCTAAGTAATTTTCTAAATTTTTAGTAGATCAATTTTGTGAGATGTTGGAGCACAATTTGCGAACTGCGGCTTTGGAGCAAGAACAACTTTTTGGAAGACCTCCAGGATCAATGTCACCAACTACTCCACGTAAGTACAGCTGATTAACAGTTGATTAGATAATTCAATTTAATTATACAATCTAGCACAAGAAAGGAATCGAATGCCCACTTTAACACCAGACGAAGTAATTGATTTAAGTGATTCAATGAGTATGCCACCACCAACTAGACGTTCCTATCCATTAGATGTAAGCGACGATGTAATCATCGTGACACCAAGTGATGAAGAAGTAGTTGATCTTTGCACTCCGAATTTTCGTCGAAATCGTGCACGTGCACGAAACAGAAGACATGCTAACGCCATTGAAAATCGTGCTAGAGATGCTGAGACAAGACGACAATATTTGGCAGCGGTGGGTCCCTTGAGTTCTACAAGCCGTAATAGACCCTCATTTCGTCATTCGCTTTCTTCAACATCTTCATTTTCATTGGCACAGTTGCAAAACGAAGACAGTTCGTCGGGTAGTACCATCTCAATAACAACATCTACAACAAACATAGGAACAACAAAGAAAGAGGAAATGAATGTCTGGTCGGCTAGTGGGCAAGTTGAAGATTCCGATGCTGGTGTGACAAGCGAAAGTGGACGTGTGCCTTTTATGTGTGCCATATGCATGGACAGTTGTGTCAATAATCAACCAACATCAACCAAGTGCGGTCATGTTTTCTGCGGCAATTGCATACATGAGGCGGTACGGTTGACACGCAAGTGTCCCATGTGTAAAGCAAAGATCAGTCCGACGATGCTATTCCGTATATATATTTAAATAATAATCAATGCCAGTTGCTGGCGTAGTTTGAGCAGCGATAATCGGCGTAAACTCCTCACAAATTATATTAAAATTGGAATCGGCAAATCATAATATTTCAAATGTTTGCTGCTATTCATAAAAATTTCATACATTCAAATATTTTAACCATTTATTTGCTCAGAATTTTAGTTTTTCATATGTGTAATGATAATAGTAAAACCTAAGTTAGGCCATATGTTATTTTTGCAAAACTTTTATATCAGATTTTCATCCGGACCCACGACATGCATATTTATAGATTTAAAAAAATGATTTGTTTTATTGGTGGCGCTGGGAAAAAGTATGATGCGATTTATATTTTATAATTTTCATATTGAAAACAATAACTTCTATGATATGATGACGGCCGTGATATTGTGAAAAACTTATTTGCAGCTATTTTTCTCTAAAAATCACAGGAAAACTATTTCAGTTTTGAAAAAAATTTATTTTATTTTTTTGAAGAATTCCACTCACCTTTGGAGAACTCATAGCTTTTTGGCAGTATATTAAGTGCTTAAATTATTAAAACTTTAAAAACAACAGTTTAATAGCTGCTTGGACTTTGATCAAAACCAAAATTAAGAAAATTTTTCAGAAATATTGCTTTCAAGTTCCAAATTAACAACTCTTTTGGTTTAAATAATTGTTATTTATTTAGTGCATATACGGATAACCCAATTTGGATCAAATTCTTTCGCTTTCAGGGGAAGGAGAATCGTTGGTAAAATTATGATACTTAATCAATTATAGCCGCTGAATATATACGATGACATTATAAAGACCGATCTTAGGAAAATAGTTGAGTCAATTCCTGCCATTGCCACATATAGCCGTATATCCTTTAACATTTTGCATGCTACTTATGTATATAATGTATACAACTAACCTGTTGTGTATGTATGTGCCATGTTTCCAGTTTCTACTTCAGTATGTCGAGGAAGGCAAATACGTTGAGCTAAAAGAGCATATTTCGCCGAAAACAAAGTCGGGGTTTTGAGAAACTGTATTCAACAATGCTATATTTTTTGAGGTTAACCGCAGGAAATACGAAAGCACTTAAAGAGTTAAAGATTTGAATTGTTGTGTAAAGCCTATTCGGCCCATATTTAATAGCAGAGGGTCTAGAGGGGCCCTGGGATTTACATTCGGGCAAGGATTGCGAACTCTGCAGAGTTTCTAAAATTTATTTACGGAATGTTTTATTTGGCTACAATAACAACAATAACCAACATAAGATAGCCAACGACAACAAATATACTTGGTTTCTCTTAGCTATCTTATTTACAATAATATTTAAGATATCCGCTTCAAACTCAACTTATACACGTTGCATATGGGCTAGGTAAGAAAGTATGAGTTCACTAGCTTTTTAACTAAAATATATTCAATAGCGGAGGGGTGGACGGACAGAGAGACATTGAGAAATTAAAATTTCTTGCTAAAAACATAAAAACTAAAAACTAAAAATAAAATAAAAAATTAACAAAAAATTAATAATAATTTGAATTTTTGACTCACTTGTGTTTCGTTTCGAGTGATCCATTGTAAATTGTAATGCTTCGAAACGTTTACAAAATGTGAACACACACTTCTAAGTGTATATTTGAAGCATTATAGTTTTTTTTATTTTCTATATCTGTTTTTTATATTTTTTATGAAATATATTACTTTTTTATTAAATAATTTCAATATCGTAGGTAATTAAATTTAACGACTATGTAAAATCCACTAAATTAGCTAAGTACGCCCTAAATAAAAATAAAAAATTAAAAAATAAAATACGAAAATACGAAAATAGTGCAAATAGTGCAAATACCAAAAAAAAAAAGCGAAAAAGTGCAGACCCCAATGCCCTAAATGCCATGAATTCTTCGTACGAAAATCGTCCCACTGTGAAACCCCCAATTAGCCGCCGAACCACTTTGATCTTTGATTCAATTAGTCACGGTATGACTAACTTGGAATTTTTGGCTTTGCAGAGATCGTGGAGAATTCTAGAACCAAAATTGAGATCACTCTCCGCTGATATACTTATGGAGTATGTGAAGTCATTGATTGTAACAATTGGTTATTTACTTTATGCATTACTTTAAAAGCCTCTACTCGGAGCATTACGAGATCATGGAAAAGTTTCGCGATGAAAGTGGCAAATTATGCAATTATGAATTGATAAATCATGCAATCTGGCTGTTACGGCTTTACGGTGCGATTATAAATAACAAGCTGGATCCTTTTAAAACTAAGAAAATACTGGAGCCTTTGATAGAAAAGCTGAAGAAATATTCTATGAACGTGTATTCTATAAATGTGTGTGCCATTTTATGTTTATGCAATTGAATTATTTGTTAATTATTATTATTTTTTGCAGCTCCAGTTAGATTGCACTAAAAAATATATATTCGCTGAACTAAGCAATGCGTTATCGCCAACCACAGTGGAGGCTTTCAATAAACTCAACAAAACCATTATCAATTATGTTTCTATAAAACTTAGTTAACTTAATTAGTTAATGAGTTGTAAAAAGCGAACTTGTACGATTTGGTAAAAGTTGGCGAATGGCGCCAAATAGACTGCCAAACGAAATAAACATAATAGAATGAAGGAAGTTAGACCTTACCTAATAATAGGTGAAGACGCCTAATGATGGAAATGATGTGACATCGGGAATTCTCTAAAAAATAAGCAAAATAAGATAATTGTATATGTGCATTTAAAAAATCAGCAAAACATAGAAATAAACACAACAGAGATAAATTAAATGAATCGAGTTTATTATTTATTAGTTAACGATTTTTTTTTCAGATCAAGGCTGATAGAAACGAACTGACAAACTTTCACAGTAAATGTCAAAAAACCAGCCTCCTCTTATGTCCATGACGTCACGAAGTGATATATTATTCTGTCAAATGCGCTCCAAAAATAGTTACAGTGTGAAATTGTCGTATTCTCTATCTCTATGCGAAGATCTTCAAACGGGACATAGACATCGTGAAATCGTAGACCGATTTTTCTTAAATACTGTGTGAAGTCTCTTGAATACCATGTATGTTCGATCAAAATTTTCTTAACCCATAAAATTATATAGTAATCTTGTTGTGGCAGAAGTTTGACCAGTTTCTCTGTAGCGGTATTGCTTACATAATTACTATTATCAAGCAGTCGTTTTCTTCATAGAGTGTCCAATAAGGATAGAAACTCCAATAAGGATAGAAAGGATAGTGTAAAGATAAGAAAGTCGTTGTGCGAAGTCTTATAAATCGAAGTTAATACTTCCTACTAATGCCAATTTTTTTTGACTTTTGACCTTTTTTTTGAAGACATTTGCACAGTACCGAATAAAAAGAATTGACAACATTCTTTAAAATTTAGTAACCTGTGTTTTCATAATAAACCAAAAATAATAAAGAAAAAATATTTTTTAGTTCTTCTACCCTGGCACAACAATAATAGCTTTAAATATATACATCTATACGAAGAAAGAGCAAAATATGAGTAAACTTGAGAGAAACTATTTTCAGCGGATCTTATTTATATGCATCCATATATCTATTATAGCTTCATATATTGATACAACCGAGAAGAAAATGCCACCCGTGTTTCCAAGAGCGTTGGAACCGTACGATATCAGACCGGTGGCAAATGAGTTGGGCTTGACAAGTACAGAGAGGAAATCACTTCAGAATGGTTGGACTATAATTAAGCAAAAGCAACGCCGAGCAGCGCTCAATATTTATGTAAAGTAATTATAGTCTAAAAGAATGAAGTTTTCAATCGCATTTCATTTGGAACTGTATTACTATCAATCATCAGTTTCTTCTCCGAATATGACGATCTGTATGAAATATTTCGCATTAACGGTGTGCTGGATATTGAATTCGCCAGTCAACATCAAAAAGATGTGCTTGTCGTCTTTCAAATGATTATCGAGCAGCTGGATAATTCACGCTTCGTCAAGACAATGATGAAAGAGCTAGCCATCAGACATAGCGCTGCCTCTGTCACAAACACAATGTGGCAGGTGAGTGCGGTAGAAGTTGAGTTGGGAGCGTATATGGCGAGCGTTGGCACTTAAAGTGCTTTGTAATCAACGCCACTTTAGAGCGATTGCCCGTGGATGGGGTATTAGATAGGTGCAGGATTATTCTGTGTCAATAACGACTAGTAGAGACATACTTCTCTCTACCAAATGAGAGATATTTTACAGAGACATAGCGTTTAAAACTGGTTTTGTTATTGTACAGTCGGTAAGCAGGTCCTTGGATTTCATCTTTGCTTCTTTTTGCAGCTGTATGCAAATGAAATAAAACACTACTGCCTGAAGACCTTAAATGATGCGCTTTCGCCAACATTTGTGCATGCTCTGGAAACATTAATTGACTATATCTGCAAATTTAATGAATTCACTGAGTCCAAGGATGATCAGAGCCAATAAAGGCCCGCCTCAAAGCACACTAATGGTTCATGCGTTATTTTATATCAAGGTCTTGGCAAGGAATGGCTAATAAATTTCAGTTCGAGATATAAACTCATATATATTTGTATGTGTATATAAATATATTTGTAAGACTTTTTTAAATAAAGACAGTTTTTATAAGCAGAAAGAGAGAAAAGAGGGGACTCTTTTGGTAACTGATAAAACATGTCTATTTTCAAATATTTAAAACGCATAAAAATCATTTAAATAGCCACTCGAAATCTTAAAAATGTGATAGTAACGCATTCTGTTGCTGCAAAGCGAACCACCAGTGAAGATTGTCATGTTACGTATACGCCCCGGTGGCAGCAGAGCCAATGCGAAGCAACTGATAACGCCACAATTTTGGCATTTACTGATTTGATATACAGTTATAATGTGTATTGAAATAGGCATATCATTTATATTTACTAGTTGTAGCGAGAATATACCCAGCAAGAGCTGGCACACATGATTGGAACAACAACAACACAAAAACGCCGGCATTGGATTCCAAATTTTGATTACCCCAATGCCTACTACATACGAGCGGCGATCGTTCAATCAGCCGAACACAGCTAATCTTTATCTTTATTCTAGTTACTAGCTACTGTTATACATACATAATTACAAACATATCTACATACACACAAACACACGCACACGGACAAGCACACCTTTAGTAGCTTCAATTTGCGGCCGCCACCCGACTTTTTTAGTCGATAGCTATTGACGGGCTTTGGGATGTGGTTAACAGCAATTATATCGTTTTCCTTATTTATTTACGCCTTTACCTCAAGAACTTTAGTTTCTCATTGACTTTTGTGCCGCACGCAACAAATTATTGAGCAGAATTGAGCTCGATGAAGGATGAAATGAAATTCTCTTCGTTTCTTGGATATATTTCATAAAAGTGTGTACTCTCCTTTCCGTTAATATTTTCGATTAGTGTTGCAAATATTATTTATTTTCTTCAAAAAAAAAATAAAATCGTTGAAAAAATTCTATTGCTAAACAATTTATAAACCAACGAAATGCAAGAGAAAGGGGTTACTATAAATCAAATGTCGGCAGATGTTTTCAAAGGCAGCGGCAAAATTAAGGTGAGTTTTGCTTTTTGCTTTTTTAAATTATTTTAAATTAAATATTTTTAAATTAAATAATTTATTATATTATTTATGTTAGGAGTTTGGCTGAAAACTGGTTTCAGATTAATTTTATTAGGAAAAATTTGCTTAAAATTAAAAATTTTTTCTTTTTTTTTTAATATTTTATCATTTATTAAAATATTTTAGTGCAAAGTTTTTGCTTGAAATGGGCTAAGAAATGTTATGAGACATTTTCATGAGGCATTTGTCAACAACTGTATCTTCCTATGAAATATGGGAAGTTACTTCGCTGGAACTATTTTCTTATATTTATAAGAGAGGTTAACTCATTTTGGTATAAAGTTAAGTTAGTATTAGAATTTTGTTAAAATTTCGCGCGATGTTGAATGAAAAGTAGAATAACTTAGTTACTTAAAATCGTTCAGCTAATAAGATTATGGTAATTTTTAATTGAAAAACTTCGTCGAATAGTAGACAATTTTTACAAAAGTGTACTTAATCTTTTATATAGTACATATATTAGGCTTAGTAAATATACAATACAATACAATGTACTATTATACAATATATTTTCAAACGCAATAAATTAGAAGGACACTCTAAAATTTTGGGTAGTGCTGTATAAAAACCACTCGAACTACCTCACTATAACTATTATTAGCATGCCAAGGTCACAAAATTTGATAGCTTATCTTATTTTCGAAATATTTCCAGATAATATTCAAGAAATATATTTAGTGTGTTTATATCTGTTTATATATATGAGCATACGTGTTTCCAAATAGTCTTATCAACTACATTACCAACGGACCTCTTCAAGCGGACTGAAAAAAGGAATACTCGCGAAATGCTTCATCTGCCTTTTGAGTGATTTTGTCAGAGTGACCAGACAATTAGATAATTAATCATTTCTAGTTACTCGTAGAACTATTTTCATAATTCTGCTCTAGTTGTGACCTTATTAATGTTAGAAAAAAGTAGTAGCAACTACTAATACTTACTCCTACCATCACTCAGTTCTTTTAAATAAAAAAAAAGAAAAACAAATATATAACCAAAAGTCATAACAGCACTACTCAACATACTGATTCATTTACAAGTATAATTGCTGCCACTTCACTTTTGTTTCACCAAAATTTGTTTCGTGCATTAATTTGCGACGATTCGGTTTTATGGTAGCAGATTCGTCAATAGCCGTAACGAAAGATAACGAAAATAAAACGGCAATACTGAGGGTAATGACAAAAAATTATTTAATACAGTAGAAAAAAATCACAATTAAATCGTAAAAGGGATGCCATCTATAAAGTATTTATGTGCATATTTATTTAAGGCTTCGTATGTAATTATGGCAGTGAAATTATTAGGAGAAGAACGCTTTGGGCACGATTTTAGGACGTGTTATGAGCTTATGAGGCTATTCAAATACTCCTAAAGAAATATTTCCCCCTCAGAACAAGAGTTCTTCAGGTACGGTCAAGTAATATAATAAAATGGGGGCAACTCTATCTGTTAATCTAGTGATTTAACATTTTCTTCGAAAGTTTTTCGGCGGCCTCGAGAAATCAATATATTTAAATCCGAATCAACATAATGTAAAATAAAAACTGGGAAAATGTAACACTATTAACACTGAAAGACATACCGAGTGTGTATGAAATCGCTTCAGATCTCAAATCTAAACCCTACTTCTATCATTGTGATCAAACAGCACAAATGAAGTGAGCGTTTCAGTGCCCAGAAATCATTTGTTATTTAGCATATAAAAGTAATATAGTTTTAAAAAAACTAGAAAAAACTCAATAAATGGCAACCCTTTAAGGCATTCGGTTGAAACGTGGCCGGTTAGGCAGTTCTAATCGAACAGCTTTGAATTTTTGGCGCAATATAATCCAGTGGGGT
Source organism: Bactrocera minax (assembly GCA_021498325.1). Classification (NCBI taxonomy): domain Eukaryota; kingdom Metazoa; phylum Arthropoda; class Insecta; order Diptera; family Tephritidae; genus Bactrocera; species Bactrocera minax. Next base: position 73,575 of record JAKEEE010000099.1, read on the forward strand.
TGTAGTGAATATAATATTCAGTAATTGGAATTTGACTGGTTTCAGTCACATCCGTTTGATGCGCAATTCATTTATTGGCTTGACATATTCATGTATTTGCTTTCACTTTCGATAAACTCCGAGGTTCACACGCCAGTAGCGTGAAATGTCTTATCTGCCGAAAGGTAAACAATCAAAGATTTTTGTTGTTTTATGATTTCGTTTTCATTATTTGGCGCTTGCGACATTTATTGCGTTATCGATTGATAATGAGATTTACATTTACACTATTTATACTATACATTTATATTATTTGATTATTTTCGTTTAATCTTTAATGCACAGTAGTTTTCAATATTTCGGCTGTATGTTAGCCAAGTATAGTGATAAATCATATCAGTTTTTGTAAGCAATGAACTTGATTTCACATATTATACATTAGGTTATTTGTTGTTGTGTTGATAAGTGCCAAATATTTTTTTGAAGCTTTCGAAATTAGTGTCACCAATTCTTCCATTAAATTAACTGTATTTATTATAAATTTTTAATTTCATTTTGCATGAGTTATTTGCACTGAGTAGTTTGTGGTGTGAGTATTTGAGATTTATGATAACTTTGTATTAATAATACAAGAGTGGGACTAATTTACAGCTATATCTCATGCATCTTAGTTCGTAATTAATTTCAATTGGCAGCGAAATGAAAATATGATCACTGGAGATACCAACATTACTCGCTATAGTTCTTGTTCAAGTACTTTGTTTTTGCAAGAATATTGTCAATATATTTATACTTAAATTACCCGAAGCCCTTCATTTCAAATGTGATCGTCTTAAATCTTAATCTAATCAGAATGAGTAACATATATAATAAACAATTCAGCTGCCTACAGTTTTGTTTTCTATAATAACATTGGAGGCAAAAGTTTGTGCTTGAGAACTTAGATACTTAGAGAGATAATAATGATTTATGCTTTTATGCATACCTTTCACTCACATTTTTTAATCTTTTGTAATATTGGGTTGTTCGGAAAGTCATTTCGAATATTTGTTTGTTTAAATTTATGCTTTTGAATTATTCCAAGGAGATTTGAATATATAGAAACATTTTGCCATAATGTTTGGTCTTGATAAATTTTAAGAAATTATGTTGTTGGAACGCAAATTTTCTGATTTTCTTTTGGTGAGAGCTGTGAGAATTACCATTGGGTTATAGAAAATTCAGCTATTTTGTTAGTAAGACACATTTCAAAACATTCCTTTTGCAATGATATTTTACTAAGTGTTAGCTATTGTGACGTCAGAATAGCAGATAACTATTGACTCATCCGTAAAGAACCGAATAGCGTCTTAAAAACCGACCAACTCCTATTAACAAATTGCTCCAAAGTTGATGTTCATGAAATAATTTAATATTTTCTTATTAAATTTATAAAATTTAGAATTAAGTTGAGTTTTTAATGCAGTTAAATCGTTTAACACCTTTATCAAATTTTGCATGCGTTCGGAAAAAATCTTTCTTGTTGCTTTTGTTATTCTTTTGCTTCCATATGCTCAATTTCATTTGAATTTTATGTAAATAAATTCAGCAAACGGTAAAAAACTGGAATTATTTTGAGTTTTCCTTGCATACTATTATTGAAATATTAGTTATAAAGTAGTGTTTAGAAAATGTTGTGTTGTTGCATTTGTAAAATTTTTATGCTGAATTCTATTATCCTTTAAATAATTTGAATATAGCGATTTATTGCAAGATTATGTTGAATACTTTGGAAGTATTGAAGAAGTACAAAATTAATCACATATGAATATATATATATGTCGGCAAATATTTTGGAATTGAATTAAATGCTTTTGAGAGAAATATATATTCTTTATTTACTCTCATAATTTTCACTCAAAATGATCTCATCGAGTGCCAACTTTGCATTCTTAGCTGTGGCAGTTTTGTACAGCCTTAAATAAGCGCCTTTTTATTATGTCATAAATATAATGACCACTTCCTTATTGTCTTACAGCCACAGCAAGATGATGATGAGATGGGCGAACACAAGCACCATTAATTTTCCACTAAATATCCACTACGCTTAGCTTACAAAAAACCTCAGCACGAATAACTCTCATATTTACAAAGATTCATATATACATACATACACACATACATGTGCATATTCGTGTATGTAAATGTAAGTGTGTGCACACACCCATTTGAACACAATTGCTTTTCGCATTTCCCTTTAAATTGTTGGATGGTCAAGCGAATATCAGTATATAGAAAGGTATATATGTATATATAATATATATGATAAATGGAAAACTGCTGTATGTATATGTATATACAAATGTGTTCTTCAGTTCCATAATGCATATGCTAAAATAGGCCGCATTTGGCGCAGAATGAAATGCATCAGATGGCCATTCAGTGCTCCCGTATGTATGTATGTATTTGTGCATCGCCCACTCAACTCTTATAATGGGTAATGGGAAATGTTTAATTTTTGCTGTAGTTGTTGGTGTGCTTGTGTCATTTGCCATCTGAGACAAGCCCCCAAACTGCAATGAATATCGGAACTATAAACAAGTGCATATATACGTATGTACATATTCATGCACATATATATATCTATGTATGTATATATTCGTATAATTTATTTGCGTTTGCCGACTGTCGGACACCACGTGCGCTCGTAATTTGCATGTGACGAGTGGCGATGGCGGCGACTTGGCGATGTGTGCGCATTTGCAGGTGGAATTGCCATAAATATGAATATCTAAGGCATTTACGGTACTTACGAACTGTCAAAATTTTCATAGTAATTGTAAATAGAGCACTCAACTTCTTTCGTTCATGATGTCACGTCTGTCAAACGAACACAAAAATTGTTTTTTTTTGGACATATAAACGACATTGACCTGAATCTTCTGAATTATAAATATGAAATATTTGCAAGAATGTTAAAAGGTATTCTTCCATCTGGTTGTCATATGTTTGCCAAACTATATTAAATTAAAAAAATTTAGAGATATTTTTTGAGATTAAAATACTCTGGCTGCTGTGCTTTTTATGTAAACCGAAGTTGGGTAAATAAAAATAATTCCAATTTTTAAAAGTTTGAAGAGTTCGATATTGTTTATAAAGTCCGGCTGTCAAAATTTTTAAGAGAGTTTTCAAAGTAACATCAAAAATTCGGATTTATAAATAATAATCTTTAAATAGAATACTGGATTACTCTCTATAGTGTTTAATTGGCAATGAATTAGTCTCCAGCAATTTTACTTTTTGTTTATAACTGAGCAGGATTAGTCTTAAAATGTTAAAACTATTAGCACTAGAAAAGATTAGCTTGAAAATTATTGGTCTCTTTTTGTAATCTTCCGGGTAAAAAAGGGTATAAATAGCCTCTTCATGGGACATGCTCGAACAAAAGAGTACATTTCGTTCCATTTTCGTGTATAAGGACTTTTGACTTCGAGTTCGATAACTCGGCATCTAGCGAGCTCAAAAACTACAATTCTGGGTTTCTATAAAATTTTTCCGCCGTTTTCAACAAAATCGGTTTTTGGATTTCAATGTCAATAAAAAGCATGAACGAATCCATCTAAATTTATATAATATATGGGAATTAAAGAATTTTTTTCATAGATTCAGCAGTCTCGTCCGAGACGAAATTTCTTCTGCTAATAGAGCGTCACACAATTATATGCACAAAAGTGGGTGTGTGTTCTGCTGTTGATATCTGAAAACTGTAAATAAAATAAAAAGCGTAATGAAATCGAAAAATTGCAATTTCGAAGAGCACATTCTCGCGCAGTTGAGAAACTACCAAATTCATCTTAGCCAGGTTTTCACAATTTGTTTACGTCGTTCAATAGAATTGGGTCCATTTAACTTTACGTAAGCAAACAAAAATGTATTTTTACGCAACTAAATGCAAGTAGTGGCAACTGTACATACATATAAAAATTCTCGTACATATGTATATTCAGAAATATTCTTATTTCCTTTGTTCCACTTCGACGTCACTGTGCTCCAACGTGGAAGGCGTACGATTTGTGATGTGCGTTGATGGTGCAATAATTTCTGCATTGCCGAGCATCACAAATACTCATACAGGAAGTAGTAAACTAAGAATTGGCGTCGCGCACCTCGCAGCACTTAAAAGCAGGAGGGTAAATCTCACGTTAAACAAATAGTATATGAAAGGAAAAGGATATTTTTGCATTTGCAAATACAATTTGTGGTAATGTAAATTTTTATTTATGTCCTGTTTGCATTTGCTAGTTTTATGAATACTAAGTTCCAGATTTAGGCGGAAAATTACTCGGTTTCCTATTTTCCTATATATAAATGCATAAAAGATAATTATTAATTACAATTGAGTGTGTATTTGCTCGGCTAACTTTGTTTAGAAACAATTTGAACCGACCGCTAGCATTGGCTGAGATCGAGTGGTAAATTATATAGCTTGGCACTTTAAAGTAGGTATATCTGAAAAGCTTACCATCCTTCGAGAGATCTATGTATGAAGAAATGTTCTAAGAGTTCGAAGTAGTCGCTTTCAAGATGGCATGATACCACAAACAGGACAAGCTCTATATACTTTAAATATTTACTTTTAGATTAACCCTATTCAATTTAGTATGACTAGATTTCGAAGAAGCAATTTCCACGTAGAAATGTTTTGAATTCAGTTGCATGTTTGACCTTGATAAATTGAGTTATTATTGATTCATTATAAACATATAGGAAGTACAAATATTTTAGAATATATGGACAATAATAAGTCACCTGAGAAGCAATAAAATGCAAAATATTCGCTATTGTGACGTCGGAATAGCATTGGCCCTTCCAATATTAGTTCATTGTTGGCTTAAATATCGGCTATTTCTCATTATTAAACTTTAACTTTTATACTGGGCTTCCTTGTATATGCTATTACTGTAGCGCTTAATCACTTTGATTTCCAAAACTTATATGTCGAGCTGAAAAAGATCATATGGTGAACTTGTTTATCTGGTAACTAAATTTTGATGGAAATGATGGAAGGCCCAACAAAATATAAATGACTATCATGGCAGCTACTACATTCCCCCTTTTAATATTGGCTATGAAACTGAGTGCATGCCATGAAAAATTTGAACTCTTTCTAAAAACGGTGATGTTTTTGTAAACGGTATTGTTTATTGTAGTACCGGGAATGTTCACAAATTCTAGGTTAGGATTAAAAAAAATATTATGTTTAATGGATAACTATTTTTAGAATTTCTCGTCATTAGCCCCTTCAGTTTAGTTGAGGTGACTTGATTAACTTAGAGATTATTTGGGAGGCCCTTTCGTACTCAATAAATGTATGGTTTCTCTCTAAGTACCTGTTTCCAGTAGAAAGAACTCTGCTTTTAACAAAGACGGAAAGTTGATGAGTTTAATGATTTACCTAACATATATATCCAATTATACCTACATACATATATATCGTTGATATATTTTTAATAAATAAAATAAATTAAAACATTGGTGAAAATGAATGAAGCGGACTTAAATATAATTAAGGAATGAATTGAAACGTTGAAAATCAAAACATTTACTCGTCTATCTAGATACATATTTAGATATACACATCTATACATACATACATACATTTAACTATAAACGCACATAGGGTCATATGGGGAAGAGCAAATACTATGTAAAAGTCAAATAGAAATAAAACCGAAACTAAGAAGAAAATCTGCAGAAACGTGGCGACTCGAATGCGAAATTTAATTGTATGCAAAATATAAATAAAGCGAATGTTTTTAAAAGACTGCTCAGAAAGGCGAAATAATTGTGTTTCGTCGAAGAGCGTATCCCCTATGATATATAATGATATACCTCGAGCGGCCAAGATAGCGAGTGTCAGTGAGTTGATAGTCTTCGCGCGGAATTCGCACCAAACGGTTGAGTCCAAATATCTCTAGAAAAATTTAAAACGGCCACAAAACAAAAATTGGAAATTTGCTTTAATTGAATATATGCAATTTCTATGAAAGATTTGAAAAAATAAAAGCTGTTTGTTGCTTTTGGCAAATATTTTAAAAGTTTTTTTACAATTTATTTCGAAAATCGCTGCAAATTAGTTATTAACTGCAAAAAAAAGTTTTTATGGAAATTGTTGTGCCGAATGATATGTGAAATTCGTTGCAAACCTTGCGTTGTGTTTCAAAAATATCCCCCGCGAGTTATTTTTTACTCTTAAAATAGTGTGAAATTTATTTGTTTTGCAACAAATAGAAACTTTTATCACTAAAACTTATATAATTGCTCTTGAAGCGTACCGCTGACATTAAAGTCTTTTCGCTCTTGGATGTCAACAATGGATTCGGATAAAGTTGTGCGCGCCATGGCGCGTTGGTGGCAGGTAATGTGTGAAAAGTATCTAAAATACATAAGCATATGATGAGTATTTGAAGAATAAACAAATTTCTGAATGCTTGTTTTTATAACAGAAAGAAGGAAATTTTTCAATTACAGTAAATAAACCTCGTATGCTTTTAATATTTGAAATTTCAGGGAATTAAATTTTTTGAACAATCTTCATTTAAAATTCTTTTCCCTGACGACTGAATAGATTTTAAAGGCTCAAAAAAAAAATTATGTAGATCATTTAGAGGCTTCTAGATAACCGAAAGGTGTCCAATAATTCATATTTATAGTGGGTATGGATGATATCTCACATCATAGAATCATATAAATAGATATACCTCCCAGGAAAAATACCCTAGAGGAAACCACATATCAGATTCAATCACTCTGACGATTTCAAATTCACGATATTTAAATTTGATAGCATTGAAGACTTAAATGCGTACGAAATAATATAGTTATGTGGATTAAAACATAAAACTTCGATATTTCATACTACGTATGTTAGCTACCTCTCTCAAATAGGTTTTTTCCCTTTTTCCGCTTTCATACACAACCAAAATGGGAAAACAATGTGTTATTATAAAGCTTGAAATCTGCATTCTATGACAATTATAATATTTATACAAAATCTTAAAAAGTGAAGCAGTGAGAACTCACAAAAAGAGAAGAAATTTGTGGTGTGCCATCCTCCCGACAGTCGCGCCTACGTAACCCAGATGGATCCAAATTTTTATCCGGCCAAAGTTTGTCAACTTGACAGCATTTCTAAAACCATTTTGTGAACTGTCTGCCGCTACATTAACAATATGACAATACTGTGAATCGGTTTAGAACCCTTCTTGATTAGTCGCCGAACATTTGAATCAGCCTGCTAGTGTTAATTTATATCAATATATGTTTACATGCTTTGACTGAAAAATACTTTTATTCAGACACACCCCAAACGGGCAGTGTATAAATTTATATCAGCTCAACCGTCATGGGAAATGGTTACACACGTGTCTACATATACATATGTATGCATTTTTATAAGTTTCATGAAGACCAATTACGTTAAAATGTAAGATGTTTCGATGTTTTATTTTTTTTATAACTGTTTTGGTTTCAAAAACAACATCGACCCATTCCATTAAAATCTACAGCTATGATGATTGTGCACCTGCGTTGGCATTTCTCAAAAATTTACCAAAGAACGTATCTGGTCAAAATTCAAATATAAATTTTGCTATGATTATATATGTATACATTAGGGTGGCGCCAAATGGTAGGTTTCTTAGGACTTTATCAAAGAATGTTAGGCCTCGTCTCAGTTGGGCTTCAGTTCTTTCAAAGAAAGTCACACTTGGCCAAATCCGACATGTGCTGAGCGACGACACTTTGCTTGAAGTTCGTTTACCATATGTTAAGTTTCTTTACTGTTTCAATCTTAACGCGATTAAAAGCGAAACTTTGGTTTTTAATAACTTACAATTGTTTTTTTAAGCCGAAAATTATTTTACAATATTCCAAAATTAACAATTTTTAACCGAAATTCAGTTCCAAAGCTGCAGTGGTCTAATAAATAGAGCAAAGATAGCAAAATAAAGATTTCATTAGAGCTTTCATTAATTCGTGCTTTGATTAGAGCTTTTCATAAGCTTTCGCCTTAATTTTCCCGAAAATGCACAAGAAAGGTTTTTGCAAAAAAAAAAGAAATATGCTATTCACCCTAGCCATGTATCTATTTGTTAGTGTGATCGTAGATACATTTGGTATATATGCATATGAAAATAAATATATATGAAAATAAACTTTGTATTGGCGGATGCGCACTGCAGTTCTTCTAAAATGTGTATATATATATTTATGTATGTACATATATATTACCGGGTATATATGTATGCCGAAATTTACAAAATATTTTGCGTATATGGCAAGATGCCAGAAAACTTCTTATTAAATATTTGCAAAATGCTAATTAAAGCTACAAATTGTTTTTACTTGTATACATTTTTCAAACTATTTTTCGACAATTAAGTTCCGAAGCGACTAAAATTTTTCACGTTCACCACGGAGACTTTCGTCCGTTTGTCTATGTGGTATTTGACACGCCCACCGAGTTTTAAAAATACCGCAGATATGGACACTCATTTGCATTTACTTTTGCTTCATATATATACACATGTACATATGTATGTATGTGTAACACACGCGCAAACCCTTCACCTGCCCTTTTTCGCTTTTATTTGGCCGCTGCCATTGATTGCATTAAGTTGTTAGTGCTAGCACTAACGGCAAATGCCGCTGTTGTTTGTTGTGAACATATTGAGGCTGCCAATGCGATTGCTTTTGTGGCGCCGCAGCGACTCTTACGCTAATTCAATGGCACGTGAGGAACGCTGTGAGCGAAGTTAAATTTAGCCGCTTCAACTCGCCGCCATTTGGTTGACGCGGTTGACGCGGTGGGCGGGTTGTGAGGCGCGCTGGCGGCAGCATGTGATGCACACACTTACATACTTACACGGATGTGTACATACATATGTGCGCTGCGAGGCGACGAACTTGCTCTGCAACAGCCATCAGCAATTAAAGGAACAGCTTGAAATGGACAATTTACGTACAATTTAAGCACTTAGTAGCATAAAGAAATAGAAATGGAAATTTTTAAGCGCAGTAAACTAAAAAGCTTCCAACTCAACGAGCGCGGCAATGAACTTGAGCTAGTCAATTGCACAAGTGACAAGCGCTTGATTTGCCATCGATATTTTTTATACAATTAAATATTCTTCAATTGTTGAATTGTGCGCAGTCGTGTGTACTCTCCGTTGCTCCGACTCAAGAGCCAATTAAGCATTTCACATGTGATAAAATATTTATACATATGTCTCATATAATCATCTAAAGTTCATATATAAATTATTTTATAGACATAACATGACACAGCTTGAAATTAAATTAAATAAAAAAACGCATACAAATTAGACAACTTGCATGGAAACTCATTTAATATTAAATTGGTCCTGTTCAATGTCTATATACATATTTAGTAGATTTAGTTTAAGTACGGTTAGCTCTTAGGGCTGATCTCCCCGACATGGGTCACGGGGTTCCTCAATCTGTTGGTCATTGAATCAAATCGGCCGCTTCACCAAAGGTGTGACATCTGAGCTGTTTCCACCTCAGTCGAGCAGAAAGTGTAAGCTGTTAGGTGTTTTCTCTCTAGAAAGCCCTAGTATATATATAGTACAATACAAATCTTTATCCCTTGTTACCAATATGTATTTTAAGACATATATTTTATATATAAGTAAATTTTCTCGCCACCTGCAGACCGTCAGCCAAGAGGACAATGATTCCAACGCGCGCAATCCAATGCTCTACGATCCGCTGCAGGATGGCGTGGTACGAACATCCAAAAAGATGCAATATGTCGCAGCGCTGGTTGGTAAGTATATATACATATAGACATATTATATTATATATTAATATAAAAAATTGTTTTTTCTAATAAAAATTTAAAAAATTATGAAAAATATATTGAAAAAAAAACTATGAAATTTACTTAATTTTTTATGTAGCTGGCACTCTAATTAAGCAACTTCGCTTTATTTCTTACATTTCACACAGTTTGCCTGGGCGCTGTAGCTGCTGGTACAGCATTAGCATGGACATCGCCAGTGTTGCCACAAATAAGCGCCCCACCTGTTGAAGTAATCAAGGACACAAACGCCACCATTACAAATTCGACGATGAGCACGACGACGATGACGACGACGACGACGACGGCGGCGACGCCAGCAGCGGATCCATCAGGCTTGCAGCTGACGGTCGAGCAACGTAAGTTCTCTTTACTGTTATTGGCAATAACTTTTTAATTAAAATTCAGCATTTTCCATTAGTAATCTAATGCTCTAATAGCTTTCATTTCTAATTGCTTGATTTGTCGCTTAATTGCGTTCATTAAAGCGAACTTTTTACTACTTACTCGCATAGACTACCTACTGCCCCTTTCATATCGCCAACAATAATAGCGCTCGTCCGCTCAAATCCCCCACACCCTAAACGCTTGCTGACGCTTGTATTTGCTTGTGTTGTTGCCATTGATAGTTCTGTTGTTGAGCGCGTGGCGCCACCCACCACCTCCGTTGTGGTTGTAAATAAACAAAGGTTTTTGATTTCAATTGATTTATAGCCGTAGTGCAAGCAAAAGTGAATACAACTATCACTTATAAATAGATTGCATTAGGTAAATTGGCAATTCCATGCACTGTAACGGTGATATGCGCTTTTACTTAATTCAAGAGAAGAAGAAGAAGAAGAATATTTTAGTTTCAAGTTGCGGTGGTTAACCGAGACTCCGCGGTTGCACACTTCAATTTTTATAAATGTGCGTTAATTTTGCAAATTAGTGTGTGTATATATTAGAAGATTAGATTATTATAACTATTACAAGAGATATTAGAATAACGAAAGCAGCTTCCTAAGAACATGAAAAAAGAGTATCATGGTATACTAATTATTATGGCGATCCACTTAGCGAAAGACTCTCTTGAAGAGATCAGTGAACACTCCTGCCATAATCGCTATCCTAGTAGATATACTACCTCCAGTGCTAGACAACAGAGGGGTCCAACGAGATCTAATTAAACTTCGTAGAATGAAGTTTTAGAAGTAGGCTGAAATTTTACTCTGTCTGAGTCGAAAACCACCCATTGAAATTCCCCTCCCTGGTATTTTATCTAGACGTAAAGACGTTAGATAATGTCCATGGCAATTCTTAAAGATATTTCTCTGGTGTAAATTTAACTTTAACAGCTACAATAACAGTATCAATGCAATTAAAGGCGATTTTAGATCTCTAGCCCAGTTAACGCTTGTCTCGCCTGAGAGAAAGGTCTCATTAAAATTCTGTAACTTCACACCAATGAGAGCGATTATTGGTTATACCAGTTTGTTCTATTTATACCAGTTGTTTGTTCGATTCAATACTATCCAAGGTTTGGCGACTCGAAAACAGCTTATATCAAAAAGCTTAGTTGAGCACTTGTTAGGAAATACAACACGTGACTTTATCGTAATCCACAATGTTCGCCTTCCTTCCATCTGCAGAATTCTCGGCAATCATTATGGATTAAGTGTAATTGTCAATATCGTCGTTTGGGGTATCGAGAGCCTTAGCTGATAATGTTAGCTAATTTAACACTAACAATGCCCAAACTCATACTTTTCTTCGCGTTGACAATAATACTGATCGCTTGATTTATTTCCGATTCGATTGACGATTTCTTACAGAAACCTGGGTCAGTTCTTTGGTTGCGATTGGTGCCTTCTTTGGAGCTTTACCCACCGGCTATATAGCTGACGCGATTGGCAGGCGTTACACCGCGCTTGTTATGGATGTGCCTTTCATTGTCGCATGGTTGGCGATTATCTTTGCCAAATCGGCTGGCATGTTGTACTTTGGACGTTTTGTAATTGGTAAGTGGTCCCAATAATGAGATTCAAAAAGACTTTACACCAATTGCACTACCTCCTTGTAGGTGTTTCGACTGGCAGTTTCTGTGTAGTTGCACCCATGTACATATCCGAGATCGCGGAGACGAGCATACGCGGCACGCTGGGCACACTCTTTCAATTGCTGTTGACCTTCGGCATACTTCTGGTTTATCTTATTGGTGCCGTGGTTTCGTGGACCACACTGAGCGTGCTCTGTCTGATGGTGCCAATTGCATTGTTCATTGGTATGCTGATATTACCGGAGACGCCTACCTATTTGTTGAAGAAGGTGAGTTTGTGCTGTGGCTCTCTCTTGAAAAAGTCATAAAGTAATAATTCTGCAATTCCTTTGTCATTTTAGGGCCGTCGCGGCGATGCTGCATTGTCGTTGAAGTGGCTTTGGGGTCGCTATTGTGACTCTCGTTCGGCTATACAAATGATACAAGCCGATCTGGATCAGGCCGGCGACGACGCCTCGTTTTTGGATCTCTTCCGAAACCGTGCCGCTCTTAAAGGTCTCATCATCTCTATGTTGCTGATGTTCTTCCAACAGTTTTCCGGCATAAATGCAGTCATCTTCTATACCGTGCCTATCTTTCAGTCGGCTGGCAGCACTTTGGATCCTTCAGTTTGCTCGATTATCGTCGGTTTTGTGCAAGTCGTTATGACATTAACATCTTCGTTGCTGATCGAGCGCGCCGGCCGTAAAGTGCTTTTGCTTTTTAGCAGTGCCATGATGACTATTTGCCTCGCCATTTTGGGTGTTTACTTCCAAATGAAGGACGGTGGTAAAGATGTTTCCTCAATTGGTTGGCTACCGCTGCTTTGTGTAGTGCTATTCATGATCGTCTTCTCGATCGGCTATGGTCCCATACCATGGCTGATGATGGGTGAACTCTTCCTGCCCGATGTTAAGGCCACGGCAGTGGCGTTGACTGTCATGTCCAATTGGTTCTCAGTCTTCGTGGTGACCAAGTGCTTCGGTTCGATGATCACCGCTTGGGGCTCGGACATGACTTTCTGGTTCTTCGGTTTCTGCACGCTCACAGCAACACTTTATGTGGCCTTCATGGTGTTGGAGACGAAAGGACGCAGCTCTGCTCAGATACAAATGTGGCTTGGTGGCAACAAATAGGGTAGTTGGGTGTGAGGAGTAATATAGTACAACTGTTACTGTTTATTCTTAGGGTTTTAGTAATAAGCTTGTAAATAAACAGTTAAGTTGAAGACAATTCGTGAATAGTTCGAGCAGGCGTCGGATATTTGCTCAATTAGTTAGAGATCTGTTCGCGCGAGTGGAAGCGGTTATAAACGAGTAACGAAATAACATTTACGTTTGTATATATGTGTGTATTTCCGTTATCGTTTGCAAACAGTTTATTTATAATTTATAAATTATGTACATATATTCAAATAAGTAGTATTAATCTATTCTAATTGATAAATATTCTTTGTACGAGTATGTAAATGATTGAGCTCGGTTCCTTTTGAAAGCGGTTTCTTTGTACAGATTTTAAGAAATTTTACTTTTTGTTATTAGTGGAAGAGCCGTTGTGAAAAATTGTAAAATATTTTTATGTAATAGTCGTTCTGTTACCCTTAAAACTATTTAGTAGATTATACAATATTTTTTAGTAGTAGTAGTCCTATAATTTTAATGATATAATTTAATTTTAAAAATTATAAAATTTATGTACATTATTGTAGCATTAAATAAAGCTAATTGATATGAAAAACTATAACTAGTTCTTGAAGTGAGTAGTTTAGTTGGGCTAGTATAGCTACTAGACCTTTCATTTGATGGATACCATCATGGTTGTCAGCGCACATATGAGGAGAAGCTCGACCAAGTATGGAGTCATTGTAGAATAGGAAAGGTTATATGAACACATACATATTCCAAGAAGGTTAGTTAAATATTTTTCGCAAAATTACAAGGAAGCGACAAGGAAATTCCAGCGCAGAATTCTAAAAAACTCCTGGAAACTCGCTATTAAAACTATTGGACTTTAAAATTAATTCGAAAAACATGGTTTAGTTAATTTGAGAATTCTAACTGCATATTTAAAAATCTGATATTATTGAAATTTAAAACAATTACCTGTTTATAAAATTATTGCATTTTTTTTTTGGAAATTTAAATTCTTTTACTGCACCCTGCATTTAAAAAATTTATTTGCTTACATACATATCATTCATTCATTTTATTTATTATTAAAGTTTTTTGTCAAAATTTGTGCTTTTCAATTTTCAAATTAAATTATACTTTTCTTATTATTAAAAATATTTTTAAATTAATCCTCTTTTCATTAGCTTCAACTTGATACCCATATTGCATGGTTGCATGGTAAACATACTTACTTTTTGTGTTTACAAATTATTTTGCTGCATGGAAACGTGCAAGCGCGCGGGTGTGTGTGTGCGTGTGTGTGTGCACCGAAAACTAAATTTTTCGTTTGCTCAAAAGTGTCGATTTCCAACAGGCGCTCATGAATGTCGAGTAGGTGACCCATTTTTTGCCGCACTAGTAGTAGTGACGCATATACGGTTTCACTAGTAATAACTGTTGCCTACACAGAGGCGCCGGAAGTCGCGCGTAAAATCTATGAAATGATCACCCTGTGATGTGCAAAGCATCAATTAGTGAGTAAAAACGTGGTTTTGGGAAAATTTTTTCTCATAAATGAAACATATTTTTATTTTTTTTTTTTTAATTCGATATTTATTTAACTAGTCAAGTTTACATAATTTTTATTCGATGCATACATATAGTATGTAGCGGTACATTAAAGTATAATTCTAACTATTTATTTTCGTTATAAATATATGCATTCTAGTTTATTATGCATTTAATAACTAAATGCTATTTACAAATATTGATTATTCTTTTTTTTTGCTTTGAAATTTAGAGAGTTTGATTAAAATTTAGAGAGTTCAAATACATTTATTTGAAAATGAAATTCTTGAAGTATGTATTTTATAAAGGTCTCCGATATGTCGCTAATAAAAGTGTACAAAAAGCAGCGCTAAATTTCAGGTTTTAGATTGTGAATAATTGCGAAAAATTTTATAAAGAGCACGGCAGAACAAAACATTTATAGTATATTTATTGCTCAGAGTAGAATATTTTCCAATAGTATTTCCTCTAATATATTTCAAGAGAATATTTTAATCACAATGTTGCTCAATATGTACTTTACTTTAGGTGAAAATTGCGGCATAAATCAAATTTGCTTGATGATGCAGCATGTTGCTAGGGCACAATAGACTACAGTTCGCAGTACATACCTCATTTTTTTCTAATATGTTGCTAATTAATGTTTTTGTTGTTGGCAACTAAATTCTGAATGAATTTATTACTTATAAATGTAAAATGCCGAACATTTATCGCAATAAATCTTCGTTTGTTATTTTCGCAATCAAAGCAACACGGCTTGGCAACATTTGTTTCGGCAACATGTTATTGAGAAATCGTGAGACTTGTTCAAATGTCGCAAAAGCTATATGGTTTGAAATAAACAGCTATGGAAAATCATAATTTGCTTTGCAACATGCTGCTATAAAATGTTGACATTGGTTTTGATAGTTTTTGAATGTGTGCTCCTTCACTAAGCGACTTTTTTTTACATTCTTGTGTAACAAATAAAGTCATATGACTTTGAAAAAATTGTTTTCAGCTACCAGAAGAAGTTTACATAATTTAATTTAGCAATTTTAAAACTAGGTAATTTAAACTGAATTTCTTTTATATGCACATTTGTGTATAGCAAATTACTATCGGCTCATTTGGATCACATAAATTTATTTTTCAAATAATTTAACTTTGAAAATTTAAATTTTATTCTAATACAACAACAATAACATTCCAACAGGGGAATGAGAGCAATGAATGAATTATTACTGTTGTTGTATTACACAGAGACTATACGCTTTTCCAGCAACAACATAATTAACACTTAGTAGAAAATATTTCAAATATTATAAAACTGAATTTCTGAATTTGAATTTTTCACAAATTATTTCTCATTCATAGAGTATCTCAAAGATTTTGCTAGAAACGATATTTCGATTTCAAAAATTTTCGTCAGAATATTTTAAGCTTAAAGTGTATATTGTTCCACACAAATTTTAGTGATCAGTTATCAGTTATGGCTACTCTTTTTTACGTATTTTAACAACTAATGACTTTAAAAAGTGTATTCCAACCTAAAATACTCATACTTCTCATACGCGAAAAAATAATCATTACATTCGTTCAGCTTCATTTTACAAGCACTTATCTACTGTATTAATATTACATTTATATACATACATACATACAAATTCACGAACTTGAATATCTAGTATGCAATTTTAGTGATATTTACAAGCTTAGGCTACTTAATTATTTTGTTTACAATTATTTTGTTTACATTACATTTATTATTTACATTTACAGTACAAAAGCTAATATTAGATTATTTTATGTTGAGCTTATCTAAAGTCAATTGCGTAATGGCAACATTTCGTTATATAAAAACATATATATATATATGATAATTCGCAACGTACTTTCGTTCGAAAAGTGAAAATTTTTTATTTGTTTTAAACAAAACAACTCCAAAATAAAGACTTTTATATAGTGGCATTTAAGTAATTAATTACTTAACATTACACATGCATTACGTTTCATTATCATACAGTACTTATGAGTCAAGGTATTTAGTTGATTTTCCTAAACTATTTCAGTTTGGCATTGTGTGGGGTTATTGTTATTATTATTGTTTCTTTTTTGTTTCCTTTGCACGAATGAGCAGACTTAAAGGGGGACGAAAAGGAAAGAGACTTGCAGACTTTTGGTGTGCAAAATGCATTTAGTAAGAAATAAGTATTATTTTAGTAAATTTTTTATATATTTTCATTTTTTTTCATTCCAATTCGATTTACCCCTCTATTCTCTTCTCACCAGCTGCTCATATATATTTACTAAATATTTTAGCTTATTTCATAATTTTCGTAAATTTTCGTTGGTGTCCAAATTTGTTCCACTTCTACAGCTCCGTTGTGGTCTCCACCTCCGAACGATCTAAATCATTTAAATAAGAGAAACCTAACTGTCCATAGTCACGCTTGCCGAATGTGACATTTTCATTGGTTGTGCTTATGTGACTCAGGTCACCATTGGATCTGCAAGGAAAGCAAATAAATGTTATTGGAATTATAAAAATATGTCTGTATTATAAATGAAGAAAGAAAGCAGAAAAAAATATATATATAAAGGGTTCTATAATAAATAAGAAATATTATATAAAGCGTTGCCTACATTTTTGCGCCAACATATTATAATATAAAAAAGTAACTATCTAACTATGACTATCAAACAGAGATCATATATAGTTAAAAATTAAAATATTTTTTGGTTTATACTCTATTTGGTGTATAGCAGTTTAATAGATAATGTTTTAGCTATGAAATATTTGATTCCTGAATTAACTGATACTTGTATCGAATATGAAAATTTTTATATTTTTATAAATCTGCGTCCATATAATTTCAAAGATATTGTTTCCTTATTTACTGCGAAAGCGCAAACATTATTTTATTTAAAAATATTAAATAAGGTGGCAACATTTTAAATTTTTTGCATAATTCCTTATTCCTTAATACTCACTTAAGACCGACATATATCGAACTGTTGTTAAATTTTTGACCAAAATTTATTCAGGAAATCAAAAAGGTGGCAACTTCGTTTTTATTTATACTTAAACGCAAATTTTTGAAAATATTAATTTCTTTTTATCATTAAATTCCCAATTTGCCCTATTTTTTAAAAATTTTTTATTTAAGTTGGGTGGCAACTCCACATATTTATTAAAAAATCTCTGCCAAAAAATATAATTTAAGCAATAGAAAGGCACAGAGTAAATTATTTTAACGAGGGCCTATACTTAACGGAAAAGAGTACTAAGGCCATTAATTTAACCCCTCAATCCCCTTTTAATTACGTTTTCCTTTATGTTGAGCAACAACCCATCTACCCCAAAAACTTAATAAAAATAACTTACCGTTGAAAGAGTGGGTTCGTTATCGGCACGTCCGCATAGCCTCGACTGTTGTGGTGGTGATGTTGATGATTGTTGCGTCCCAGCGTATTGGTCATCAATTCACCGACGTTCCCACTACCATCAGCTGCGCCACCATTCAAGCTGTTTAGACCATTTGGCCCGCCAAATGTGTTCCCCCGCCGACCCATTGTGCTGTAGCTATTATTCTGCAGATTCGCTAGATTATTGCGACTCACCGCGTCCATCTTGTAGCCACCATTCTGATAGTGCGTGGCGCCATTTTGGTGCTTCAGACGACCCAGCGTCAAGGTGCCGGGCAGCGTGCCGTTCGCGGCCGCCGCCAATGGATTTGCGTTGTTGCGCGCATTCATTTCCAGCGTGCGATTGAATGTGTTCTGGCGGTTATTCATGCCATTCAAATTGTTGTTGTTGCTGCTATTGCTATTATTATGCGCCATATTATTGAGGTTGTTGTTGTTATTGCGTCGCAAAGTGGTGATTGTTGCTGTAGTTGCGTCCGAATGCGAAGGACTCGCCTGACCGCCGCTCGTGCCGTTCTCCTTGTGGGTAATGTAGCTGACGTTGTCCAGCGAGAAGGCATGGTTTTTGGCGCTGAAGTCTAGCTGCAGATCATCATCGCCATCCGGCGGTACAGCCATGGCCAGCACTTGTGTCTCATACTCTTTCATGTTGGCGACTGTATCGCCAGAGTTGGCCGCCTGTGAATTGACGATTACTGGGTCGTAGCGCGTGGGACTCGGTGCGGCATATTGGCGCATGCGCTGTTTGAAGTTCTTGTACCTATAGAGGTGAAAAGAAAGAAAGTAATTTAGTTTCAATATATTTAGTTATGAGCGCCCGAACCCACTTCGACCACGAGATGCAAATGTAGATGATGCCGATTGTGCCGAGTATGAGTATGATTATGGAGATGGCGATTAGCGTGTAGGGGAATACGTCATCGTTGATCGCTATAGCCGCTTTCACCTGCAATGAAGCATATAATAAAATTTAATAAAAGCCTGCATCAAATTCCAACCATTGCTTACCCTGGTCGCCTGCTGTTTCATTTCGATGGGCGCGTATATGCCTTCGGCCGTCGCATGTGCCACGCCCGAAGCCGCAAAGTTGAGCTCAGCACGTGCTGTCGGCTCCAGCAACGATTCACGCACGGTGGTATCATTGCGCGCGAGTATTTGCTCCGTCTTGGGGTCGATCAAATAGAACCAGACATCTGTTGCGGCGGGATTCTCAACGATCGTGCCGTTCTCTGTTAAGATTTTGCGATTACTGAAGCGCTCTATACCGCTGATGAGCCCATTGGTCTTCTCTTCCAACAGCTCTTCCAAAGCGCTGTAATGATTACGTATCTCATTCGGCGCTGAATCGGAGAAGACTAAAGACATGCGTTGCTGATCGGTTATCTGATTGATCACAATGCGTGCGCGTGTGTGATGTGAGCCCAGCTCTTGACCATCGTTATCGCGCGCTTCCACATAGAACATCATGGGGAAAGTAGCGCCATCTTGGAAGAGTTTTGCTGTGCGCAAGATGCCGGTATCCTCGGTCATGACGAAGTAGGTTGTGGGCTGTGAGGGAAGAAAGTGAAAGCTCAGTATACTTTTTCAGTATTATAAAATAAGGGCATTAATGCCGTTACTCACCAAATGGTCATCGCTGATTACATTGTCCTCTTCATCGTAGATCTTGTAGCGTATCATGCCGTACTTGCCGGAATCACGATCGGTGGCGCGCACTTGCAAGATCGGTGTGTCGATGTCCACTTCGGGCGCCACCACCGCGTAGAAAGTGCCTTTGCGCGTCGGGTGCGCACGATTGAAAACGAATTCGGGCGCATTGTCATTTTCATCCTGCACAATAATTTTCACCAACGCCATACTCCGCTGTGGATTCACGAAGTATTTATGTGAAATGAGGCGTATGCTCAGCGAGTAGGCGGTGGTGTTCTCAAAATCGAGGTGCTCTATTAATTTTACGCCGCAACCGTGATCTTCGGTCATTATATCGAAGTATTTCATATCATTGCCGTTAACTATTTCGCATTTAAAACTTGGTGTGCCGTCGCGCGATTTCTTTGAATTAATAACTTGTATAACTTTGATCGTTGCATTGATGCCGGTAGTTTCTGGTACGCCGGTAGTGTAACTGTCGTCGCTGAAAGCCAAACCTATACTTTCCGGACTCATTATGGCACCGTCATTCATTTTACTCTCCATCATATTGCTCTCATTCGGATCGACCAGCAGATGTCGTACGAAGACCGGCAAAGTGGCTACGGAGCTCAGCTGTGGTTCACCCATATCGTAGGCGCGTATATCCACCTGATACTCGGTGTCCTCTTCCTTGCGCAGATCATCCCTAATGCGCACTGTACCAGTGTCGGCATCCACTTGGAAATACTTCAATGCCTTACCACGTCCGACCATCTCGTAGCGCACCACATTGCCCGGCGACGAGCCATCACCATCTATAGCCGCCATTGTTGCTATACGCGTGCCGATCGATTGATCGTCATTTACCGTAACAGGCTCCGGTACAACCGCAAAGACCGGCCGTACATCGTTGCGATCATCAACTTCTATAAAAACACGTATCGTGTCGCCGGGGCCATCACCATCATTCTCAATTGTGCCGATAATAAGTTCATGCTGCTTCTTCTTCTCATAATCCAGTCCAGTGGTGGTGCGTATTTCACCAGTGTGTGGTGATACCTTAAAGAGTTCCGACGCACCTTTGCGTAGCACATAAGTGATCTGTTGCACCGTATCCGGATCAAAAGCTTGCACGGTTGCTACCAAGTAGTCGGCCTCATTCTCAGGTACATGCACATCAATGCGTGCATCCGTGAACTTCGGCACCTCATCGGGTAGATCACGCACTTGCACCGCAATGCTCGCCGTACCGAGACGCGCATCTGGTGCACCATCTTTGGCGGTCACCACGAAACGGTATTCCTTCTGGCGTTCATAGTCCAATGGCGCGGCGGTGCGTATCTCACCCGACTTGCCGTCGATGACGAAGGGTATGTCTTGTGGCATGGAATAAGTGATTTCTGCATTGATGCCCTCATCTGCATCTGTGGCATGTACAATGCCCACGAAAGCATCCTTTTGGCCTTCATCCACTTCGAATACGTACGGTAGTGTAGACTCATCGAACTCGGGGTTTTTGTCATTGATATCGGTCACCTTGATGTTCACCGTGGCACTGCTTGATAGGCCGCCATTATCTTCCGCAATCACGGTAAGCTGATAACGTGTAAGGCTTTCACGATCTAATTTGCGTATCACCATAATGACACCACTCTCTTGACCAACAGCGAATTGTCGTAAGTCGTTACCCGAAACGATTGAGTACACTACCGGATCATTCTCGGGATCCTCAGCATGCACTACCGTTACTGTGGAATTAATCTCGGCACCTTCGCTTACTTGCACCTCATAAATGGGTTTGACGAACTTTGGTGGTTTCGTATTCGGACCCGGTGTTACGGCGATTTCGACAATAGCCTGCGATGAAAGCCCACCATTATCTGTGGCTTGCACTGTTATGCTATATTGTTCGCCAGCCAACAAGCGACCTCTCGTCTCTATCTCACCAGTCTTCTCGTCGATGTGGAACTTTTGCTGGCCATTATTGGACACATGATATATAGAATATGTGATTATAGCATTTTCACCTTCATCATTGTCGGTCGCATTCACCTTAGTGACATTGCGTTGGCCATCACCTGCGGTAATGGTGATTGGTGGTACCATTGCGAGCTTAGGTGGGTTGTCATTCATATCGCGCAGGTGCACGGTTAGACTGAGTGGCGCACTGGCTGCATTTGTGCGCGGTTCACGTGCAACCACTTGGAATGTGTAGCGTCCCGGCGCTGGTGGATCGCGATCCAAACCCTCTTCATTGACAATTAAAACGCCATCGTTTGTAACGTCGAAAGATGGCGTCGTCAGCTCGTAAATGTAATCGGGTTTGGGGTCATCTTCACCCAAATCGGCGTCAGTGGTCTTGAAAGAGATCATACGACCATTTGCGTCAACAACCCGCGTGCCGATCGGCGAGTTCTCATCGACATAACCCTCAATATCGCTGGCAGTTATCACCGGTGGATTGGCGTCGACGGGCTTCACATTGATCGTCAATTTGGCGGTGGTAAAGCGCTTCGCCATAGAGACTTCCTCGGCTTTTACAACAATATCATATTTTTTGGCTGTCGAGGTGTCCACCGCTTTGATCTGCTTCAAAACGCCCGTCTGTTCGTCGATCTCAAAGTAATCTGCATAATTGTTTGGCATGCCGCTGGCGAAGGAGTAACGTATCGGCGAACTGATCGTGTCCAAGTCAACGGCCTGTATGCGTTCGGGCGTAACGGTGAGCACACCCTGCAGCGAGCCAGCCGGCACTGAGACGGTGTACTCGGGATTAATGCAAGCGCCATCGAGCAGCACACAACCGCGATAAATAAACGACGGATCCTGATCGTCCGAATCGGCTATGTTCACCGTCAGTGTGGTGGTCGAGGAGAGGCGCTCCGAAACGTTGCGTGCGCGATCCTAAAATGGCGAAAAATAAATGAGCATGAATATGTGTAAAGTAGCGCATTTAATCGCCATTAATGTCAACCGCAGCGACACAAACTTGTAAATAGCAATAAGTGTACAATTAAAATCTAAATGCCACGTTCGTTTCGCAAAATGGAATTTGTCGCTAAATAACCGTCACTTTATGACCATAAAATAACCTGTCGCGCAGACAATATAATTAAGCAGTTTAGCTGCGACGCTCGTCGCCGCGTAGGCTATGCTAGAGAGCGGGTGTAGTTTCTTAAATGCCTGTTGTTTATATTAGTTTTCTTCTAGTTACTGTTATTGTAGCGCAGCGCGCGCGTACTTGCCTATTGCCTTGATCGGGCAAATACAATTTAAATAACTGCGCGTATGCGCAATGCTATAAATTTAGTTTCGTCGCTTGCTGGTTGTGGCGACGCGTCGCTAGAATGGCAACTTTTTGACCATGGCACCGCGCGTCGCGGTCGCTTAGTGGCCGCATTGAAAACCAGCCAAGCAGCAGCAGCAGCAGCCAATAGTGGCCGCCAGTGGCGCGTCTAATCAATAGTTGTCGTGGCCATTTGTAGCGTGCGCTCTCATGCTTAAGCTGGTTCATTTAATTTTATTTTCTGTTGTTGTTGCAAAACGAGACTAGCGGTCACCAACCATTTTGTGAGTAGGTTTGTCTTTTGACTGCGTTAATTGAATGCAATTTTTCAAGCTTAGTGTTTTTAAATTGTCTGTGTTTTGGTATTAACTTTAAATTTTGCTTCATAATTGGCTTTAAGGTGAAGTTAGGTCGACTCTGAGTGTTGACAAAGAAAATTTCTCCATGTGACTTTTATGGTTGAATTTCGGTTTTAGACACAGACTTCCAACTACACAATAGTGATATTATGTATAAGGACTGCGATTTCGGTGCACACCGACCGGAGCTAAGCGAATTTGACAATAACTGCTGACGTCACAACTTAAGGAATTTTACATAATAATTAAATACATTTTTTGTTTTATGAGCTCTACTTTAGATTCATTGGATGAACTTATAGCCTTACGACTTTAAATCAACGGTGGGGTTTTCACTTCTCGAACGTTTTCATAACAATAATGTTTTCATAATGCTACAGGTTGGTTCGTCAACATACTATATATACTATACTATATACCATAATATACTATACTATACTGACCTATACTATACTGACCTATACTATACTGACCTATACTATACTATACTATACTATACTATATACTATACTGTATACTATCTATGAACAATACATTGATTTCAACATGATTAATATAGACATTGCGGCTTCACTGACTCAGATTTTTCGTCGAAATGAGTTCAGGCTCAGCAGCATTGGAATCAAGTGTTTAGTAGAGCAAGACAGATGCATCATCTATATGAAAGAGTAGCTTGACTTCATTTGGTGCCTTAGATTGGTGCTTAAGTAAATTACGGCTAGCTTAGGCAGTTATAGTGATAATTAAGGAGAAGAAAACGATTTAATGGAGAAGATTTCAATGGAGAGTAACTTGACTTAAGTGGGTGTCTCAAACTGTAAGAAGAGGATGTGACAGATATATATGAAATCAGTTGCCGAGTCCGAAAATTATAAAGTTTTTTTACCGTTATGTAGTTCAGAGTTTAATTAACGGTTTTTGATTACAGGAAAATGGCAGATCACGAAAATGAAATAATATAACTTAATATTAATATTAATTAAAATTATTAACCGATAATGTGTCATCGTATTGAAGTCAATACTTTTAAATCGATATTTTTTCTCAAATTATAAGTTTTTCAGTTGTTTATCATTCGTTAAAACAGCTCTCGAAAAATTTGCACACCAAATGCAAAGTATCGCTAGAATATTTAGAGACGAATTATTAATTTTATGAAGTTGCAAGTGTTATTGTTTGACGCTAAACATTGCAGAATTGTTAGGTTACGGCACATTTTTCTAATAAGTAATTATTAGGCTCTATGATAGGTGTGCGCACATAAAATATTTAGATTTGTCGTGGAAAAGCCTGATTACTTAATATCTTTAGTGAACCTTACTAATATACTCGTGTGCTTTCTCGTAGTATATTCAGTCTAAAAATTATATTAATCAAGTTTATATTAATCAAAGTTTTACTCACCCTGTAAATGGATGTTACAAACACTAATGCAACATATTGACTACCTCTACATTAAAATTTAATATCCTATTATGAAAAACTATAAACATACCAACGTTATTTCACACATATCACCTATCCTCAGCACGAAAGTCACATTAGTGGCACTTTTTAAGCGCCTTTAATGAATTATCTCACAAAAATTGCTTAAATAAAACGCTTTTACGTAAAGAAGTACGAACTGTAAACACACATGTCTAAATAGTTGCAGTCAATGAAGGTGAATTTCCTGGCACAAGCTGACATCAATTGCGTAATTCTCACTCAAAATGAAATTTGCGCCATTTTTGGCTTGCAATTTGACAGTTGAACAAATGACATGCTTGTGTGTGTGTGCTTGTGTGCATGCATATATGCACCGCATATATTTTATGCCTGATAGCGGTGCTTATGTGCAGTGAAAACGACTGTCATCTCTATATGACCTAGTGGTCACCCACACATGCAAACACGCACACATGCTTACATAAACACACACATGCAGGCATGTGTTTGTGAATGTGTTACAAAGGCGGTTAGTTTGTGAAAAGTTGTGCGTGTGTGTGTGTGCGATTCGCGGCCGTCAAGTGGCAATCTCAAGCCCAGCAATATTGCTGTTGTTGTTGTTTGTGGGATGCGGAAATTGTCGTCATGCGTATAACGTACACTTTGACTCTTGAGTTTGTATTATTGTTGCTGATATTTACTGTTGTTGCAGACAATTATTGACGCTTTTTGTTGTTGCCTTTTTTGTATATCACCAAAACTTCGCAAAAACCACGAAATTTGTGGGCAGCACAAAGAAAGTACAAAAGACATTATTTACAAAAGCAAAATAAAGCAGTACATATGTGTAAACCGTTGTAATCACACCTACATGTGCACAGTCTCATGCACAGTAATAATACTTAATCCCACGAAATTAATTGATTTTTTTGGATTTTTTCATTTTCGATACGAAATCAGCAATTTTTTCGAAACTTTCGATTTTCATGGCAACTAATTCGATTTGTGTGCTGCTGGGCGCTGTTGTCTCAATATTCGACACTTCCTTGCAATCGTTTATTTTTCATTATACTTAAGCGCATACGTTTTTGGTTCGAGAGTTCGATTTGCGATTAGCGAAAATGCTTTGAATTGCTGTTGCAAGCGCGGATCAACAAACACACTCAGCTGCCTACACACACAACCGCACTGGCAATTCCTGTGTGTGTGTGTGTGTGTGTGTGTGTGCACAAACACATACGTATACAGCTGTAAGTCAGTGTTTAATGCTTTGCGCGCACGTAAATTCATTACAACCCGCATGTTGCTGAAATTGCAAATGATTGGATTTGCGTTGACTTTTTGCTGTTGTTGCTACTTTTTATGCAGATTTCCATACAATTCGCCACATAGTGTGTTTGCTGGTTGCATTGGATTATGTAAAACGTTCATCAACTAATCGTAATCGCTTGCGAGCGTAGCTTGAGAATGATTTGCTTAGAAAAAATATTTCCAAATCAAAAGACTTAAGACACGAACCCGTCCTTTTCTATTTGGTGTTTTAAAGCGCAATTTACTAAGTAGGTAAGATTGGTTGTTAGTTTCAAATGTTGAAATCATCAAAAGGTAATTGTTTACTAAATATTAATTTACAAAAAATACTCAGAAACTCAATTTTTTTATGAAAATTATTTGAGACTAGAATGTAATCTGGTAGTATAAATATGGATTTAGTTGCTGGAAATGATTTATTCTACTTTTTTCGCAAGTTTGGCTACTATTGATGACCAGTTAGAAGGAATAGAGCTGTAAACCCCATTTACGCTGCAGACTACAAGAAGCAAAGCTATATGAAAAATAAAATATTTGTTTAAAAGAAACTGAAAGCCTTGTGTAATTTGATATTTTCAAATTATAAATAGCAATTTTATAGAATTAAAAAAAGTAGGTTATAAATTTTGCGATTTTAAAAATAAATTCAACAATTTTTTTAATTAGAAAAAAGATCTGTTATAAATTTCAACCATTCATTTCTAGTAACCAAAGGGAAATTGCGTAAATTTTCTCGTTTTTTCATCAAAAGAGCTGTCCTAAAACGAAGACAACAAAAACATTTTTAATGCTTACTAATGCTCAGTTACGTATAAAATATTTGTGCGAGAAAGGCTAGAAAAATTTTAGGCAACATTTAATTTTAAAATTTAGGGTGGCAACACTTAAAAAATAATTATAAATATTATATGAACTGAGAAGTTCTAAATTGATAATATACGAACAACAGTTTTTAAAATTATATACAAGTTACTGAGAGGTGGCAACCTTATTAAAAAAGTATACACTAAACCGTATTTTATTCAGCAGACAGCTGTCTGTCTGTGCTGACAAACAAAGTACATTGTCTTTGTTTGGATAATAATTTCCAAAATGTTTACTTATAACAAATTGCAGCATTTTTTTGGCACGAAAAGTATCGGTTAACGAGGGAGCAAGAAGAGTGAGAGAAAGAGTGTGTGATATCAAAAAATTAAATTAAAAGCATTGAGTAGATTTAAGAATATTATAAGAACAATAACAATTGCAAACAATTATTTGATACACAAAAAAAAGGCAAAGCTGTCAAATATAAACTTTATCATGCCTAGCACCTTTCTATCATCATTTAGAAAATCCTTCAACAAATGTACATGATCTCTCAAATCGTCAAAAAAATTTTTTTTTAAAGCAATAAACATAAATGGAAACGAAAGTTTAACAATTTTACAACATCTTCAAAAATAAGCGAGTGGAAAACAATTATAAAATGAAGTGAGCACAAAAAATGTATGGTTCACCTAATGTTCTGCCATTAGAGAGGTTTCAATTCGTTCCAATTTCAATGAGTTAAATCTCAAGAGTGCTTTCAAACAACACAATAATTGAGTAAATGTTAAAATTTATGATTGAATGTGTTATTTAATTTACAAACAGCACTCACTTTGGCAAATTGTAATTTAGCTGCCATAAACAATCGAAAAAACAACATACAAACACACATATGTATTAATGTGTCAAACAGGCGAGAGTTACAAAGAGCGACAGCAAAAAAAAATTAACAAACTACTAAAGAATCGAAGAAAGACAAAGGCAAGTCAAAGAGCAAATTCTATGTGTGTGTCTGTGTGTATATGTGTGTATGTGTGAGTGTGTTTCGCCAGCTGTGTGTACATTTTCAACAATTAAAAGCCGTCCAACACACATTTGTCAGCATTACCTTAATGATGCTGCCGCGCTCCTTTGTGGCTCTGCAGAGTAGACGGCCGCTTCATTATGGACGCGGCAATCATTTGCGCTTTCGAAAGCTCTAATAAATGAGTGTGTGGCGAATAGACAGGTGGCGGATGTGCCACTTATTGATATATTTGTTTATCTATACTCGTGTATTGTTCTTATGTTAGAACAATATAAATAAATTTTTCTTTTTAATTTTTTATTTCATTTGTTGTCACTTGCCTGTTTTTTTATAAAACAATGACACACGCACATATATTTGTTGGAGTTTGTGTTGTTGCTTTCGTTGTTCATTGCCTTATAAGTTTGTTTAAGGAGACGCGAAAACAGTGGTGTCGGTGTTGGTGTTGGTGTTATTGCAATAAGAATTGATAATTAAATTTTTTTAAATGAAGTTTTATAACGGTTTTAGAATTGGTGAGACAAGTCTGCCTACTTTTTATGCAGATAACATCAACTTGATATGGTCCGAGCATTGAGCAAAAGAGAAGCACGCGCAGTTTTGACGCCGTGTTTGTTGCAGCTTTGTTCGATTGTATCGACGG
Source organism: Bactrocera minax (assembly GCA_021498325.1). Classification (NCBI taxonomy): domain Eukaryota; kingdom Metazoa; phylum Arthropoda; class Insecta; order Diptera; family Tephritidae; genus Bactrocera; species Bactrocera minax. Next base: position 102,015 of record JAKEEE010000099.1, read on the forward strand.
CGTTGGTTATCAAATAATTTAATTTATGCAACAAAAATTTCCTCACTTCTGAATTCAAAATTAAATATACCCCAAGATTTTACTGCTCCATTTCGTTATATTGTTATTTAAGAAAATGCGCACTACCGTTTTAACGGTACCTGATGTGTGAATGTGTACCTAACCGTTTATGTCTTAAGTAATTGGCGAGATCAAACAAAAATTCATGTCTAAACAAAAGCTATTACCAAACGAGATACCTTTTTGAATATATTTAGTACTGCCTACTTTTTTTTGAATATATTTTATATCCACTACCATTACCTCTTTGTTTACATTTTGTCATTGACCTTGACCTTGGGCTGGTGGTCCTGGCTAAATGTAAAAAAACAAAAAGGTAAACAAAGAGGCCACTGACATCTCGGAGGGTGGTGAACCTTGCTAGGCGTAAACAGAGAGGTCATCACTCACTCATCACTCACCTAAGTAAGGGTGGTGGACCTCGCTAAAGGTAAATAAAGAAAAAGGTAAACAGAAGGATCATTGATATCGGGGATATAATTTGATATTATATTGATATTACATTTACATCCTTGTGTTACAGTGCGAAAATTGGAGAAATTGGATAACAACAACGCATACTTCTCATATAACACATATATAACGTTCTAAACTTCACCTGATTCTTTCACTTTAAAGTATACCAATCAAACACTAATTGAGAAAACAAATAATGCCTTCGAGATATGCCATCTCATGAGTAAAAATGGTTGAAATCGGCAAATAACTTTTCAAGCCCCCAGATACTCATTATGTGGGCCTCGGTGCAGATGTCAGACTTTTTACAGAAAATATCGACCAATCTGCGAGATATCGTATTGAAATTCGCGGACCATCTTGCCACGGTAATAATGTACACTAGTGGCAAAAATTGGCAGAAGCGGATAAATAATTCCCCTAACCTCCATATACCTAATATACGGATTTTCAACTTTCCGTTAGACTTTATACCATATATTTCGGTAAATATGTAAGATATTTTAGCAAAATGAAGTGAACGTGTAATATCGGGTATAATATAGTTTACTGCCGAAAATGTGTGAAATCGGTCAACGAATTATTCCAGCTCCCATATGCTATATATAATAATATTCGTTATTCTAGCAGATTTTGTGCCGAATATACGGTTAGTGTGTGAGTTTTATCTTCATAAAATTGCGTGGAAACATGTTCTCTAGGGTACTGAGTAAAAAGAAAAATTGCGTGATCGGTCAGAACTTTCTCTGGCCCCAATATACCCGATTTCCGATTTTCCACCTGACTTTAAACCGTTTATGTCGGACAATATGTTTGACATTTTAATGAAATTACTCAAGTGAATACGCCTTCTTAAACATAATGTGGCTTAGTGTTGAATATGAATGTACACCTCAAATTATTATCAAGAAGTTAATTAAGTTGTATATATTTCTTAAGCCAAAAATTACGCAATAAACATATTTCGGTGAAGTACAAAAGTCGTTGCAACACCGTGAGCTTCCAATTAAGCTACTATTAAAATGACTTTATGGAAACAACACAAAATAAATTTCGGCAATATAATAAAATTAACTGTTTTTTAGTGTTGCAAAATATAAATAAATAAATAAGAACAAAGTAAATTCAGCAATTTATTTTAATTGGCAATTATTTATTTTGAAATACTCAATGAAATCGAGAATTTATTGGTGTCACTAAAAACTTTGCTAATAACACAATTAGCAGTAATTGGCTTTGTAAGCGATTTATGAAACATATGTTAACTCCATAAGCACATTTTAATTACCAAATAATAGTTTTGAACACAAGTCTCCCAAATCGGTTCTTAAATTAACACCAAACGAATGGCACAAGTGTTAACTATGGACACCCACGACTTGCTTGTTAGCTAACTCCCAATATTAAAACAAAAAAAAAACAAAAAAAAAACCAAAAAAAAATTTATAAAATATTTTTTCGGATTTATTTCTGAAATTTTTCATCTTCATGCGCACGCCACGTTTGTTTCTAATTAACACGCAGAATCCGCCTACCAACAAACAACAGCGTTGCAAACGCCGTTAAGCGCGCCAACGCCCGCAATGCGCGTTGCAAACAATAAATAAACAGTTATGCGCGAAAAATTTTCGCAAATAGCAAATATTAATTGGCAGCCGCGGCAAATAAAGAAAAATGAAATATTTTTGTGCGTGGCAAAAAGTTGCGATTTCAATTTCCAAGCAGGCAGGCAGGCAGGCAGCTGCTAAATATTTTTGCCAAATAAATTTGCATTTTCCATCAGGTGTTGGCGAATAATATGCATGGATTTGCAGTCAGGCTCACATGGCATGCCACATGTGGCAAGCAACGAAAATATTTACCGCCTATTCGCATGCCATTTAAGGCAGATTTCTTAATCTCGCGATGGAGATATAAGCATAATAGACGCAAAGACACACACACACACACACACACACACAAACACGCATACGCACATGCACAGAGCCATGCTTGCGTATGACTTTATTTCATTTGATTTTTGATGCAAAACAGGTCGTCACACTATCTCGGAAGTGGGTGTGCATAAATCACGCCAGATCCGTTTGCCGATAGTGACGTTGCAGTCTCTGTTGCTGTTGTTGTTTGCTGCTGTTGTTTGTTGTTGCATTTTATTGTTGCTTGCTTTTTTCGACACCGATTGCATGCGGCAAACACTTGCCGGCGATTTCGCCATTAAAATTCTTTGTAAATTCTTGATGTTGTTGTTGTAAATTCTCTAGTGGTACAGGTTAAATATCTGCGCATATGAATTGTTTTTTTTTTCGTTGGATTAATAAAAATAAGTTTGTAATATGTGTTTGTAATGCCATAAAAAGCATATCTAATAGCATTATGTGCAATTATCGCAGCGAGAAGTGAAAAATTATTGCTGCTTGGGCTATGAGTATGAATATGAATGCATACACACACATACACATGCATTGATATGTATGTAAGTGTGTTTGCTACTCAGCAGTGGTCTTCGAAATCAATTAGTAAGAGTTGGTAGATAATAAAATATATTAATTAATAATATTCGCTAGATATATACACAGATATATAATACAAATGGATAGAAACAAATATTCTTGGTAAATTGGAAAGGAATTGTTGTGTCCAATAGGCAATGACCACGCTATTGGGGTTATGAGAACAATAAATTTTATATGCCCTTAAATTTATGTTTAATAATTAAGTGGTGAACTAAACTCTTGCTGAGGCCGATGGCTGCTGCTGAGTTTTATGAATGTGCCCATAATGAATATGAGTTAATGTTGCTCTTATTCGGAAAGCTTCATGGGGAATGTACACAGAAGATAATTGTTTATGCATTGCTCTTGTTTATATTTCAGTTGCAAAATGTATATTTCTCATACTGGTGCTACGGGTGGTATGAGTAACTTTCAAATAGATTAAAATTAAATTTGATAAATTGTGCTGGAAACATTGAATAAGCAAAAGTATTATAATAAATACTCGCTTGCAGACCATTTGCGTTTCGTTCAGACAAATGTTTCATTAAAAGATTTCATTGGATTCAATACAATTTGAAATGGAACTCTAGGTAATCGCAAATTCAGTTTCGGAGGAAAGAAGAACTCTATACTGTTAATCATATTATTATGTTGAATAATTTTACAAAGTTCATTCATACGAGCCAAATATTGAGGATCCATGGTTAATATGTGATACGGACTCTTAGAAACTAGCAAAGAAATAAACTCTAGATTGCTATATTCGGCTTAAGTACGGTGAATTATAGCTTTACAAATTCGGAGAAACTCATGAAAATATGTGCCAGCAAGTTTCGGACAACTCAAACTCAACTTATTATGGTCACATCTTTTGTTCACGACAAGTTTGATTTTAATTACCCTTATTTTTGAAGAAGATTCTATGTTTTTTTGACTTAAAGTGGAGTTTTACGTATTTCATGCGAACTCGTGCAACTCACAAAAGCTGGCATACTTTCAAGCACTACCCAATACGGAGTAGTAGTTAGAGGTTATCGCCACAATGTTGTACTTAAGTTCGATTCCAATTTTCGAGCGGCAGTAGGAATATTTTTTCTAATATCAGGCGCCTCTCGGCAGATGATAGCAAACGTGCGAGCGTATTTCAGGCAAGAATCTATTGAATCAGTCAGCTATTGAATCATCGAATTTGAATTTTATGCATTTTACTAAATGCATACTAAGCTGAGATGCTGAATGTAATAAATGATTCGAAGACAATGAAATATTAAATTTAAGAACACACTCAAATCACCCATTCCACCTAGTAGACTACAGCCCATGACCTTCGGCCTTTAAAAGGAGCCATTCGAGCCATAACATCCGTATCAGGCCTAGTAAAATGATTCCACCGATATCATATTTACTATTATCATATAAAACATTATATATAATATATATATATATATATATAAACAAAAATTATATATAAAACAAAATCAGAGTTGCACAAAGTTAAAATTTGAAGTGAAAAAGCTCTGAAATACTGAATTTTGAAGTGAAGAAATTTGAAATTATTTAAAAAGATGCATCATTGGGATATATCCATTAGCATAACAGACGCCAATATAATTGAAAGCATCGACCCACAAACCACAACTTTGCGAAATTTATTTCAGTAATTTTAAAAAATCGCTAAAACTTCGCCGTTATTTTGCTACCAATGCGACAGCAATTGCACTTTATTGAATTTTAGCTGCGAACTTTGCGCAAATGTCGTAACTCGTTTTGCTCCATTTCGTACTGAGACAATTTGAGGCAAACGATTTCAATATCAAAATCGCCAAATAATGGTTTAAGTCCAAAAGGGGCAACAAATTATACATTGGGAGGAAAATATTGTAGTGAAAAGCATGGTGGACGCTAGAAAAGTTTAAAGGCAACACAAGAATCGAATGCGATGAAATCACCTTGCCACAACTCGGCGAAATGTTCACGTGCAACCGCAATAATAATGACTGTGGCATAAACATGTTGTTGCTGTCGCTGTTGTTGTTGTTGTTGTTAGCAATACGGACGTCAAGAAAAATCTGATCGATAAATTTGCAAGCAAAAAGAGAAGAAAAAAGTTGCAGCAAATCGAAAAATATTGCGCAGTTCGCGCGCAAAAGACACCCTTGCGCGGCTGACAGGCGGCCGGAGCGCCAACCGAAACTCAACGGCAAAGGCAACGGCAACGGCAAAGGCAACATCAGGAAGGTGGATTATGAAAATCAGCAGAGAATTTTTTATTTTTTATATTTTTCACTCATATTTTGTACGTGTGGCATGATGTTGCGCAAAACTATGCGCCGCTGCCACACGAGGTACGAGTACCTGCCACAGCACATGAACTACTGATCGCGCGCGCGCGCGTGTGTGTGTGTGTGTGTGTGTGCTGTGCACGTACATAGTCGCCGTGTTATGATTGCAACATGACCCACAGCTAAACCTGATGAATGCCGCAATGTGGCATGGAAGGCGGTGGTATTGCTATGTTGCATGTGTGTGTGTGTGCGACGGCTGGCGTTCGGTGTTTGGCGCTCTTGCGATGGTGATGGCGATGACGCTGCTGTTGATTAGTGCGAACTACTCAAGTAGCCGTGCAACACACACAGCCACACAGCGGCGCAGAAAGCAAGAGTGCTAGCTTGGCAATTGGTGTTGCGCGCCCGCTGGCCAAGCGCAGCGCGACGAAGCGTCAATGTGGCAGCTATCGACACGCTGTGCGTCTTGTTGCTGCTGTGGCGCGTCCACGCCGCTCAGGGCGATGATATTGGATAGCTGCCGCGCTGGCTGCCAGTTGGCCGCTTTGCAGCACGAATGCTGTTGGCGCATTGTTTGGCAACTTGCAACTTGCAAATTGGCGTGTGGCAAGCGGTGAACTATTTTTCTACTTCCAGTTTGACTTTATTTTAGTTTGCTGGGTTGTTGGGGGACTAAGCAGATTTTTACTTATTTAAGTTTAATGAAGTCGCAAAACGTTTGGGAGCAGATCTTATCACCTTGCCACTTGCTACTGGCGCTTTTGCGAAATGTGAAATGTTTATGCAACAATTTGCAGATTTTTACATAAATGCCACTCGTGTGCCGTGGTGGTATGTTGAACGAATGCATGTGTGGTCCATGAGAACGGTACAAAAGGAAAATCAAAAACCTACGTAAGAAAAGTAGTTCAAAGAAAAATCAAAAATAAAATTTAAATGAGTTTACAATTTCAAACGGTACGTGAGTTGCATTTTGGCATTCGTATGTCTACCCTCCATGTCTACGTAAGCAATTGCATAAGCAATTGGCAGTGGCAAGCGGCCAATAGACATACAATATATATGGGCGACTACCGAACTCTACCAGCAGCAGCAACAATAATTTCGTGATACAATTGTTTAAGAGGCTGCGAATTTTGTATGCCCTTCGCAAATATTGTTGAACCGCTGAGTTAGCTAAGCCGTAGTTGGTTGTAAGCCAAACGAACAGCAGCAACAAGTAGTTTCAACAACCTGCCTTCATGCCACAAAAATGCCATTGCACTTCAAGCATACAAGCAACAATGTTTATAAACAAATATAAAATTATGAAAGTGAAAAATCAATAAAATTTTTGTAGTGCAACACATGTCCGCCTCTTCTGTTCAACAATGCTGGCTTGAAGACCGCTTTGTTGCAAGTTTGTGCATAATATATGTTAGCACAGTTGCTTTGTTATTCATGGCATTGTTTACGCGGCTACATTAGCGACAACAGTAAAACAATATTTACAACTTTGAAAACTGTAGCAACGAAAAATTGTAGCAACAATGTGTGGCATCAGCAGCAGCACGTGAATCAAATCAAAAATTGTTGAACATGAAAATTGGAGTCACAGGTCAGAGCGGACACAATGTCTGGTGGACATGACAAATGAACGAAGCGACGAGCTGTTGTTGCACTGTGGAAGTTTCGGGGAATGAAGCAACAACAAAGTATGCTGCATTACAAATATTTTGCTAAAATAAATGCATACATATGTGTTTGAAGGTTTTCATTTTTTTACTGATATCTAAAAATATGTATGCATTCCCTCTAAATATCTATTATTCATTCTAGTTTTAATAGTCGCTACCAAATGTTGGGAACAGACGTAAAGGCTAGCCAGGCCGTTAGCTACCATAACATCCTAAATGTTTGCGAAATTTTTTAGTTGTTTAGAATTTAAACAACGAAAGTCAAATATTGCATAATTTTAGGCAAATATATTAACTTGCGTTATTTTAGCGAAGACGCACACCTGGTACAAGCAGAGTGCAGAAGCTTCAAAGCAAAACAAAGCTTCCAAAAAATAAATAAATTTATATATATTGAAGACCTTAGTAGTATCATAGCGCTTTTTAATGTTCCAAAGTTCAGAGTTCAACGTTATTACTAACAATATTGGGAGCAGAAGTAGCTTCGGAGATTTAGACAAGTCCTATTTTAAAGGCTATAGTAATTGACTAACTATAATCGCGCATAGCAGTGATATTAGCTCTTCTCTAGCATCATTGTACTCTGTATCTATTCTACTATAAACCTTTACAAGCACAAAATACTGCATAAGGGTTCTTCCCGCGTCATATGACAGTAATCAAAATTTATATGATTTTAGTCAAGTGCCTTTTGTTAAATATTAGTTTGTCTAGTTAAAACTTGGTTATGTGATTAATAAAAACATTTGTCGCTTTTTATTTTCAAGCACTTTACCTATTGCGAATAGAACAAGAACTCGCTTAATTTTAATAAACATATGTATGAAGCAGTTAATCCACCCAAATCATTCCCCATTTCTCTTAATTTTGGAGAGAAAATCTTCATTTTTGCATGCCTAATTTTGCATGCCTAATTTTGAATGCCTAATTTTGCATGCCGTCTCTAAGTAGTTGATGGATTGTTATGTGCAGATTTTCCGCAGCAGAAATATTATGTTTTAAGATACCTAGATCAGAGCGTCAACTATCGGGTAAATTTGGCAAAAAAGAAATAGGGGGTTTCAAATTTTAGCACAAAACACAACAACAAACAAAATATTGAAATAACTGGACCACAGCGCCACCTGCGGAGTAGTTGAGTCATTTTGTTCTCGAAGACGAATTTAGCTTGTAATATACCAACTAACTTCAATGTAAAACATTGTATATACATTTGTAAACTGTATGAAGTGCTATGTTCTTCTAGATTATGATAAGAAAATAACTGCAACTCCATTTAATTACAATATGATTATTTACTGGTACAAAAATCATTCAAAAATTATGACGTCATTACTCTTTCAGAGACTTTCAGAAACTTGTATTTATGAAAATGTGAAAAACTTGCAAATATTTCCATAAAAAACACTACACACACAGCAAAGTGAATACAAAAGCAATTTATTTATTGTGTACATTTTATTTATGTTCGTGTGTATGCGTGTGTGTTTGCATGCTCGAATGGGTATTAAGGAAAACTCGTTTGAGAATTATCAACACTTGTAAATTAAAACCTCAATCTATCAAACAGGAAGATATAAGATACAGTTAGCGCGAATAAAGCTGCCGATTACTCATCACAACACACACACACACACACACACACACACACACACACACACTAATTTCTGAGTGGCGACAGAAACTTGTTTAATCAACACGCGAATACGCATACATAGACACAGGCACATCGATGTATAATAGTCAATATTAATAGGTGGAAAAATCAAAAGCCCATGCCAACATACACCCATTGACAAATTGACAGCCTAAGATTGGTTTATCTGAGATTTGGCACGCTACAGCCCACTTGGCCGCGGTGCTGAAGTGTGATGCAAAACCCACACATGAAATCTGGCATTTTCCTTTGTGGCACGCTGTGCTTTTTCAGCACTTTGCAGGCACTAATACCGGTGCATAACTGTGCATGTGTGTTTATTCCAATGCGCATATGTATGTGTGTAGAAAACATTCTGTGGCTTTCTGTGGCCCTCCTGCGCAAAATTTGACATTTACATGGATAAGCTGTAATGCCTCGTGTTGGAGTTCATGACATGCCCGCAGCGTCACACTATTTGCAACAAAAACAAAAACAAAAACAAAAACAAAAACAAAACACTGGCAACACAATCATTAACAGCCAGACCAAGCAGCCAACACGCTGCACGGCAATCGTTAAGTTGTTCAATTTCTCAGGCCTTTCACGGCGTCTGCGATTTTGACGCTCGACGCTCGATGTTCGGGTTCGACGTTTTGGCAAATAATTTTCAAATGGCTTTCAATTATGCCATCATTAAAACAAATAATGATAGTCGCTCGAAATTGTCAGTTCAAATGGATAATGGGCCTGTGGTTGCAGGGTTGCCAATGTGCGTACATACGTTTTGCATGCCAATGATCTTTTGTTTTGTCTCTCATTCGCGTATTTGGCAGTTCAATTACCTTTCACGCCTCTGGGCCAACACGTATTTGCACTAATGAAGTGTAATTTGTCTATATTTTGTGAGGCAAGCACAAGGCTCATACATATATACATATGTGCCTAATATATACTTATGTTGTAGGAAATAATTGAGTCTTCTTCGAGTTGAGGAAATTGGAGAATGAATATTTGAGCAAATAACTTGATATTTTTTCTGTGCTTCTTATGTAATTAAGTAATGCTAGAGAAAATAATTACTTAATTTCAATTGAGTGCAGTTAAATGACCAAGTAATTAAAGTTGAAATTTTATGTCAACGTCACTGAATCTACTTCGTCTCAGTAAAATGATAACATGCACCTTAAATAAATGTCGGTTAGTCCTGGATTATATTCTTTGTCGCCGCTTCTCGAAACCTTGCATACTATTGTAGTTCATCATACTTCATCACACCCGTGATCTCTTTTGTTGAGTGGAGTGAAACCTATCCTAAAGTGACTATTGACTAAAGAAATTGGAAGAAATTAGAAAAGTGAGTGCTGGTGAAGTTTGCAAACCTCCTTGGCATATTCAAAGTGTTTTTGAATTGAGTTTTCATGGTTGTCAAATATTTTGACATTATTTGACAGTTCATGCTTATTTTCTAAGCCCCACCAAGAAAAGAGATTCAAGAATGTTGCGTCGTTTATTACTTAATATAACAGAGAGCGAGAGAGAGAGAGAGAGATGGAACTAATTTCTAAGAAATAATTTCCTTACTCAACAGAAATGTTAAAGTAATATAGAATGACACATTAGGGTTTTACAAATATGAAAATGGCAAAGATGTGTCTTCAAAGAAATTAGGTTCAAGACTAAAAGTTTGAATTTTCGAAAGGCATGCACTAAGCAAAAGTCCGAAAATCGGCAGCGTAGGTAGAAGAGTTTTTAAAGAGAAATAAAAATTCGGCTAATGGAAGTTCAGAGTCATGATGTCATTTACCGTCATATGATGTAGTCAATCTCAAGCAACGGCAACCCTAACGCTCTTCTTCAAATCGAGTTTATTTTAATAATATTTCTGTCGCTACAACAACAATAACCAGAAAATATGTCATCATCTAGATAAGTTTTGATTGATTGACTTTTGTAAGAAATCCCGTTAAACGACCGTAGTCTAAACTTCAGCTTGTTAGTAATATGTTGAAGAGATGTTATATAAATTTTCACACTCTCTCAGGCATATGAAAATATTTGTTGGAAAATAAGCTTTACGGTGAACATAATTCAATTCAATCTATAAAAGTACATATGTCGACTATTGAAAAAATTAAAAATTGCCGCTGTTTGAAAGAAATCTCTGATAAATAGAAGTAAGCTTCAGAAAAAATGGGGGTAGCTACTAAAATATTATCTTTGTATATAAAGTCATACATGTGTATATTTTGAAAAGTTTAATCCCCTACGAGTATCCCAAGGAAATAAAATGGCGATAAAACTATAACGATTACAATTTTCTTGTCTAGAGCGATTGACCGATCATATTGCAGGGACTGGGGGCCATGATATTATGTTTTCAATTTGACTATCAATTTAGGTTTTTCAGCAAATGTCTATTATGTTAAAAGCATACTCCCACTACGGTACAGAGCTACGGCTTGACTATAAAGCGTAAAATTGAAATTTCTACCAAAAAAGTTGGACTTGAGATTATAATATTTATGAATTGCGCAAGAAATTTTAATCGCATGAACACAATGCTACATTTATTATTTATTGTCTTTCAAATGTATCTTATAATTCTATTATTCCAGCTACACATGTTAAACTAGATACACATGCAAATTTTCGCAATTAGACATGCGCACATGTAGCCCCATATCAATTGAGAGATCGCAAAACTTGTTTAAACATATTCTTTTGGCATATTATACTACCATTTGCAGAAAATATGGCTTAAAATTGACAAGTAGTGCCAATCTCAAATGCTTATCTGCGTATTGAAAAAAATATCTAATAAATATTTCTTAGTTGTTGCTTTTGTAAATTATATACATATGTATTGTGCGGTTATCATACACCCACCAAGTGGAATTCACACAGCGCAGAACATGACTACCATAACTTATTGACTGATGGCAACAAGCTTTGTGTAAACAAATTAAGATAAAATTGTTATTAAACAAAGTATAAGCTTCAAGTCACTGCTAACATTTTATGTTTAAATATGTGTATGTATGTATGTGTATGTGTGTGCGTGTGTGTGTGTGTGCTTCATTATAATTCCTGCCATAGCTGGCATGCGCTATTAACACTAATCCAATTGCTCCATTTTTTACTTCATTTGTAAACGGAATAAGTTTTCGACATTATTTTATTATGCCCATTGAGTCAAGCAAACTGTTTATCGCGCTCGTCAAAAATTTTTGTGCGCATGCGCCACACTGCGACGTACAACACGCTTCCAACGCTGTAAATACTATCAGCAGCTCGGCAAGCGCGGCGGCTACCGGTACTAATATTAAAAAAAAAAGAATGAAAACAACAAAATACTAATAAAAAACAAAAAAAAACTACAATAAAAAAGCACAACAATGTTTCTACACTTTAGATTTCGATTGCGATTAAGAGTTTTCCGCTACAGTAGTTAGAGAAATGTTTTCAACACCCGCAAAGCTTTGCAAGCCAACAACAAACTGTTTCGATTAAGATAAACGAAAATACTATGCTCATTTAATTGCCAAAAAACTGCGCGCAAATTAGCGTATACAATTTTTTTAAGATCTGGCAACGCCACTACACACATTTTGTATTTTTATGCTCGACATTTAAACCATATAATTTTCGTTAATTTTTTTCAAATCCAAAAATGCAAAACTTCCACTTATTTATACACAGCGCTGCAAAAAGTGTGGCAAAAAATCAAATGAGAAATATTTATGCTGCCGCTTGTGAGAAATAGGATCGCGCACAGACAATAACATAATTTGTTATAATTAATGTGAATTTATACGCCCGAAAAGTGCAATTTATCGCTGCTCGAGTTGCCGATTTTAAATGTGGAATTTGTGTGCCAGTTTTGCGCAGCCTTCTTGTTTTTTTTTTTTTTTTGTTTTTAATAAAGAGACAACAACAACAAACTTGTATACTATTTTCCAACAAAGTATGCATTGAGTGGCTAATATTTCATAGGCAGCCAGAAGTTGCGCAATTGCAGAAAAATAATTGCATCGGAACTTGTTGGCGACTATTTTGGGGGAATGGAATATACGAGTGATATGGACATTTATACCCAATGCCAGTACTCTAAGGTAAGTTTAAGATTTTTGTGTTATATACCCATGAGATAAGTAAGGAAATTAATAATACTTGAGCTCATTTCGGGCCTGCTTCGGTCTCATACTTCATGGTTTGGGTACAAAAATATTTGGAGTAAATGTTTTTAAACTATTTTTATTTGAAGGACGAAATTAAGGGCTAAGTTAGGGCGTAGCCGAACATTTTATACACTTGCATAAATATTTGCATAAAAATTCAGATACAACCGATTTCATCGATTTTTAGGTATTAAAAACCGCATTAATTTATAAGATAGCATATTTACATAGAAAAGGTGTCCACTTCTTTTCAATAAAAAGTTTCACAGTTATCTCTGAGTTGCTCATATTCGGAATCTGGGATTTGAAAAGATGTAGTCTGACTTCGACTATTTTTAGTTGAGACTTGATATATATTAGAAGCGCTATTTATGCATTTTTATTCCGATATCTACATTGGTGCTTGATATTGCAAAGTGTTCTATGGGAAATAGGCGTGCTTGCAGTCCGATTTCACCCATTTTCAAACTGTAATATAGAAATATCAAGCTATTATTACGCGCCAAATTTGGTTAAACTCGGTTTAGTAGTTCCTGAGATACGGAATTTCATCTAAAAATCACCTAAAATTACCATTATCCAATTTCGGCGCTGTTAAATTAATTTTAATTGAAATATTTCATTTAAATGACTTAGCAAATTTGACACTATAGCTTTTTTATAAAGCAACCTGTCATAAAATGGCAATTGAGCGTCGAAGCAAGTAGGTATGCGGAAGTGAAATGCTTTATTCTAATTATTCTGATTTACATACAACTATAGTTAACACCGCACACCTCCCGTTGGGCAACACAAGCAACCGTTACGTGCAAAAAGTCATAATCTCAACACATACGCAAGCAATGGGTATAATAATATTTAAGAATTAAATAAAAAAGAATTAATAAGCAACCAATAAAGTCGGCAAGCGGTGCACCAGTTTGCCAAACACTCAACCATTCAGCTGCCGGGACAAAGCAGAGTCAAATATACATACACGCAATATAGATAAATAAGCCCACTCGTTGGCTTGTTGGCAGTTTGTTTGAGGAAGTGGGTTGCGACCGCCAGCCCACAATGCAATTGATTTTCACATAGACACATGTATTATGCTCAACATATTAATACCTATATACATATGTACATAATATATATATGTAGATATACGTCATATATTTTACAATTCACCGCCATCCATCTAACTAACCGTCCATTCTTAACGGCAACTCGCACCATTTTAATTGGATTTTAATAGACTCGCGCCTTTTCCACTGAAACGTGCCGCGTATTTCTGCCATTCTAAGTCAGCTACGTTTGCCACTTGACCAGCTTCATCGCGCATCACCGATTTTCGTTCTCAGTAGCATTTCTCATAAACCGACTGTCATATGAGCCGGTGAATACATACATACATATTTACAAGTGTACGCTTTCGAATGATATTCCACTCATCGAATGGCCTCAATTGGCAGTTGTAGAAAATGGAAAATAAATTGAATTACATTTCCTTTGTGGCTGTCATGCCAATTCTCTCAACATCACAAAATGCGCCGTTGCTATCCCGCTTAATGCATTGCTGTCACATACTCCAACTCCTCGCTTAAGTTAAGTTATATAATACCGGCACATATAAGGCGTGTTTGCCAGCGATATTGGCATATTAGTGTTTCATATTTGTAGAGATTTGCCACTTTTGTGTTGACATTGTATGAGGCTTCTAATGACTACCGAATGCCTGAATGTCGCGCTGCCTTCTATGCCGAACATTTGCTGCTATTGTTTAGGGTAAGGCATTTCGTGCTTAATAAAATTATTAAAGAATTAATTGCGAGTGTAAAAGTATAGAAATTTGTTTAATTTATGAAATGTATGAAATTCATATGAGATTTCTCTTATTTGCTTGGAATTTTCACACGACTCGTTTGGATACGACTCGTTCGTCGTATCGCTGACTACAATACAAGTATGGCAGTTTTTAAAATCCTTTGTATTTTATAAGGATTTGGAAACCTGAGATTTAACAATAGTTAAGCACTAATTAAATTATCAGTTATAGCTTTTATATTGATGCTTACTTATATAAACTTTCATTCTAAATGTAGGCAATAATTTTTGGTACATGGCAAAACATAAAACCGAAGCCTATAATTAGGCGTTTTAAATTAAAACAATTTGTAATTTACATCGTCTGTAATATTTTTAAAGGAAGGCATTGAAGAACTGATACTTTTTAGCTAAATATAGCAGAGAAATTCGACCAATAAGGTCAATAATATGTGTATTAATTAATTTTCGGTGGCAGTTGCTATTAAAGTTTCAAAGATTGTATCAGATAAAGTTTATAGAACTATATTATATTTAAGGTATTTCCGATTAAATTCAAGAAATTGGTTCAATATTTTGTGGTTAGTGATTATATCGTGACATACTTTTCGATATATGATATATTTCTTTTCAGGAAGCGAAGTAAGAGGTATTATATATGACTCAATTTAGCTTCAATGAGAACGTTTGAAAATTTATACGTTAGCAAATGGAAATGAATATTTTGATGTAAGATTTCAGTTCGAAAACTTTGCAAAATATATTTCAAAGCGAACGGCGGTCGCCGCCATGTCGTGGACATGAGTTCGATCCAAGTTTTTGATTAACAGCACAAGGTTTTTTCAGTGGTCGCTACTCGGACAGGAAAAAATGGTCACATATAAACCATTAGCCATTCGTAATACGTTTGTAGGTTTCGGATAACTTTCAGGCGCACAGCGCTAATGTAAGGAGAAGCTTGCTCAAATATCTTGCAGAGATGTGAGGTCAGATAAAGTTATATTTTATGGGATTAATTGGTTGATTTCGAGCTATATTAAATGCATACTCTGAATTAAGTTTTATGTTTAAGTTTATGCTTTATAAATTTTTTAGACATTTGATACTAACTTACTCACAGTTGATAATACTTTAGTCTAGCTGTTTTTAGGATGAGTTTATGAGTCATCTCTGAATATTATGTGACTAAAAGATATCTGTTATTCCATAAGAGAGTACTGGAATATATGCAAGTGTATATGGATATACATGTAATATATTTTATTTCCTTTGCAATAATTTTGAAAATAATGCCCGTTAAAGTATATCTTCTCAGACTTATTCCAATAAATTCGTAATAACCACAGCACAGCTCATTCAGTATAAAACAAAGAATCCTCTTGCATTCTACACGATCATGTCATGCAGTAAGACATTCTTACAACAATGCGACGTTGAAGACTCCAGAGGTAAGAAAAAGGGCTTGTAAAATTGCAACCAACTGCAAAGAGCGACTTTGTGAAATGTCGTGCTTGGTACACTGGCTCACAGTGGGCTCACCACTGGCTTGACAGTCTAAGCTGTCGCTATCAAATTACAAAAGCCTCAACGGCGACATGGTGTCACATACAATGTGACGGTGCAATGCGGTGCAATGAAGCGCTAACATTCCAACAGCCAGCGATTTATGAATTTCTGTTGCAAGCGCACTGCATGGCTCTCTCTACGTGCACCACAGAGTACAATGCAACGCTGCGCCTGCTAGGAGTGCAGGAAGTGAATGCTTGCTATGGAAATTGGTGAAAGAATGGCGGAAAAAGAAAGTTGTGCGGTGACTTTAGGTGTTTAACTCGAAAAATCTGTAATTTTGTATGTGCGGCACAAATCATGGGCACATACAGAGTTGCTGCTGAAGCTTTTAGTTGTCCTTTTCTAGCTATTGCTACGTATATATCTTTGTATGTGTGTGTGTGTGTGTATGTGTGTGTGTTCGACTGCTATGTTAGTTATGTGTCAACACCAATGTGCCGCCAACAGTATTTAATGAATTGCACTTAAGCTCACTATTTATAAGTTTGTATGTATATTTATAACGGAATGTTTATAGGAAATTATTATGCGCGTAAACTTACCGCTGCGACAATTGTTAGATAATAACGTTGCACCTTCTCGTAATCCAGCGTTTTGGCGACGCTCACCTGCGAATATAAATATGTAGATGTGTGTTTGTTATTTTTCCATCAAAAGCTTAATATTTAGCTGAGATAAATTTGTATTGATATGTGTATTAAATGGCTGGCGCATTAAGCATCTATCAATCTTTACATTTGAGGTGTGTTGCATGGTGCACAGCATATATTTACACTGCGTTTAATAAATAAATACAATATAAGTACATATGTATGTATGTATGTATGTATATAAGTGATTTTGGCATGCAATTTGATTGATTGCATCGATTACTGGCAATGAATGACAGTGGAAGGCCAAACCATATACATACATATATATATATATGTAAGCATATTGGCGCTGGCAGTTATGCCATATGCAGCAGCATAAGCAACAACAACATGCGCATATTCTCTATCCGAGTTGTAGATAAATTTGCCAATGATTGAGGCCACCAACGCAACATGACGCTATAAAGGTATGCACATGCACATATGCAACTATTTTTATCGTTATTTTTATTGTGTATTGTTGTTGTTGTTATTATAATTGTTCGTTTTTGCATTTTGAGATTTGCTCGAGAATTCATCGATACAAATGTGACAAGATTTATTGCCTGCATTTACATGGCATTACCCTCCACGGTGCTGCAGTCGGGCTTATCTCAGATGGGTTTGGTTTTTAGTTTGAAATAATTTGAACTTAATATGCCTTTATTGATTGAAAAAACTCGAAATATCTATTTTTTATTTGCTTGATATTTTATTACAAATTTATTGATATACTTTGATTTTGAAATTTCAATATTGATTCTTAGACAATATCTATTAATGTTGAATTGTAACGAAGGGCCTCAAATTCGTTCAATTCTAGGTGGTAAAAGTTAGTGTGTTTGTATGAATTTTGAAAGTTTTGGAGCGAAAATGTGCAGATATTGACATTTAAGTTGGCTTTATTGGGAGGTTAAATGTTGTTTAATGAGAGAACTGGTGTTGGAACATTTTCTGTATAATTTCGTAAAGCTGAAGCATACCGAACTAGCTAGAATTACTTTGAATAACTCGGCTGATAAACGACAGAGCGCCCTCTAGTTTCAGCTTTATCCAATGGGTGCTCAAGTACACAACGGAAGGTTTACATTTTACTCGTAATTTTGACTACTGACGCTATGCTATAAATCTATAGCTGCTGTTTGGAAAAGGAAAGAGTATATTATGGAGCATTTCCCTCTGTTATTTTTTTTAAATAAGCAGATATATTCTCTCCCAAATATTGTGTATTTGAGTAAATTCCCTTTTCACCTAAATTCGTGGTGCTGAGCGCGTGAACAGCCATTAAACTATGGTTCTATTACACCATGGATGTTCAGATAGTTAGATAGATAGATAGATAGATAGACAATTAGACAAGCCATTAATATATTCATAGTCACTCGCTTCAGATGCATTTCTTTAGTAATTGATCGGGATCTACACGCTGTTTTACTTCGTTTATTAATTTGCTGATATTTTTCATATGTGTTTTTGCAGTTTAGTCTCTCTGGAAACCTTTAAATGCTTTTATTGCCAATGGATCTCTTATGTTTAAACTTTCTTTTATTAGAATAAAAGGCTAGTGTTTTTCTTTAAGGAAAATCTTTCATATTATTTGAAATACTAATACTCTAACCTAGCATTATTTTATTTTTGTTATATACGATGCCAACTTTTTTTCATTATTTTGGAAATTTTTAAGATTTTATCAAGTCAATATATAGAGTTGGCGCTAACTTATTACATATACCGGGCGTTCTTAAAAGTTCGTATCCTTTCTGTGAGGGGAAACCACTAGAATAATATCCCTATTTTTTTAGGGTCCCTAGGTTAGATCTAAGCTTCAAAAGGTACGCGTTTAAATTTCACAACTTTTGGACAATTCGGTCGAGAGTTATAGAATTTCGAGTTTTGGAATTTAGAAAAAAAATTAATAAAAAGCAATTTCAGATATTAATGTAGTACCATTTTTCGTTATGATCGGAAGTTGGCTTGGTTTGTGTAATCTGTACTCCTTGTTTGGAAAGACAACAATTCTTATGCAGTTTAATAAATTCTAGAGGTATTATGAACGAAAAAATAGAAATGATTTTTTGTGAAGCTGTTCGATATAGATATCAGAGGAACGTGTTGCACAAATCGTGTATGTATATATGAGTATGTGAATGTTCTAGGCCGCTCAAGTTCACAATCTACCGATATACCGTTTTAAAAACAATCGTAAAATTGCATGATCCATCGTATTATTCGGGTCTGGTTTTTAGTGGGTTTTTCCTGTTCTTAGGGCTCCAGATAATGCTCGTTGGAAAGAAATGGCAGAGGTCAAAGCCTATGGATTGGAAGCAAGAGATTAATCTAATCCAAATCACAAAAGCTGGTTTTTTCCATAATTTTTTCCTGTAATTGGTATACCAATATACTATCAATATACCATACATATTGATACTAATAATACTTTTATCTTCACACATAACATTTCTTGTTGTATTATAACGTAAGCTATGCCAACAATGCCAGAATTGGTTGGAAGTTTTTCTTAAAAGAGCCTCAATTATGCAAACAGGAATCTTCAATGCATTATTGGCAAGTGTTCGGTTATGCGATAGATCTAACCAATATGTGTGTATCTTATATAATATTATAAATTATTATCACGTATGCAGACAAACATACATACACATGTTTGCTTCCATAAAAATCAACTGGAATAACATTATATATATATATATATATCGGTTTGCACATCCGCTTTGTATAATTTCCTAACACTCACCTGCCCTTGATGGGGAAAGGAAATTGCAAATGTACCATAACCGTCGGCAATTGTCATTTTCTCATCTTCCGTTGTATTTGTGTTGCCTTCAACAATAAAATACTCGACGAGTCCATTAACACCAGCATCCTTGTCCAGCGCCTGAATGTGGCGGAAGATCGTCGTGCCCACTGGAGTGCTCTGCAAATAAACAAATAAACAAATAAATAAACAACAACAACAATAACAACAAAGTTAATGAAAGGGATTAAAAGCTGTGGCAAAAGAAAAGTATTTAGACAGAGTTAAAAATGGCAGATATATTGGAAAAAATGCCATAAAAACAAATATGCATGTGTGTGTGTGTGTGTGTTGGTGTAAGGGAAAAATGCTGGGCAAATAAAATAGATTTCACTTAAGAAAATCGCAGCGAATGCAATAAACGAGATGCTGACAGGAAAATCTCTAAAAATGGTAAGGTCACTGTTGTACACATGCACCAGCGGCACCAGCAACATTAACCAACAACAACAACAACAACAATAGCAACATGTTGGTTGATGGCGCAAGTCGAAGACATTACTATGCATTGCAGGTGGGGCAGTTGTAGGACAATTACATGTTGCCATTGCAGCAATTAACATAAATTAACTCGGCTTGAATGGCAAGTGAAATGTGCGTGGCTGGCCATATTTGTAAATGAGAGCAGTGCAGCATAGTGTTGTGTATACGAGGGCGCGTGAACGGAGGTTGGGCGAAATCGGGGGGTCTATAAATATTGAGCTTTTGCACTGCGAAGTGCCAAAGTGCTGGAACATAGTTGGACTTAAGAAGTGTAAGCGCATAAGTTATGCTAAAGTTAGTGCGGCGCAGAGAGACATATGTACATACGAGTACACACTTGAAGCCACAGCAACTAATGTAGTTATATTAGATGTTAAGTACGAAGGCAGTTTGATAGTTCGGTGGCTTTTTTGATAACTTCGTGTTGGAAATTACATAGCGCCTGGGATTATTTAAGTCATAAAAAATGAATGCGCCAGCTGATGATGACGATAATGAGCCAACACTAATATTATGATAAATTGGCTATCGATATAAATACGTTAGCTTTACGTCTGACTTTTCTTCTTTAAAATATTTTTGGTGTGCTTCTCGGTTTAAGCGTAAAAAGTAATTGCTTCCTAAGGTGGCAACTCTAAACAGTGAAATATTTGAATGAAAAGCTCTAATCAGAAATATTTTCGAATAGTTTACAACGTTTATTAAGGAGCGATTGCGATTTGAATTTGTCACTATACTGACATAGCAAAGACACAAACCAACGATCTAACGAGTGGTGTATTTACCTACTAAAAGTACTCAACTATAGTGGTAATAGGATGCTGCAAGTAAAGCGGTTGTGCTGGCTAAAATTATAGAGATTTTTACTTAGCTGAAAGACACTTTAAACTTAGTATCGTCGGATTTTAAGCATGCGTATAAAATATTGATTAATTTAAATATGCCAGAAGTCAAAAGGAAATCAGGAAAGGGGACTTCTCTTGTAGTATATGCTATATAGAAAATAAAATAAACATTTTTCCACAAACAAGTTTCGAGGAAAGGTTTGTTTAGATTTTCTAAAAGTATTGGGACCAATATCAATTTTGAAAAGGCAGAAGCTATTTAATATTAGAAAGGCTTATACGGGTTCACTACTTTTACATCTTCTTAATCCCTTCTAAAGAGATAATGATTCTAAGAAGAGGCCAAATTGAAGTTGGATACATTCGGAAAATAAAGCGCTGAGTAAGATCTGATTGTCCTTGAACCAAATACAAAACAACTACTAAATTTGCCGTCTAATTGTAACATATAACAGTAGAGTTTTCGGTCGAAAAAGTTAACGAACAAAGGATATGACTGTTCTGTTATGATTAACATACCTAAAATGCCACAATGAAGAAGTAACTATTACTACATTACTATTTGAAACGTCGTCTTTTGCTACCAATTGAATACAATTAAGACAGTTGGATCTATTTAATCTATTTTTCATTAGAGAAGTATTTCATAAAACTAATTGGAAAATATTTTATACAGCGAAAACAAAAATAATCACAACAAAATTCAGAGCACTGTTTTTATATTGCTTTTCACAAGAGAACAATCTACTATGAGGACATTGATTTAAAGAAGGCTCTTGAAGAGATGAAAAAACTGACTTATCAAACCACCCTCGTATTTCTACACTCACACACATTCAAGTTGATGGAGCCATTGTCGAAGTATTCTCAACTTTTCTGCACTGTTCGCTTTGGTGTTGGGCCACAACACAACACAACACTAGTCGCACATTAAACAGCAAATCAAGTCATTGCAATAAAGCCTTTTGGAAGCAAATGCCGGCAAATGCCAATACGCGCAGCAAATGTGCCAATGGCAAGCTAAATGGATGATAATGGCAGTAAGCTTTATTTGGTTGCGAGCTGCATTTTAGTTGGAAGACTACTTAGACGCTAAGACCACAATGCCAGGCACGAGGAAAAAGTAAAAGCGAATGAAAAAACTTGTCTATTTAATATTCATTCTAACCAAGCGGACCAAGTTAAGCCCTTGAAAGGGGCTCACTACTTACAATTTCTATGCGGCTTGGGAGTCTTCTCGGAATATTTGTGTATGCAATAATGCCAAGTGTTTGATGGTTCTTTTTTTTACTTACAAACAAGCAAACACACTTATATATATATATATATATGTAGGTATGTTTGTATGTATGTATATATGTATATATGTATGTATAGTAGTAGGTTTCTACCGCCACTCTCACATAAACTGCCTACTTTAACCCATTTCTGGTTGCCGCAGACGATAAAAATAAGCAAAAGAGATATAAGAAAGGGGGAAAGAATAAAGAGAAAACAAACAACAACGCCACCACAGGCAAACATGTCGCTTCTGGTATTAGCAGCGACAGGATTTTAATTGGCAACGAATCATGGCACAATTTCCAGGAACGCAGAAACCATAAAGCCACACAAAAATATTGGAAAAAAGCAACAACATTCAAAAAACAAAAAGAAAAATAAAAATAAAAATAAAAAAATTAGCATCGTCTCAGGGGATGTTTCGTAGTCTTTGCTTGCCCAACGCACCAACACACACACACACACAAACACACGTGCGCATACAATTGCAAACTGCATCCGCTCTGCCTCCGCCTCTGCCAACAGCCTTACTTGTGTAACAACTTTGCTTTGGTGTTTTGTCACTGTGTCACTTTGTTGTTGTTGTTATTGTATGTTGACAATGTGCGTATTGTTAGTGCGTTGTTGCCTCCGCCGTCGTCTTGATGGCGCGCCACAACAACATTATCAGTGGCAACAACAACACGCGACAGACAGATAGACAGACAGACAGAGAGGAATTGTTAATTTCAGCGCGACCGCATTTGGTGCGTGTTGTTTATTTATGTATTTATTAATTGGAATCTTGTGGCGCAACGCACACATACACCCATCTACATGCGCACACACATACTTACATGTATAGGCGCGCAAAATTTGACTTTTTTGTTTTCATGTTTGCTCCCATTTTTGGACGTTTACTCTCTGCATATGTGTGTGTGTGTGTGTGCGTGTTGGTTTAGTTTATATTCCGCTGTGACTATTAGTGACTTATTTAACACACAATTAGCCGAACAAGTTTCGCCTTGATTCGATGCTGCAACAATTTCTCGCTATCACTTACTCGCGCCGTTATCTTTCGCTATATTTGCGGACTTATCGCGGAGTGCTCTTAGAATCTCTTATTTGCCTTAAGTAGCCACATGGGCTGATTAGTGTATACTATTGAGTCTTTTTTTGTGAAATGTTGCAAGAAAATGTGGTAAATTTGTTGTGTGAAGTAAACTAATCAGGTTAGTTAGCAGTAATTGGTTGTTTTTTTTTTTGTTTGCTGTTTGAGGAAGTGCCTTGCTGTGCGCTTAGAATTCTAGTTTAAGTATTAAAACATTGTTGGTGAAGGAGTTCGTTTCTATCCCATTTGAATTATATTCGACTGCTTGATCAATCAATACGCTACTTTTTGGGCTTTCCGGTGTTGGACTTAAAATTAATATGAAATTGAAATAGTCCCTGAGCAGCATTGTTTCCAGTTGAATGCGCGTTTTTTATGCTTAGAATGCATTTGAATAGAAGCAATAGAAGTAAGAACATCGGTTTAACTTTTTAATGGCTTATAAGTGTATATCTTGCTTTAAAAACTAGGAGGAACATATATCCATTTTGGGTGTATCTAATTTTTTTTCAGTTATTATAAAAAGACTCTTGATATTATGAGAAAATTAAGCATGAGATTAGGATAAATATAAATAATAGATGAGAAGATAATAATATATGAAAGAAGAAATTCATAAAATACCAAATCGGCCCTAATCAACTGTTGACAACTCGTTAAGCTAGTGACAAGCTAAGCGCTACCCAGTTTTAAATATCTAGAGTTTTCGGTATGTTTGAGGAGCTTGAGGAGCTCGAGTATATTAGGTTTGATAGTAAGTTTGAAGACAATACACTTTTGAAAGTAAATGACTAATTTTGGATCCCCGATAAGCATATTAAGGAGATGAGAACATTTGCAAGCCATTTAATTGCAATAGTTGTGGCCTTGCAATGAACTAACTGATATCAACTAGGACGATACTGTATATATTCTCCAGCTGCCTGACTACGGGCACGCATTTGAGCTGGAATTATGGATGCCTGAGACTAAAAGTTGACAGTTGAGAGTTTTTATTTGAATTTTGAGCAAACTAGGCAGATCGAAAAGTGCTTAAAATTTCAAATTCACTGAGATCTTTTTATGCGTACGATAAGCATAATGTGTGCTCAAGTTCTCAAAGGAATGGTAGTGGCGCATATACTGAGAATTAAGTCATACTCCAATAGGCGGGCGACCTCAAAATTGTCTACAGACCAAAGTTTTGTATTGAAGGCCAAGAAATATTTTTGGTCGATGCTAATTAGAAATTTGGAACAGTACCAAAAAAGACCCATATGAAATTGGTTGCAAAATTTTATAGAATTTTACCGGAAAAGACCGGATGTAGAAGATATGTGTTTACAACACATTGCCTTTATTTATTTGCCTGTTCGCATGCCATATTCTCAAGAGCCCGCTAATTTGCATTATGTTCAAAGTGTTATGTGTGGAATGCCACACTTCACACATGAATGCACGTGCTGCCACAAAGTTGCAATGCAAATGAAGCCAGCAACTAGCACTTGGACGTGTGTAGGTATATGTGCAGTTATTTCCCATATTTATGTAAATTCTCATGCAAAGTGTAAGGAAATCAATGCTTTTGTGTCCGCAAGTTTGTGGCTTAAGTCTTTTGTGCAAGCAGCTTAAGCCATTGTGTTAACGTATATACATATTTAAATATATATCTGCCATAAGTATTTGTAATGTATGTTCCTAAATAACATATTTGCAATTCGTGCATAAATTATTTATATAAAAACCGGTAGACATATGCTAAATATGAAAATACAGGAAAGTGGCAGCTGTTGGGAACTATAAAAAAAAAAAATAAATAAAAAATAAAAAAAAAAAAAATTAATAAAAAGAAATCCTAAAAAATTTTAAAATGTTTGCAAAATAACCGGAGTTTCCAGTAAAATTGCATGCTGAACAATTTTTAGTATAACCAGCGGCAAGTTGAATTTTTCTTAATAGTTCTTGTCACCGTATTAATTACAAAATATTTGACTTCAATAATGATTTATACGAAATATATATCGACACGCTTAAAAATCGAAATTGCAAAAACACGGTGCAAGAGTTAATAAAAAAGCGCAAAGTGCAGAAAGCAACAACAATTAAATGCGTTTTAGGTCTCACAGTTCAGAGCGTTTGCCACCATGCCACCCATTTGTTGTTGTTGTATGCAGTTTTTTGCATTTTAAATATCACTTACAAGTCAGTGTGCACAAACTATGACGGGCTTTCAAGACAAATCTCTGCTTGTAAAGCAAAAATATAAGTATGTACATATATAAAGTATGCTGCAACACCAAAAGAGCAAATTGTCAGCTGTGCAACAGGTTGTAAGCTATGAAGCAGCAGTAAAAATATTACAAAAAAATACAAATTAAAAATGAAAAAGTCGATTTATTAAAAAATAAATGAATAATTTAAAATCACACGCATTCACTTGCAGCGACGAGTCACCATGATTGGTGCTGTTGAATAGAAAATCTCTCAAAAAATCATAGAAACCTTAAACAAGAAGTTATTTATTTGCGTTACTATGTATCTGGGTATCTGTGCGCTGCAGCATGCAAGTGTGCAATGCACTGAGAAATGTTGCGGCAACAATGCCACGTACGCCAGGCGTGTGGCATGGCCGCCGGGAGGTTTTGGACGTGCTGGGCTTGTCGAATAATGCAAAAATTACGCGAAATTTGTCAGTTAAGCAATTTATTTGAGATGCCAAGGATTTTGCGATTTCATTTAGCTGAAAAAAGTGGTGATAAAAATGTATGGGAAATTACGGAAAAAATTTAGTTTGAAGCGAAAAAAGTGTGTGCTGTAAAATTGTAATTTTGTAAATTGTAAATTTTGTAATTTTCTTCAAATGATTGTTGGAGTCTTTATGCCAAAAAGAATGCAAGCTTGTGCTACCTAATTTTCAAAACAGTGCTTACAAGAACAATAAAAAAGGCTTAATGTGTAATTTGATTTTTTTCTTAATATCTTTTTTTTTTCTTAATTAAAATGGACATTTGATTTTTCTTTTGCTTCTGACTCTCTCCTCAACTTTTTCGATTTTTAGTGTTTTTTTTATGGTATGTTTGCACTGAGTTTTAAGCGTGTGTAATTATATTCCATATAAGTCATTACAAAACACAAATATTTTCTAATTAATATGGCGGCAAGAACTATTAGGAAAACAAAATTTTTTTTTTAATTCGCAATTTACAATAAAGAAATTTTGTTCTAAACTAAGCTTATTTTACAAATATTTCGAAATATCAAATAATTGCCCAACACTTGTCATAAAATCGACGCAAGCTATTTGGTGTCCATTGCAGAAGTTGTCACTAAAATTCGCTTTAAAAAAATTTCAAAACGCTATAGATATTGAGACAATCATAAAAGCATAAAAGCATCTAGAGAGATTACCAATTGGCATATTGTTCGCAAAATGCCTCCAAATGCCAGCAGCTGTCGATTGTGGTTTGAGAACAAAAGACTTAAGACACGAACCTCTTGCAAGCAAACAAATGCGTCGTTAGTCTTTCACATACATTAGCATTAGCGCATTCATTAAGTATTATGAGTGTGTATGAGATTACTCATAAAGTAATCGATAATCGAACAGTCGCAGATGCTTTAAAAATGCAATTTCAATTTCGATTATTTCGTATAAAACACAAAAGCTGGTGAACTGCAGCTGAGCTAACGTACAAAAGCAAATGCTGAATGCCTTCGCAAGCATATAAACAAATTTTAATTAGTTTCGTTTTTGAAAATAAACGAAAAGTTTTACACACTTGCGTAGTTAGTTAGTTTTCGGCTTGTTTGGGGTTTTTCATTTAATTTTTTAATTAATACTAACTGCCGCCACTTGGTGGTAAACAACACTTCATAAAAAAATTAAAATAACTGCCGCGTACAAGACTGCTAATTTGAATTTTTATGAACCGCTATGTATAAAAGTTAACAACATCTACTCGAAGTATGGTGAAATAAAGCGAGCGTTGCAGCAACAACAACAACGCACAATATGGGAAACTAATATTTGCAGGCACAAGCGGAGCGGCCGAACTGCAGCGCATATGCAAAACCCACACGCCGCCACATATAATTAAACAATTAGAAGCACTAAAATGCACAGTTACTTGCCACAAATTGTGACGCAGTACACAAATAATATTCACACGAAGTAGCGTGTTTGTTGTACTAAATGAAAGTGAGTGAATTTTTTGTGATTTTTTTTCACTTTCTGCTTCCACATTGAACACTTTATTGGAGCGGTTGTGCTGATATGTCTGCGCAGACTAAGTTAAAATACTAGAAACCATTAAAAAAAAAAATAAAGTATTATGTGAAAACCATGAACTGCGTAACTGTGCGAATTGTTTACACAGGAAATGACTAAGCAGGCGGCAGTTGGCGAGTGAAGGCAAAAACCAGAGTAATATGTATTATTATAACAAACAAGCGAAACTAAAAATCATTATTTCAGTTCAATTGTGCTTACTTGCATGTCGTGTATACATTCATTATAACCATATATGCAGATATGTGAACATATATGGTGGTGTGTGTGCCACTTTACATGCGCTGCATGGCATGCACAAATCAAAGCGAGTGCTAGTGTCGGTCACGTGCATACAATAACTTCAAAAAAAAAAAAATAAAAAAAAAAATAAAAATGGAAAATTCTCTAATAAACACCGCAGCGCATTTCAAGGTTGAAATTGAAAGTGCCTTAGGCAGCATTAATTTTTTTTATGGTTTCTAAAAATATAACATATACAATGGTATCCGAATGTATACAACCAGCAAGAGTTCAAGTGCATAAATATATGCATCTTATATACGAGGGCGGGTCAATAAATACGTGACTTTTGGAATAAAAAATAAAATAAAGAAATATTTAAGAATAAAGAAAAAAAAAAAAGAAATTCAAAAAGTCACGGACTTATTGACCCGCCCTCGTACATTATATAAACACTTTATGCCTTTATATATATAGTATAGGGAACTATGCATAATATAAGTTTAGAATTTTTATGAGTAATACTTGGAAAATAAAAAACAAAAGTATTTTCTAGAATTATAATGCATGTATCTATTTATATATAATAGATATGTAATCAATTTGCAACTAAAAATCTCCAATCATATTTTCATTTTTATAACTTCAACAATAAAATGGCAACATCACGACTTAGCGCTTAGGTGATGATGAAGAAAATTGCAAAAATCAAATAATTTAAGCTTTGAATTCAAATTGTTTGGACGTGCAGTCATTTGCAGCAGCAACAAAAAAAAATAAAAAATTCCAAAAAGCAAATAGTAGTGGCACAAAGTTTTAGAGCGTGTCATAAACAGCGTTTGTGGCGTTTTGCAGCGACACAGTTTCGAAAAAGCTTTTTGTTTTTCTTTCTGAACACATTTGGCACTGAAACTTGTGCAAATTCCATAAGTAAATATTCCAATCACATTTTGAGATCATCATTACATATATACAAGTACAATGCTTTATAGATGGATCCCTGTGCATTATAGATTAATATATTATGATCCACTAGACTATTTTTTTCTGCCGTTTCCCAAAAGTAACTAAAACTATCAATCTCCAGAAGCAAGTGTTTCAGCTGTTCAAGAAAAAGTTCGTGGAAACAGTCAGTGGTACTTTGGAAATTTTCCGGGAAGGCAGAAACTTCAAACTTTTTACGATTTTCTTCAGATTCTATCCCTCTTAATCCGAGAAACTAAAGGTAATGAGATGAGTGCATGTTTTAAATTCTCTGCGCTCGGGCCACAAGAACTGAAATTGAGTCTGAGAAAGGAAGAATGAGAGAGCAGTATCAGGTGGCAACTCCTGTGCGTGGACTTTTTTTCTGAAATCGGCGGCGGTAACTGCCATAATTTGCAGTATTTAATATTATACTACAAGTTTTTTTTATATATATAACCTTACTTTAGAATCCGAAGTTAGAAGAAAGGGGACTACTAAGTTAGACAGAGAAATCTTCTAGTCTAAAAATGCCTTTCAAAGCTACTTTACTTCGGAGAATTCATGCCGAATTGTAGGCAACTGGTACTATCTGCTTATAACAGACCAAATCAAAGGAAAATAAATAAGAAAAAGGAGTAGAAGATAAAGTTTAATAAAAAAATAAGTTCTCCTGTAATTTTTGAACTTGGCTTTTTCAAATAATAAAATGAAAAATTATATTATTATTTAAAATCTAAAATTACTTAATAATGAGTTGCTTTTGAACCAATTTTGTTCATTCAGAAAATCTCAAAATATCATATGTATATAATTTTGTACTAAATATATATATTCGTAGTTGTCTTCACTTTTGCTATAAACTTTTGACTATCATATAAAAACACGCACATATACATTGATATTAGTACATTTATAAATCGCATTGCAAACTCACATATCTTTATGTGCAAAAATACACGTGTCTATATGTATGTGCCGCTAAATACAGCATTATGTTTTATGACAGCCACAGCCGGTAATGCCATAAGCATTTAAAATCATAAAAACATTGCCAATTTTGATGTAATTTGTAGCAAAGCAGCTGCTTGTGCCACAGCCGAAGCAACATTCTCCAATTTAGTGGAAGTATTCATTAATTAAGCGGCAATTTTGTGCTTAATTAGTTGGCGTGCAACATGGCTTATAAAACTATAAAATATTTGTTTGGATGCTGAATTTATCACAATGCCTTGGAGTTATGGAATGGCTCATTAGAAGTATTGGCTGCAATTAATATATATATGCGATATTTCAAAGTTGTTGTGAAATTAACACTGGTCAATGGAGAGGGGGAGGGGGGGTTATAAAGTATAGTGAAAAATTGCAAAATATTAGTGTAATGAACAACAGTTATTTCGCTTTTTCTACAAAACAATATTTTTGAAAGATTGTGAAAACTAGCACAGATTAAGCTTTCATGGCTTGCTAGGCACCACATCTATATGTTTTGATTGCTGGCAGTATCAAATGAAACCTAAAGTATGTAGCATATCTGTGGGGGTTTTTTTAATTTTTCGAGTTATTTAAAAGAGCTCTGTTTTTCAACACAAAAGGTTCCTGGATGTTCACTTAGAATTGTGGAAAGCGTTACGAGCTACAGAACACGTCAGATTTTCCAAATAATATGGTGTCATTCTTGCCAGCAATGATTTCTCTTGTTTTTGATATAACTTAACATACTTTTGGGCGAATTGAGGGCCAGTAAATAGTCTACTGTATACAAGGTAGCTCAGAAATGAAGTAGAAAAATTAGGGGACAGGTTTTTGTTTTTAAATTACATAGAATATTTGTGACCCTTGAATACTTTGAAACTGTTGAAGCTTGACATACTTTTTTTCATGCCTTAATTCCTTAAGAGGCACCAGAGGCACTCCCACTTCATCTTGACTTTCATTAAAATATAAACGAAATTTGGCGCTATTTTATTAAAAGCTTTACTTCCGGTACTCAGACGGTTAAATATTCGAATGTTCTTTCATCTGAAGTAAGAAGAGCAGTCAAGATTGTGAGGTTAACTAATAATCACCAGCACTCCAAAATTAATTAGCGTTCAACATTTTCTCTTAATGCTCTAACAAAGAGTTCTCAAAGAGATGTTTGATTAAGGCATCGAAGTAGCCTTCAAATTTACCGCCACTAATTTTGATTAACTTAAAGTTGACTCTCATGTTTCTCTAGTATATTTCGCAGATAGGAAATTTTTGTTGCTTATAAAGTCTAAAGAAACAAATATGTGTTGTAAATTGGTAGACATTTGTAGATTATATACCGAGGGTGAAGTGACAAGTCCATCTGAACTGTGGACTTTACTTTGTACCCTGCTAATATCAAATGTGACCAACATTCTATACCTATTAGACAATATTTTAATAAAAATCGAACATATATATAATAAATATTGTTGCTCAGTACTTATAACGGCTTAATGCAAAATACAGTATAACAGCATAATAAAATATAAATGATGTATACATTGAGACAGGCTTCAGAAATTATCTCAACAAAATCAATGGCAGCTAATGGTGGCATGGAAATTAAGCCAATCAGCCAATTAGACAGGCTTCTTTCTTAAAGGCAAGCTACACTACAGACTTCACCCACCTGTCACTCTCTCTCCCTCTCTCTCTCTCTCTTTGTCATGTGAAAGAAGCTTGACACCAAAGTCTACCGTTATTATGCAAATATCTAATCTTCAAACGTTGGCCGCGCGCCATTTAAGAATTAAGGCAATTGCACTTAATAAATAATTCCGAACGGCAGCCGATCTCAGCGGCAGCAACGTCAAACCCTTGTGTTGTGTGGCAAGCAGTTTCATGCGTGTGTGTGTGTGTGTGTGTGTGCAGTGTAGCGAAATAGCGGTACATGACATTGCAGAGCTAATAACTTAATTTGATTTCTCTAATGTATTTATGAATAGCGCAATTTCCTTACAAATGCGCAATTAAGATGACAGCCACAAGACAAAACAAGAAAAACAACAATAAACATAATGAAATGCAAGAAGAGCGGCCGAGCGCTTTAGAGCAAAAACTTACGCTCAACTTGTAATAGTCAATTTCCGCATACTTGGGTGCATGCAACACGGTTGCTGGGGCGCGAAGGGGGAAGGGGGATAGCCAAAAGATGTTTACGCTTGCTGCCGAATGATATGTTTGCGGCCAAGTAATTCCCGTTGAACTGGATTTGTGTTGACAGCGAGCGACCAGCTCAAGAACATCAAGTGGCTGGGGAGAAAGGAAGCCATTGGGGTAAGGCGGGAGGGTGGGTGTGTAAGCGCATTTGATGGACAGCTATTTGAAATGGTGCCAACAGGTGCTGCTGCCAACAGCCGATTGATGTATAGCAGTGCAATGTGTTGCAAGTTTTGTGGCACAAGCAAACATAACCACACACATAGCAAGTTTGAGTGTGTGTGTGTGTGTGTGTGTGTAGTTTGTTAAATATTTCTGCAAGAATGCAATGTGCATTTTTTTTTTTTGGTGCGCCTGTGGGAAATCAACTTGCAACATGCGACCATAAAATGCATTTGTTTAGTCGCTTGCACGAAAATTTACTGCCAAAAGAAGGAGTATGACGAAGAATGCAAAAAAAAAAAATTAAAAAAAAAATATTTTATTTAAGAAAAAGTTATAAATAATAAAGTAAACCCAATCCGCAGTCCGCAACCATTAGCGGTTGTCGTTCGCGTAGACTGGCACGCAAGTGCGACATGCCTCGCCAGCAACATGTTGCACATTGGCGTCATTAAAAGCAACATGTTACTAAGTACTACTTACGCCGACTAGCTGCCGCAGCAACTACTCAAATCAACTTCAAAGTGCGCCAAATTGACAACTGTCTAAGCGACGGAGTGACGGATCGGCGGAGCGTTCGACTGACGGCCACTTAATTAACAAAAATACGCACAAAATTGCGGCGATCTTTTTTTCTTTCGTTTAATTTTTGCGTATGAACTTTGCTTATGTGGCAGCGCATTTTGTTTTTGCTTATTTTCGCTTTTGACTGCTGTCCGTCCGTCCGTCCGTCGAGCGAACAACTTGTCTACATAATTGATTGCTCTGGCTGCGTTGCCGGATTTCAGCGGCTTGCTTGTTTTCGACGTGATTTACTTGTTGTTTGTGGTGGCAATTGTGACAGTTGCTGCGGACTACGTTAAAATGTGGCAAGCAACTAGCAGGCAATTGAAAAGTGGTTGGCAACATTAAAGTCGCAATTGCCGCCCAGCAAGCGGGTGCAATATGTATTCGTGTATATGTGAAAGTAATGCAATATCTATGTGTGTATGTGTATGTGTGTATGTATGAACGGTATAGTGTATTTGATGATGACACCCGTTACTTGTTGCGCTGTCGCCGCTTGATGGATAGTCGGCAGCAAGTTTAATTTTGTTGTGTTTAAAATGTTTGGTTGCCAGACCATTTCATCATGTATTAATAAAACGAAAATTTAGAGTGATTCGCTTTTAAAAATGAAGTAATAAATTTGGAACTAATAACTTTTATAAATAAATAATATTTTTTTCTGTTTTTCTGTTTTTTTTACTCTTTTTTTCCTTCGAATGAATAACGTCTGCTACGGATTTTAAATATATTTGAAATATTTGAAGATTATATAAATGAACCTAGGATAGTCAAGATTCAAAAAAGAAATCGTTCTTATTAATAGCATCACTTTTGACAAGAGTTTAAATGAGCCTAAGAGGGCGTGTTTTCCCAGAGAAGGATTCATTTAGACTTTTACAGTTTAAACTTTAGAATCATAACCTTTAAATTGGACATAAAATAAGGGAACCCTTATTGCTGCAACCTCAAAATTTGTAATAATTGGTAGTTTCAAGTGTCATCATCATCAACCATCAAACATTAGCCATAAACATCATCATCGTCATCATCACCGTCATAATCATCTTCATCATCATCTTCATCATCTTCATCACAATCATCATCATCACCATTAACATCATCATTATCATCATGATGATCATCAAACCTCGATTTGTCGACTCGTGATCAAAACAAAGTTGCAAACCTTCTCTTAGAAGAGTTTCTCCAAAATTCGATAATGTGGTTCGATATCATCCCTGAAAAGGTATTTCAAAGCTTTCGCTACTAGCGTAGGTGATTGTGAGTGTGCTATTTTTGAGAGCTTACTACCTATCGGCATTTTTCAATAACGTTACCAAATCATCGAAAGTGCTGTTAAAATTCCAAAACCAAAATCATCGACGACATAATCGCGACTTCATGGTTTCGTCAGCTGAACTTGGAATATACTATGGTGAAGGTACTGAATCGTTAATTGAGAGAAGAGACTTTGATATAAAATTATATTTCTGACTTTTCTGTCGAGCTTCGAGCAAATTACGCTGAAGTTTAGAGACACCACCCATATCTTTCTAATAGAGATGAAACAAAGTCTACAGAATATTTAAAATGAGCACAAGGGTTTGCAAGGGTTAACTGGAAAATAAAATGGCTCACTGAACTATTAGTATCTAAAATTACTATGAAAATCCACTGTGTATTCAGGATTTTGTGTTTATGAACAACTGCTCAGTGTTTTCATTGTGGTGTTTAGAAATCTTGAGTTTAACTCGACGTTTTGGAATATACATGACTTGGCAAAATAACCGTGAGTGCGGTAAATTTTTGACTCAAAACTGGCGATTTGAATTATTTGTATGACAAACTCCATATTTGTGAGTCGTGTTCAATTTTAAACACTGAAATATTCATTAAACTCGAGTTTAAGGCAAAATTAGAATACATTTTTGTAGGAATTGTTCTCAGCAACATGTTTAGGTTTAGGTGATTTGTCAAAGGGAATGCGGCCATTTTTTAAGCAAACAAATTAACGGTTTAGGTATGACCACAATAGTGCTAACAGAATAAGAATATTATGTATACCTGAATAATTTTCTTTAAATTTAAATTACAACAACAGCTCGGTATACATTCACATCGCCTATTGGCAGTAATTGTTGTAGTTATATGCTTTGGATTAAACAATAAGCGGCAGCACTCATATGAAAAGTTGGCCCGAAGCCGTAATAAAAGCAGAAAAACACCTCGTTGCATGCAACATGTCACCAAAAAATCACAAAAATTTAAATTATCTACTCCACACGCGAAATAATACAACCCACACTGGCATATTTTGTTGCAGTGCAGTTGATGCATTTATGTATGTAAGTGTGAGCACATGCAAAATAATTTCCCATGGCAATGCACTGTCGAGATGGCCACTTAATAACAGCAATAAAAAGCCGCATTAGCACAAAAAAGAAAACAAAAACAACAAGCGGCAACTGGCTCTGACTGGCAAATGACTTGGCATGTGAAATTTCTGACAGCTGAGATGCTCGTTTTGATGTTGCTTTGCTTGCATGTCTGTCAATCTGGCAGCTGTTCTCTGTTGCATGTTGCAAGCACAAATGCAGTTGTGGTTACGAAAACACTATGAAACTGAGTAGAGTCTATGCATCTGAATAATTATATACTTAGTGCTTCTAGTAACTGGTTTATTCATGTTTTTGTGTATATCTGAAAGTTTCTATATAACGGAGTTTATATGGAGATAAGTTAGAATAAATAAATAATAATTAATGGATTCATAAAAAAATTCCAAAAAATTGAAAAATTTGAAAAAAAAATATAATAATCCATCGAATTATATTTCCGAGCCATTGAGGTAAAAAAAAATTCGTTCACTTTAGCAAAGTTTTACTATATAACTCTGTGATCGTTATACATAGGTGGAGCAGGTTGCCTTGGCTAAAATCTAGTATGTATAACCTTTTGGAAAATAACTGAAAAAAAAAAAAATATTTTTTCACAAACTATTTGGAATCTTTAAGAATTGTTTAATATTAATTAAAAATGAAAATTTGTAATGAATCCCTGCATTAAGGTGATCCTCATACGTCGAAAAATTGTGCTTGAAACAAATTTTTTAAGCACCAATCTCTTGATATAGTTATAGTCGAATATATTAAATAATACATAGATTTTAGTTCTGAGTTGAGGAGCTGGCTACAGTTTATGCATAGAGAAAATTGACCTTTGACTGCTGTGCAACGCACCTTAATCAGCGCCTTTTGGAGTTGCCTATAATTAGGCGAAATCGCAGTGCAAACATAAACGTTGCCTACAATTAGGCGCATGCTTTATAAAAATTTTAAAATATGTTTTTCCAAAACGAGCACAGAAGCAAGAGTCAAGAAAGAAAACGAAAGTTAAACAAAAAAAATTCACACTTGTTGCCTACTTTTAGGCGCGTTGCATAAAATAGACTTCTATTTCGCTGGTATTTGTTTCTGGAACTCGTTAAAAAGTAAATGTATTCTTTGCAGTCTTACTTACTTTCAATTGTCAGTTGAAAAGTGTACAAAATTTTATTAAATGGAATTTAAATTTGAGGGACTAAAGGTATTTGTTTATTCAAATTTTGTTCAACGATCTTTTCGAAACTCTAACAAATCATTACAAATACACGCTATTTGAGAAATGGCAACTTGTTATATAATAAAAGCCACAAGATACTATAATAAATGGTTATAACTCGAATAGAATATTTGAAACGAGTTTGTCGCTTAAGTCTTTTGAATATTTCGAGCCATTTCAATTGTCGCATACTTGTTCTAAACTAGCACCATAAGATACACATACATACAGTCAGTGCAGTACAGTTAACAGAAATTTAACAGAATTAACTTGAGAGTCGTTTAAAATCATTTGGGCGGCAACAACAACAATGCCGATGCTAGCACCACACATAAATGTTTGAAAGCGTTTGTGAGCAATTTTTGTTGGCACTATTTGTAGTTTGTGTGAAATAAAAATGAGTGTGGGCGCGAAAAACCAGTTGAGCTCAATGGCAACCACCCACCAGGTTGGCGAAGTTGGCTGGTGTGCGCAGGGCGTACTGTCTACCAGAGGCAGGGGGCGCACAAAGCCACCGATCGCCCGCCCGAGCAGTAGGTACATTGCCTTAGAACTATGCGCATTTAATTGCTGGCATTCTGTTCATGATGGCTGTGGTTTTCTGATTCCAGCGGGTTGGCAGTGGAGCAAATTTTATTGTTGTTGCTGTTGGTGTTTTAGTTTTCCAAATATTGTTAAGTGAAGAAAAGAAAGTAAATATAAATTTCGCACTGCGAACAAATGCATTTGTGGCAATAACATGGCGAGCTGGTGCGCATGCGCTGGGACGCAGGTCGCTTCCCGCTAAGCAGCTTATCAAGATGGCAGCGGAGAGGCTTGTTGGAGACCGCTTGGGGTTTCAAATTAGGGGAAACACAAACAAGTATGCTTTTTCGTAGATTTAAGGAAGTTTTTAATTTCCTTTGTTTTGCGCGCTGTTACAATTTTTCCACACACACACACACAGACACACAAACACACACACACATGCACATGCACATGCACATGCTGGCATATGTATGGTGTTGCCTCTGTGTTTTTGTTTTTGTAATAGCATAGAGATTGTTCATATCTTACCTCCGGCACGGTGACCTCATAGGGTGTGTTCATGAAGCGCGGTGCATTGTCGTTGACATCAGATACGCGCACAATAATCGGAATGCTGCGTCGCTTGTTTATTGCGTTACGAATCGAACAGGAGACCTGCGGTGCAGCGAAATCAAAGAAAAAACAATTTAATATTAAATTGAAAAACCAAAAATAAATAAACACAAACAAAAGCGCTCAATAGTT
Source organism: Bactrocera minax (assembly GCA_021498325.1). NCBI lineage: Eukaryota > Metazoa > Arthropoda > Insecta > Diptera > Tephritidae > Bactrocera > Bactrocera minax. The sequence continues at coordinate 139,531 of JAKEEE010000099.1, forward strand.
TTATATAAACAATGCGAGTAGAAATAATCACACACACACACACACACATAGGCACACACACATAGGCACACAGGCACACAGACACAAAGCGAAGCAGTCAGTTGGTGGCTTGCGCATAAGTGGAAGATGTGCTTAAGAAATTGTTGTTCGCTGCACGCCAAGTGGCATAAGTAAAGCAGCCATAAAACGCTTGCATATTTCTGTTTATTAACTAAGCGTTCTACATACGTTTGTTGTTGGTCGGCACATTTTGTGGCGTGCAACTGTAAAATTTCGCTATAAAAAATTTGCATTTCACCAAACAAAATCTCACAGCGGCAAGCCACTGCGGGCTTTTTTCGTCCACACACACACACACACTTGCACATGCGCTTGTGTCTGTATTGTTGTTTTGATTGTCGCTTTTGCATATGCACACACACACACACAGCTTGGTTGTATACATTTGACCGCAAGCCAGCCGCCTTTAGCGCAGTGCAACGCATGTATTCACACACACACACACACTCTCACACACACTGCTTCAATTTGGTTTGAGCTTAGTTTTGTTCTAACAGTTGGCTTGTGGTCGCCCTCGTGCACTCACCTGAAAGACAATGTGACTCAGATTCTCCTCATCGCGATCGAGCGGCTGCAGCAGCTGCAATTTCTTGCCGTCCAACAGGAATGTCGGATTCCCCTTTGGGAAGACTAGTTCCAGTGCAATTTCCGTGTAGGGATCACCGTAAATTGGCAACTCCGGCGGCGTGGTTTGTTGGCCAATAACTGTAAATGCATAAATAAATGGTGCAGTAGCAGTTAGCGAACAAACAGTAAGCGATAATAAAGAACAAACAAAAAAATAAAAAATAAAAAATCGTAAAAAAAAATTAAAAATCAGAAATAGAGTGGTAAGGACGTTAAGTTTGCGGTCGAAAAGATGAGCGAATTTGTAAGGAAAGCAATGAAAATATATTTAAACACTTTGGACTTAGAGGAATTTTGTTTTTAAGTTATGTTTAAATGAAGAAAGTCATAACACAAAATCTAATATTTTTTTGACATCAAGTTTTTTTTGATCTAGTTATTGACTAAGTATGAATATTTAGGTTTAAACTACTTTGATCTACACTTTGAAGTCCTTCGAACGTATTTTTTTTTAATCTCGCTTAAGTCGACATAAGCGCTTTTTCTTTATCAACATTCATTTTATGTTTGCGTGGTATTTCATGACAAATATTTTCGAAAAAGTTTGTGAAAATGTGACCAAGACCTTAACAACGTTTCTGATGTTGTGATTGTGATTTAATGTTTAAAATATGCTCCTGAAAGTATGTGATGGATGTGCCATTTTATCGAACATAACTTATTAAACTTCTAAAGTCATAAGCGAATAAAATTCTTTTATGAAAGATGTCTTATTTGTTGTAAATAAAGTAGATAGGATTTTATATGGGACTTCTGGAAATATATAGAAATCGATTTTGCAAAAATTTAGCAACATGACCACAGCACCATCTGTTGTCCCAATTTTCTAAATCTATTACTGCTTCTGCTAGTTATATTTATTGCAAGATAGAGGAGGATAAATAAGGATGGAGGAGAATAAGAGGATGGAAATAAAAAACAGAAACAGACAGAAAGTGACAGAAATGTCATATAAGGAAAATAATAGTTTTCCTATCTTGAATTCGGTACTTTTCATTTAAGTGCGAAGGAAAAGTAAGGAAACTTGAGCTGTCGTAACTTCTTCTTTAATTGAAAAATACTTTTATCAGCAGCGCCATCTATATATCGCTGTGGCTTCATTAGATTTACTGAAACTAGACTACAACACCACCTATCGGATTTCTGAAAATTTGAGTCTGATATCATCTCATCTGATACCGATCTGTTGAAAATTCCCTTCCCAGAGGTCTTCTCACATACATTCCCATTCAACGAGGAAATACTAGCTACGTTTGAGGTTTAAATACACAACTTCATCTCGTCTAAGGTATAACATTATAATTCCAGCAACAGCGGTAATAAAGCTGCTAACAAAGCTAAGCGCTCTTTTGAAGATTCTTTTATGATTTGTGAAGGAGACGACTTTAGTGCAGGTTAACTGTCGTACTCGTATTTGCTGTGTTCCAAAGCCGAGCATTAGTGAGCGGCCATTAACAGCAAATCAGGCGGTACACTTGCGTATGGGTATTTAATGGCCAATAAAATGTGCAAAACATCGGGAACATTGAGTTATTAATTCGGCGGCACGAACTTTAAATGCACGCTGTTGCCTTGCTGCTCTCAAAGTGTGCTGTGCAAACATGCGGAAGTTATTAGAATCTTCACAAATACTTGCCTCATGTGAAGCATTTTATTTCATTTCTAATTCTTACAATTGTTAAGCACATCGTTTGAAAGCACAAAAGGAACTATTAACGAGTCCAGTGTTTAGTAGGATTTAGTAGGGGTTTACAGTTAACAGAGCTGGTTAATGGGTGTTTTGCTTTTTTTTCTTTGTTTAGGCGATTTGAGAAATTCTATGCGCTTATGTGCAAACTACGAATTATTATGAAAAAAAATAAAAAATGTTCAAACAAAATTTGAGATAATTATAAGTGGAGCAAAAATTGTTTAAATTTTAGGAATATTTACAAATATTAAAAAAAAAGTAATGGTTCCCTATATTTGCGCACAGATTTCTAATACTTAACACAATAAAGTTGAATGGCGAATCGGGAAAATCGGGAAAGAGAAAATATTTTTGAAATAAAGTGTTATGTCGAGATTTGCTCGACCTCAAGCTTAAAGCGCTGCACAGTCGATGTTAGAAGTCAAAACTAAAATTCTAACCTTCGTTTTGATACGTGCTAGAAATAGAGTTTTCTAGCGTATAGAGCGCCGGAATGAAATTATTGATAAAGTAAGTGGCAGGAGTTTAATTCATAATTTTGGTTCTTCAATCTTCTTCTTTTTTTCTTCGTGAGGCCTAGTATATTTCCTGTATGGGGCCCAGCTTATCTTTTCAGATCTATGTATATATACACTGCTGTTTTTAATGCCAGATGTGTGTTTACTTAAACTCAACACGCTATAATTGAGAGCAAAATTTGTGTTCAGTTGTTATGAAAAACTTGGAAGACTGGGGTGCGCCTTAAGCACATATATATAAGCGCAAAATAGGCTCCGGAAGTTTCAACTACAGCTTAGTTATTGTATACTTATTCAAAGGTCTATATGAACATGGATAGATTAATATAATTTTTGTTAGTTTCATAGCTAAATTCATAATCTCTTCTAATTTTTATTGTGTTGCTGCGGTTGTTGTTGCTTTCTGCTAATAATCGGGTACTTTTCGAGTAAATAGAACCGACGCTCAAAACCAAAACGTTGCAAGAATAAAAATACTACAGAATTAGTTTTTTTCTTTTAACCAAAAAGAGAATTTAGCCTTAGTTATGTAAAGTATCATAAAGTATCAAGTATCAGGCTAGAACAGTGCCGCCTGCCTATACAATATAGAGAAATGAATCACATAGACTCTTAATAAGTAATTGTAACTGCATAGTAGTCTGTTGTAATATTGCTGAGGTGCTGAGGGTGGCCTTTAGCAACACCATACCTCTTCATGGTCTAATTTAGCTAGCCAGTTTAAGCCTATACATTAGATCTCTAACGGAGCACTGTCGGTGCAAAAATTATTTTATGTAGGAGATATCAAAAAAGTATGTTTATCGATAGACTCTTGCAGTGATTTCATAATGTATACACAATTCTTTAAAAAGGATAACGCATAGCTCATTATTTGAAATAAAAAGTATGTGGATCTGCCTAAAGAAAGTCTCTGTTTCGAATTTATTTTATAGTTGAGTAACTCGGTTGTGACTAAACTGAATAATCCTTGGATGTTTTAGTTCAATTTTATTTGAAATAGTTCTTAGAAAATTATTCGAATAATTCTCGAAAAAATTTTAACTCTCTAAAGGCTTTGCTGATTTATATAATTTAGGTAAGAGATGAAAAGTATAACTTTAGTTAGTGTGGAAGTCAATTAAATGTGTTGTATAAAACAATTTTGTCGAACATTTTGTTATCCATAATTTTCGTTTTCGATTTATCTCCTCCAGAGGGCGCCGTGCCACTTCAAATATCAGTTTGAAATATATGCAAGCTTAACTGATAGCATAATACTTTGCTATGAGACTGAGGTAAATTTTCCTATAATAGAAATGACTTACAAGCGGCTCAAAATCTTTTTCAAATTTTTTTTAATCCCTAAACCCAAAATGGATCTGCATAATAAGGTGTGTTTCGTACTCCTCGAACATGTTAATGCCTTCTGCTTTAATTTCCCATTACCTGTTAATATTGTGCTTTATTTCATTTATCAACTATCTAACGTATTCCGCCTTTCCTTCTGCTTACCACTCCAGTGCAACTGGCCATTCGTGCCACACAATTATAATCATTATATCAGACACTTAAACTAAAGCTGAAATCACAAGTTGTAACAAGTAGCAAAGGAGTAGGAAAAAGAATTCCGCATAAAACCACAACAGCAAGAATAAAAGAAATAAAAACTGTGTAGCCAACGGCAGTTCACACACACACACACACACACACACACACATACGCACACACACTTGTAAACAAAGAGACAGGCGAGCATTAGAACACAATAATATTCGATTGGTAAGAACAGCAAAGCGTTTAAGGTAACGCTCTGACAGCAGAAACGAAGCCAAGGCAACAACACAAACAACCACAACAACAAAAGCAAGGAACAAAAAGCGAGAGATGCAAAAGAGAAATGATACACCGACGACGAGCGCTGCTGCTGTGGCAGCAAGAGGTGATCGCGTTTTGTGCCGTCGCAAAAAAAACAAAAACAAAAACAATAATAACAACAACCAAAACATCGACAATTGTAATATGTGTATAAAAATGCATCAAATAAGAAATTGTGGCACTGAATACTAAGGAGCAAATGAAATATAATGACTGTGTAGGAAGAGTAGGAGCGGAGAGATGGGGGCTGCGGTGCAGATATGCCATTTGCTTTGTGCAGCAGCGTGCTGGCAAGTGGTAGTAGCTGTGTCAGCGCAGTTGCAAGCACATTTTGTGGCATGTAAAATGTGTTGCTTGCTGCCAGCGCGCTTATTGTGGCGGCTGCTGTGCTTTTTGTGCTGACACAATTGTTTTTGCTTTGATTCAACTTGGCGCATTTCTTGCGTTTTTCTGCCACACTTTGGATTCTACCAACTGAAATCGTGTTTTTTGTGCACTTGGTTGGTGCAAAGGGCGCGTTTGTGGCAAGAGCGGCGACGGCGGCGATGGCGGCCGCTATACATCGGCAGTCACGGCGGAGACACACAGCGAGGATGCAACAAGGCGTAGCAACTGTAATTACCAGAGGAAAAAGGCAGTGAGCAAAATGCGACGGGCAGCAGACGGACGGCGGCGGACAGCCACATTGATGGCGTTTAAATGGCGGTTGGCGTACAGTGCAAGGGCGGTCCCGACATTCTAACATTGGACAGTTTGATCGGAACGTTAGTAGCCGCAGCTGTCTACTGGAATGACTGCCACGATCAGAAAGCCGGGCAGTTGTGTGTGTGTGTGCGTGTGTGTGTGTTTGTGCGCCGATGCCACAAAGATTATTATTTCGTGTTACATGCTGCTGCCGACATTGGCTGCTGTTTGCTGTTTGCTGGTTGCTAGCTTTGTTTTCGCTCTTTCGGTTAGGAAGAGTTTTTGCCGCTGCTTGCGCATGATTTCATGTTGCACTTGCCACGCTTGTGTTGCACAATTCATTTAATACAATTACGCGACGAGTTGTGTTTCCGTTGATGGAAATTTAGCTGGCTCGCTGCATGTGAAATCGCTGTGGTGTTGCCGCGGTAGCCAGTGTCGAGTGTATATTTATGTCTGTGGCAAGTATAAAATCAAATTTGAATGCTCTGGAATGATGGACGTCGAGACAGTTTTATGAAGCGCAAATCGCTGCGAAAGGCAAACATGCACACACACACACACACACACACACACACGCGCACACACACAAATACATATATGCACATATGATAATTGTAAGTTGTTAATATGCACCTTTGTCGTATTGTGCTCTTGATTATTTGTGGCATGCTGCAGGAAATATGAATGCCGACATGTTGGAATGCATGAAACATGTCATTATTCGCCATATAGGCGCATCTGTATGTGTGGCATGTATGTCCCCTCTATATACATGCATCAACAGCATTCACACACACACGCACACACACACAGATGAATACAGAACTTTCCAGTTGAGCACATTTCACACGCTGAAGCGTCGCAGTACTTAGTTATAATCAAGAAGTGTTCACACAAATGTGGCAAGTGCAACATCCTTTGTTAGCAACGTCTGTGCACAGCAACGATGTCTATTAAATGCGACATAACTATTTTATCGCCAGAGCTGCAGTTTCCTCATATTGAAATTAAAATGCAGTGCACTTTGCTGCATATACACACACACAGACACACAGACACACAATGCATAAATATCGCGTATATTTAGAACTTGCAACACACCTCATGCAGCATGTTGCATCAGCATCCTTCTGCGTGGCAAAGTAAATTACGCCACAGATCTTAAATTAACAATCTTAATGAAAGCTCGCCAGCAGCACGCTCCCAGGCCACGCCAATCGGGCGAGGAGAGCAGCAACAATGGCGGCAAGTGTTGCAAATGCTATTTAGTGTAAATATGAAAGTGATTGTTGGTGCTAGGCGACTGGGCGAAATTGTAGCAATTCGAAAAATGTTTGCTTTATGCGCGGGTCGGGGGATTGGGGTAAATGTGGATTTTATAAATATGTACGCACATTTCCCTTAAAATATAATATGTTATGTTTCCGATTTATGATAATTATGCCACTCGGAAAAACAGTAAACGCTTTTTGGTGCTTTTAATCTAAATTTACAGAATCTTTGTACTCACAAATAGTAATCTTTCTAAACAATGGAATATTACGCAAAAAATATTAGTAGAGGAATTTTATTTATTTTGTGAAAGCTCAATAAGCTATAATGAAAGCTCAATAAACTCTAGTGAAAGCTCGATAAATTGTAGTGGAAGCTCAACAAGATCTAGTGAAACCTAGATGAGCTGTAGTGAAAGCTCAACAAGATCTAGTGAAAGCTCAATAAATTGTAATGAAAGCTTTATAAGCTACAATGAAAGCTCAAAGAGATACAATGCAATGACATCGCTTAGCTGAAACAATTTAATATAATGCAGCAAACATGATTGCTTCTCAACGCACACATCGATCATCAAGGGAGCACTTTGCATGAAATCAAATTAAGTAAAATACTCTTAGTGAGTCTAAAAATTAATTAATGAGCGATACTCGGGGGAAACCAAGAGTTCGAACCCAATGCTGGCTACATTTCCAGCCTCCCCGACAATAAAGATACATCAAAATTCGGAACTGGAAAAAGGACGTCTTCAACATAGAGTGGAGGTTTAGTAGAGCCATCTATTTCGAGGAACTAAATGAAGGCGAAGCTCAGAAAAATGTGAGAGTTTTTCAACGGCGGCGATAAGCGGCGAGTCTACAAAAAAGGCGAGGCACAGAAAAACGATAATCCTTGGATTAATAAAAACCCTGCGGAGAAACAATGAAAATATTTATACGCCACGCAGCCAACACTTTATGCATGCTCATGCGTGAGATGAATTGCATTCAAAAGATCACTACCGTTGCTGAAGCAATTAAGATGATATGCAACTTAGTTTCAACTTCAACTTAGTTTTCATTACTACAACGCTGTTACAACATGCAACGCCAACCGACGGCGGAACAATTAAGCTCGAAAATTATAAAAAGACAGCGGCAGTGGACGGTGTGGACAATAACTTGACTGCCCAACCGAGGGCATGAGTCCCAGCACTGATTCACAGCCCAGCACAGCATGTACATCGCGCTGAAAAGTGCCTAATGACAATGACGTTAGCAATGTAATGGCGGAACGAACGGTGGCGTCACCACACCGATGGCGGTCGCCGCAGTCAGGGGCTGTCAGCGCGGCAGTCATTAACTGACACTACCGCTGTTTGCATTTTTAATAAGAACCGACAAGAAAACATTTTTCTTCTGTACATTCATATTATGAATGTGCAAATTTTCTTTCGCCTTCGGTGAGCGTTTGTAGGGCTGTGTGGCATGAAGTGATGCAAAATAAGCGACAGCTGGTAGAAGGAGGTGGCGACTGCCGTGGAAGTGTACTGCTGATGTTCTGCCTGCTGTTGGGACTCTGGAACATTTGTTGTCGACGAAAGTGAGTTGTGTGCACAAAAAAGTTCTGCTGGCGGCACAAATTAGCGGTCACTTGCCGCTCAACGGCGCATTTATGGTGGAAGGCGCATTATGACGGTTTTTATGACACTCGTCAAGCTAAGAGTCAGAAGGGTTACATTTTCGGTTGGCAGCGAGTGAAAGGTGTTTGCAAAACTTCGTGATTTAACTGGTGGAATTTTTACTGAAGAATATTTAAAACTGAATCTGTACTACTAAAAGGCAGTAACACTAAAAATTTAAACGGAATAAATGGCGCTGAAGTTTAGAATTTTGTTTTAATAGAAAAGAAAATGAACACCTCGGTTGATTAACCAAAAATATATATCAAAACCTGAAAAATATAGTCCCGCAGTTGATGATTTTAAATTACATACTTCTTCTGCCCCTGCGTGAAAAAAAATAAAAATTCAGCTGTGTGTCTCCGGTAAATATGAACTTATGAGTACATTAATAAAAAGTAGCCTACATCTAGGATGAGGCACGATACAGGCAGAAAATATGCTTCAAAATTTCCTTCAAGTTTGTCTTTTGCCCAATCTAAGTCTAAATATCTGAGTGAGGATGAAATTAAGGATTACCACACTCGCCACTTTTTTGATTAGACATCCGGTGGCTCGTAATCCGAAAAAATACGTCTTCTTGGAACTACCATATGAATTCCACGTTTTCCCAATGTTTCCGAGTTTGAGGATGAGAAAAGAAAAAGCAGGCATATATATCTTCGTATTTAGCATTCCATAGAAAGACGTAATGTTAAAAGCAGAGGAAAAACGCGCTTCTCATACAAAGTTCCCCGTATGATGCAGCTCCTCCAGAAATTGAAGAAGCTTTCAATTTACCTAGGCTGTACCGCTCTCTGAGAAAGTTCAATCACCACAAAATCTGATGCCAACATCATGTAACTAGCTACAAAATGCTTATATTGCACCAACAACTGGCAACTTGATAACATTCTTATAACAATTATTCGCAACCGCGAATGATTTTGTATTGTAGAAGTTCGCTCCGAACTCTTGGCACTTTGGAATGCCTTATTTATGCATTTCGCCAATAGTGGCAATATATTTGTGTATACATGAAGATTACTTTGTGTGTAATGCTGTAATGCGAGTCACTCCACCATTTGGTGCAACAATAATTTCTATGCTGGCAAACCGTTCGACTCGCTGGCGCACAATGTGTAATTTAATGCGGCACATTCACTGCAACTGCAACGCATGGAGTTTACTTTCATGTTCAGTGGTCCGACTCGAGTGTGCGACCAGGACATTGTTGCCGACAACGTGCAACGCATATTTATTGGCGCACCAAATGACAATGTCAGCGCGCAAACGAACAGCGAAACGAAGAAACGCACTCGATATATTTATTACATGAACATTTGTGGCAAGTTCGCAATCACTTTTATATATACTCGCATGAGTGCCGTAAGGAGCTAGTACGTATTGGAAAAGGTAATAAAATGAAAGCAGAAATGTGCAGGGATACTTTTTGTGAACTTGTGAAACACAAAACTGGCTACTGGGGTATAGAAGAGTATACTGCTGTGAGGGTTGAACGAGTTTAGGTAAAATGTTTAATAATATTAAGATATATTTCTATATTTATACTAAGTCCACTTGAAGTTATCAGAAAACAGATTTAGAATTTTTCGAAGAAATTTCCGATGAAAGTTTTAATTACTTTGTGTTCCACCAAACAAGAAGAGCTAGAAAACTGTATATGAAATTACGAAGACTTACTGAAATTTAAAAATTTCCTCTGGAGACACAAAGGAGAGCCTAGACAATTTCAGAAATGTGCAAAAATTGTTTGTACTATTATATATTTAAGAGAACTGAACATTTTGTGTAATTTTACTTGTTCCATGTCACTGCGGACATTTAGTATGGAACAAATATATATATTGTGAAATCCACACAATAAATAACAAAACATTTTATTCAAACAGTTTCTAGGTTGTTGCTCTTGTTGTTGCGGCAGAAAACATTCCTTTAATTTCAAACTATTTAAATATTGAATAATACTGCCGAGTTGACAGTCTATGTTCGCATATGAATACGCTTCTGTTCGAATTACTTGATCCCAACTAAAATGGGAAGGTGTTTCTGAGTAGTTGATATTGCTACCATAGCGCTATTTTTATGAAGCAAAAATGAAACTTGATCTAGAAAGGGTAAACGCTGGGATTGGTTAGATCCATGACAAATTTCCTTGAATTCGGGTTGCTAACTCTAATTGGTAATTTTAAGGAAATATATCCAATATGCAAAAGTAGCCACACAATATCTCAGTAGAATATTCAGACCAAAAGTATTAGCGGAGTACTCGTTACTTTGGCTGAGCGATAGAAATCCAATATATTTTATATACATCAGTTAGACGCCAGTTTTTAGCAGGAGAGTTCAAGAATATAATTAAAGCCATAGAACCCTGAAATAAGTTTTTATAGATTCTAAAGAATTCCTGGTTTTGATCATCAAAATGTTTACTCCAAGAAATACATAGATACTTAGAAAGAAGAAGAAATACATAGATAGTAAAAGTTGGGTTTCTCAGGTTGGAGGCCAACCAGAATAGAGAACGTGTGAATATGGGTCTAAACTTTTGTTGATGATGAGAGTCCAGTTAAGCCAACTTTCTTTCAAATGCTAGTACTATATAATATTATAATTTAAAGATTTCTTGCGAGAAAGAGAGGAACAGAAATGGAGTTAGCCGGAAGTGACTAGTCTAACGGTATTAGTGGTATTAGCTATGCATTTTCAAAATTAAAATGTGGTACTGGTACAGTGTTAATATGCACAGTTTTTTTTGTTTTACAATTTGCGGTTCGAGCACCTTCATCGAAATCCTTTATTGGATATTTATTTATTTACATATTTACATCTGAAACCAATATGAAAGTGCCAGCTGAACGATAAGCAAATGGCGAATGCAATAATATAAATGAAAAGTGAGAAATGGTATCAATTTCCCGCTGCAAACAATGCAAAAGTAAATACCTCCCAGTTTGTGGCACGTTTGTTCCAAACAGCTTGAGGCAATGTGTGCAGCGCGGGGCGCCAACATGCAGTCGGTGGAGATGCCAAAGCAATTTTCACGTAACTAACTAAATGCAAAAGGGGAAATATACAGATATGTGATGATATGAAAAGACATTTAATATATATGTGGTTGTATGAGTGTGTGTGCGTTGTTGCAACAAATGGCAATCGCAACGTTTATCGTTTATCGCAATTGTTTTCGCTTGCCACAAAATACCCATTGCTGTGGCACCGATGATAGAACCATATGCAGAGCAACAACATGTGCGTACGCATGCATGTGTGTGTGTGTGTGTGTATGTGTGTGTGTGTGTGTGTGTATGTGTTGGCGAACCCTATAAAAGCAATTGTTAATTTAACTGCAATCACGCCAATATTTTTCATTTCATCGCCGATGGCTTATTCAATTTTCCATTGTAATGGTTAAAAGGAAGGCAACAACAAAGTAATAATATCAGCAATGCACAAACGAAATGCAACCGTGTGCATGTGTGTGTGTGTGTATGTGTGTGTTTGTGCATATAACTAATACATGTAATAAATTTGAAGATCTCCGCGCCGATGCGTTGGCTAGGCAGAAGACTGCCGTTTGCTATGTGGTTTGTATACCTGCTAGCTGCATTTGTTGTTGTTGCTATAGCTGATTTTACTTTTTGCCGATATCTACTTGCAGCACTCAACAATGGCATAACAATCAAAGTATTGTTTAAAAACGATTTCTCTTTGTTAATAAAAGCGGCTAACCGCAAAAGTTGGTGTGGCAGGCTAATATAACAACAACAAAATGCGAGCAAAAGGAATTAAATGGCAAGACAGCGCCTTTGCACTGTGACTTAGTTGAATTGAATTCCGAATTGAATTGAGAGGAGGGTTGATAATAAAGCGTTAGTTTTTGGTGGGCCTTTGAATCAAATTATATATATTTGATATATTTGAGCGTGAGGGAAATATTATCATAATTAATAATTAAAATGTGTAATGGGTTTCAGTATTTCACATCTCTTTCGTATGTAAACTTTTTTCTTGATTTTCGATGCACTGCAGGTTCCTTCATTCCGTAGTAAGTTTGTAACTTTGCTAATATTAAACAATACGCCAAAATGTAGGCAGGAAATAGTTTACACACTTTTTATAATATTTAGAAAGAGTAAAAATAAGTTTTACTTTTTTCCTGCGATTTTCCTTAATATTTTATCGCTGTTGTAGATGTGAAACTTAGCTAACAAAGCGCCTTTATTGAGGTATAATTCTCTACTCTCTATTAGGAGTGCGACTTGACTAAATATGGCAACCGTTGAACAATGCGCCTAAGTGTAGGCAATGTCTACAAGAAAAATACAGAAATAAATCCATGAATATAACTTGACTACAAATTAAATAAGAAAGAAGCACAGAGCATGTTTATTGTGCTTAGGTGTTATTTGGTCGTCTGTTTTTGACTTTTCGAAGTACTTCTGCTTCATTATCATAACAACCAGGTTCACTGCTTTACTATCATGTAAGTTAAATATCACATGCGCCCAAATGTACGCCTTTTTATTGTAATCGTTTAGGAAAAATTGAAAAGAATTTCTCAAGGATCTTGCCTTAAAAGTTATGAAAATATTTTATGTTCGTTTTTTTTTTTTTGAATGCAGTTTTTGCTGTGATATATAAAAATATGTTATCAATATATACTTTACTTCTAAATTTCGCACTTTCAATACAATGGAACTGAAAAAAAAATGGTGTCATACAATAATCAACTGATTTATACTATATTATTATGTGGATTGAGGGATGGAGTATGATATTAGAAATGCTTTTGATCAATTTTAGAACTTTTATGAAATTTATTTTGATCGATGAGATCCTACTTGCACTTCTATTCTTACTTCTAGGCAGTATTTCGACCTTTAGTTTGGGATTATTCGATATAAATTGTTTTACTTAGGTTCAGAAGAAATCACTTCGACCTATGAATTGATAGCAACGACAATGAAAATAACTTTCCTGCGCATTTTCAATTATTCGAATTGAAATTTTCAAGAATTTACACATAAATGGTGTTCAAAAAACACTGTGCCACGGTACCACAGCATGCTGCAGCTTTGAATTGCAGCTGAAATGGCTGCAGGATATGACAGCACCAACCACAAAGGCGCAGCGAGCGGAAGAATGAGTGAAAAGGGCGAAGAAAAATAATACTTTGACTAGATACTTTTAATGAGTTTTATTTCTATTCGCTTCCAACTGCCACAGTGAAGTGGCAGGCGCATAAAAGTAAATTGATCTGCTTTTGCTATCGCAACACAATCGCAACAGCAAAACAGCAAAACAGCAAAACAACGAACAACAACAACAACAATAAAGTACAGCAACAACAACCAACAGTAAGAACACTTTAATAATAGTGGCAGCAGTGGCACGCACATAATCTACAACATACGAGTCATACCTTGAATATACAACACTTGGCAACTTGCAACACGATATGCAGACGACAAGCAACACAAGAAGGGTGCCAGCCAGATGGGTGTGTATGTATGCCGAAGCTACATATGAGCGCGTGTGCGCTGTTGTTTGCAATTGCAATTGCGGCGAATTGGTAGACGCCTTTAAATGGCGTCACGTGCAACTTAATGTGTATTGCACTCAAGCTCTGCTGCTACAACTGACAACGCATCATCATCATCAGCATATATAAACATTTATGTTGCCATATTTTGCACCGCTCTTGTGCGTTCGCCTTGCGCGTTGTTGTATTTTGTGCTTTTTGTTGTTGTACTTGTTGAAATAGCCATGAAACTGATTCATTTATTGTGGCCTAATATAGTGGCAAGGCGGTTGGCGCAGCTCAGCAGCTCAGCAGCTCAGCAACTCATTCAACATGGCAACTTATAAGATACGCCAAGCAGTAGCTGTTGCATTACCAGTTGTTGTTGTTGTTTTTATTACATGCTACAGCATGTTGCAAATTACAAATGTGCGATAAGTTCATTTGCTGCATGAAATTGCTCCAGTTGAAATGGCTGCGTTGATTTTGTGCGATAATTTTTTGCGCGGCACAACACGCCTAACCCTTCGCAACGAAGCCGAACGGCCAGGGCGTATACTTGACTTTGTTTCGTTTACAAAAGACCTAAGTGCGGAGTTAAACTTTCGTTGCATGAAAATTATACACCTTTTACGATTATGCATTTGATTATTGCTATTAAGAAAAGTGCTGTTTGACCACAGCTGGCCACTAAGTAAATCCCGAGCGCTTGCAACACAAGCACAATTCGTGCTGGCGACTGTCCACCGGTGGTGTTATCGACCCACACACATGCATCGCTGCCACACATTTCGACGCCACTTTGATTAATGATGCTTGTTAGGCCTACAATAAAAAATGTGGCATGTATTTGCGGATATCTACATGCGACCATGCGATAAAGGCAAATCATTTTAAATTAAAGTGGAAACTCGCCATAAAACAAGCAAACGATTTATAAATATTTGTGAGCTGGCAGGCAACAACAATGCACTATGAAATGCAAGCGCTGACTAGGCAGGCACAGCGCCGAAAGTGATGAAGAAAAATGGCGTTCATTTAATCATATTACTAGGGGAGTTGGCTCATCAGCGCGGCTACAGCAGGCAGCAACCGTGGCAGGACGTGGCATGCGAAAGTGGTGCTGTGCTGCTGGTGGGTAGAATTCGCTGGTCAATTTAATTAACTCTGCAAATCGTCAGAAATAGATAAAGGAAAACCTGAATTAACATATGTACATATCTATATTTAGTTATCACAATTGCACTGTGTCGTTGCTTTTTTGTGTTGCATTTCTTAATGGCTGGCCTGCAGAGCTGATTGCAATCAATAATTTTAGATAAATGTGCGAAATGCTTGCAGCAATTAAACTGGAGATGTTCACATCTAAACGTGTTAATAATAGAATTTTATTAAGTGATTATTTAAAATGAAATGTAAAGAAATCTTTTAATAGAAAATGTCTCTGCAAGAACACGAAAGCTTTTTACTTCAGCCACAGCAAGTTAGTTAGTTTAGTTTTAATACAGAGGAAGTACATATATATTTCGTGAAAAAGGTGTATTTGGAATGGAGTTTTCGTTACGAAATTATTTAGAATACGGAGGGAAGAGAAGTTTTAATAAGTCTAGTTTATCGAGAGCATAAAGCGCTGTAATATAGTTCTGCAGGACGGTAAGATGGAGAATATGAAAGAAAGAGTTGTTGGAAATCATGGAATTGCCATGAGAAAAAATTTAGGGCTTTTGAATAGAGGAGAGTTCTTTATTCTTGAAACGCAAATATCTGTTACAGAAGACTCGGAAGCGACATGGCTGAACAGTGGACACCGAATGTCATAAATTTTCTTAGTGTAAGAAAACTATTTTAAAGTTTTAAATTATTGTGAAGTGAAGATAAAAGATTTTAAAAAACTCATACTCATCAAAAATCAATACGAAAATCAATATTCTAAAAGTTGCGAATTATTTAACGAATTGCAAGCAATTGTTTTTGAAATATTGAAAAAAATCGGCTTCGTTTTACCCCATCCCATCATATTCAATGTGCCGTGCAGTTGTTGTTGTTTTATGATTAGCTCGAAACTTGAAACAAGCACCACGATATAAAAGTATACACACGTGAAAACCACTTTCAATCACTTGCCTGCTGCGAAAATAAGCTCTCGTTCTCTCCACTACTTACAAAAGACTTAAGCAACGAACTCGGCCGAGGCATTGGCGCAGTACTTGACTATCGTTAGCTGTTATGATTGCTGTTGCACAATTCTGCATCTTTTCTTTAAAATTGATCCTAATGAACAATTATTATAACCGAATTTCTCTTTATTTTAATATTGTTGCCTTTTCCATTTTAATCAAATTTCTACTGTTGCATAAAATGGTTCAATGCTGAATACTTACAATCACCACGACTTTCTTCAATATCCAATATAATATTCGTTTGTCCCGTTTCAACTTCGCACAGCTGTGATTTGCCCAAAATGCCACCGATACGTTGGCAACTAAGCAGTAGCAAGAAAAATAAAGAGCGCGCTCTGCTCGCTGCTGCATTTCGACGCAAAGTGTGTGGCGCTGACATTGTTTGGCTAAAATGCAAAAGAAAATAGAAATGAAGAAATTATAAGCAAAAAAAATTAAATAATTATGCTAAATGTTTAAATACAATTTGTGGGAGTCGCAAGCCAATATTAAATATGAAATAAATGAAATGAAATTTCAAAATTTTTTAATTTTCAGAATTTGAATTTCAAAACCAAAAAAAAATTCAAAAAAAAAGAAATAAATAAAATGAAATCATAAAAGAAAATAGTCAATTAAATGAAGTAAGGCGTTGCACGTGATGCATGAAGAAGAGGTAAATTCTATGTAGGGAGTATTAGGGTTTATTGAAAACATATGTTTTATTCGTAAATTTGGATTTGATCTCTAAAATTAGTACAGCCTCTGCCACAACCAGCACTATAGAGCTTTCTATAATATTTTCTGCTAAATTACTTGCAAAACTGCATGTGAATATATATTTGTGTGAACCCGACAGAAATAATTTTCGTGACTATTTTTGAACTCAGCATTAGTTGTGATATGTTAGGCATGAGTTGAGTGTAACTGGATTATAAAATAACTTTATTTTCGACAGTAGAATCATGACAAACTAATGTGCCTTAAAGACATAAACGCACAATTTTACGTCAAAGAATTGTCCAATATTTGCTGAATTCCATTAAAATTTTTTCTAAAGATTTTATTACCAAAATTTTCCATAATTCAAAGTCACTTTTTAATTTATGGAAAATAATAATAGTATTAAATATGATTTGTAATGTAAGCAAGTTCACACAGTGGAAATTCTTGCCCTAGAAAATATACAAAGAATATTGGTAATACATATATCTTTTTCGTGTTTATTTTATGGTGCATTTTCATGCAGTTTCAAGGACAACACATTCGCCATTTAACTGTGGTCGAGATTTGTGCCCATTTTCAAGTACAAATCGATAAATTATGTTGCTATATAAACTAGCATATATCTATCTGGCATATGCAACACTGGCTGGTGTTGGAGAAACCATATATTTTTTGCTTTTGCAGCTTACTTGTGTGAAGTACTGCATGAATAAGTGTCACTAATACAAATACATACATATATAGTTGATTGTTCAATACTGTAAACTAGTTCACAAACAATTAAGTACATGTTGCATGAATTATTTACGACAATTACGTAAATTATAAACCCTGTCACTGGCGATAAACGGTTCGAAACAAACAATAACAAACAGTTTGTACGGACACCAGCAACTAAAACACTTTTAGATTATGCTAACCGGTTGTTTGGCTAAATAAACTACATACATGTCTATGGTATAAGTGTGTATGTATGTATGTATGCGCAAAGTAAAATAACAAAAAAAAAAAAAATAGAAAGAAAAAAAACAAAAAAATCAAATTAAATAAAAGTCGCTTGTCCGCAGGCGTTTTAATGTTTCTCATTAACCTCGAACCATTTCTATAGGCTGCATTCACTTCCAATTGCCGTTCAACGCATAATAAGTGATTGAGTTCTTGTGGTTTTTTTCCTAAGTAAATATCTTCCGAACACCCTATATTTAAACACTTATTAACTGTACTTTTCAATTTTGCATGTTGTTTTGTTGTTTTAGAATTTTTTTATATTGATTTTCTTCATTTTATTTTGCTTTGGTTTTAATTATCGTAATAATAATATTGCTTCAATATGCTACCTCACTACTTCGCTTCAACTTCTTTTCCAGCGTTTATGCAGCGAATCGTTATTCGCCAGCCACTTTGCATTTGCATTTATGCAACTTCACCCATGAAAACCGCGAAACGGTGAATTCAAAGGCATTTTTTTGCGCTGTTCATATTGTTCGTAGTGTTGTGCTGTTGTTGTGCTGTTGCGTTGCTAATCGTTAATGCCACTCAGGCTGTTGTTGCCATGTGTTATTGCCTTTGTTTTTGCATGGCTACCTTCTGCAAAATGCTATTTGTATTCAAAGATATGCCACACCGAATATGGTCAAGAGTGGCAACCCATTTTGGGTGCATAAATGCGATTGTGCTGCATAAGCGGCGAGTCGTACAATGTTGTGGCACAAACAATAGCAACAAAATAATAAAAATAATGGTTGTATAAACTTAAGAATCTGTATAAGAGCAGCCAGAAGTGTGTGTTGGCGTAGAAAGGCTGCGATATGTGGCCGGCGGCTTGTGGCAAAAACAGGGGAAAGCAGCGCGGACAGCTGCTGCTGCGGTTTCGATGTCAGGGTCTCGGTGCCGAATACTCGTTTTGTTAATGTCAACTTGACCAAACAAACTGCTTTACATTTTAAATTCAGTGACATAGAAGAATTTCTTTATAAAGTAGTGGGCAATATTGTGGAGAGATTTTGATGTTGGAGCGAGGGAAATGGCGCCCAGATTGAATACTGCTTTATTGAAATAATCATGAATTGGTAAATTTACAATTTCGAAATAATTATTTATATATTTAGTGTGTTACACGTAATTAATAATGACTTTTTTAACACAGGTCCGTCTCTACTAGCGAACAAATGGTTGCTAAAATAATTGCAGCAACCTAAATATATTAGAAATTGTTCCCGTATAATGTAAATATTAACCTGAGTAAAATTTTTCCGCATAAATGCGCTTAAAATGTCAACTTATTAATGTTAAAATTATTATTAAAAGGTAATTAAAAACAAATAAGGAATGGGAAGTATTTACCCGATTTTTCCCATTTTAGACATAAAGCACATTATTATGATAAAAAGATAACTCTCCAATTTCATTACAATATTTTACAGATTTACCGACATTTTCGGTAAAAATACGTGGGCATGGTTATCGTCTGATTTCTCTGATTTTCGCAGTATATGAAGAGATGCTAAAAAACTTAGTCGGAGCAAGTTTTATTGATATAGCTTTAATGGTGTTCGAGATATATATATTAAACCTACTAGGGCGGGGTCGTACCCACTTTTATAAAATTTTTTGCCAGCAAATGTGCCGCTCTACTGGGATCCTCCGTACCAAATAACACGTTTATGTCTTAATTTTCGGCTTAGTTATAGCACTTGATCCGTTTTTGATTAATGGCATTTTATGGGCGTGGCAGATGACCAATTACGCCCATATGCAATACCAACCGTCTCACGACGACAAAGAACACGTGTACCAAGTTTCGTCAAAATATCTTAATTGTTCCTCAAGTTATCGCTTGCACGAACGGACGGACGGACAGACAGTCACTCGGATTTCAATTCGTCTTTTCATCCTGATCATTTATATATATTATCATTTATCATATATTATCATTTATATATGTTATATATATATATATATATATATAAATATGTATATATATATGTCTAACTCGATTAGTTCTAGGTGTTACAAACAACCGTTAGGTGAGCAAAACTAATATACTCTGCAGGAACATGTTGCAAGAGTATAATAATTAAATATTTAATGAAATATTATTTATTACAATTATTAATGAAATCACTTCCAAAATTTTTGAAATCATTTGTTTTCCACCAAATATTTTCATTATTTTTTAATAGTAGAGCATTCTAGCATAATAATAGATTCATTCAGTCATAAGAAATCAATATAAACCAGTCTAGATGTAGGCAACGATTTGCTTAGCGGAACTTCACTGAAATAAATTTTGTGAAGTGATACTTTTTAAAATATATACTTCAATTAATAAGTGTTTCAAATTTCTCAATAATTTGGAATAAACTTAAATGCTGCATACTTTTAGGTGTGCTTCTCTATAATAATTTTTGATCTTTTATCCAAGACACGCGCCCAAACATTCGAGCATAAGTAGTTACATATTTATTATTTTGAAAGAACTTTGTCTAATAAAGCAGCTTCCGAGTTGCCACCTGCTCAAAATTTCTTCAAAACTCTGAAAATATTCATTATATTAAAGCCCATTTGAAAATATCTTCGATAAACAGATAGGCAGCTATACTTCTGAAAGCTGGTCTCAACTTATTCCCTCTGCAGTTTTGATAAAGCAAAAAAAGTTAGAACAGCTCAAAAATAACAGTAATGATATCCTTAGCTTCAATTCTTTAAAGTAATAGATATACTTTAGTAGAGAAGATCTCTTCTTTCAGATAGAGAAAATTAAGTCTTATTTAACAGTACTTTTCGAAACATGCCGATGGGGAATATGTCGCAAAAACAAGTTTCGATCTATTGGTGAAAATAATTTTGGTGAAAATAATTTTGGTGAAAAATTTGGTGAAATTTTTGGTGGCGAAAATATTTCTAAAAATGGGCTCCAATTTAAAAATACGGAAAAGCCTACTTCAGACGCTAATCATTGTCCGATCAATAAACCATAAATTGCAGGGCTGTGCGTAAGATCGCGTGTTTTTCGGTGTTTAATTCCATTTATATAAAGGAACCTTAGTAGAGTAGCGATATTTAAGATACTTTAAGAAGTAGTTACTTTTAAACTATTAGCAAACTAGTTATAGAAGAATAGCTTCGGTACTAGTCAGTTTCGGTTCATTTAAGAACTAGTTACTTCAAAACTCACTGAACCCAGTTTAGGTTTCTTCCACTAAAAGACACGCATCGTACATTACCATCCTATATATATAGTGGTATAAATTAAGACCCTGTGCTTCATGAGTTCCTTTCTTTATGAGTGTGAGTGTACATAAATCAAAAAGAAGAGGCATTACAATACTAACCGACTGCAGTTACTCACAACCAGAAACAAATAGTCTACAGAAGTTGCCACAAATACATTGTGGCGGCAGCGCGCATTTACCATGGCAATTACGGTATCTGCTACAAAATCAAGCGCAAACAGCTGAAATGCTAGCGCAGAGTCGGGAAGCACAGCAAGCGAGGAGCACAAAAGAATCAAGAACAACACAAACAACACAAACAACACACTAACAACAATTTAAGACAACGAAAGATAAGCAAGCGAGTGGCGGATGTTGGATAAACTGTGGCAGTGCACGGCAGCAAATGCTACCACATACAAAAACAACAGCAAAAAAAAACAAAAAAAAAAGCAACAACAACACAAAAAAAGGCTAACAAGCATGTGCAGAAAAGTGGCACAAAATTGAAGGGTGCGAGGCACAACAAATGCGGCATCCTGTCTCGGCCCGCAACCCGCCAACATTGCCACTGTTTCGCTAACTGTTACTTGGCTGCGTGTTTTTTTTTTCGGCAGCTTCCTTTTGCCAGCGCCTCGTCTGTGCAACATAAGAGTGCAATGGCGCACATAACGGCTTTCCAGCGGCTCCGCTGACTCCTGCCTTGCCACTGTGACGCCTCTAAGTGACGTTGTTGCTGTTGTTGTGCCGTGGCAGTGCCGCTGGCTTGACTGCTGTCTGCTGTCTGCTGCACCTGACCAATCGACACTCACTCGTGCAACCGAGCACGCCGTTGCATGTTGCATGTACGGCCTGTCAGCCCGTCATCATCATCAGCAGCAACAGCAGCAACAGCAGCAGTAGCAAAAAGGAGAATGTGAAAGGAAGCGTTCGAAAGCAAGCTGAAGCTGTCTAGCGACAGCAAGAATATCGGAAAATGAAAACAAAAAAGCAGAGTGGACCAAATTGGGCACAGAGTGTGGCCAATGCGCAGAAAGTTGCAGCTGCCGTCGCTACGGGGACATTCACCATCGTTGCTGGTGATGTGTGTCAAGCGGCATGCAACAACGTAATGCGCAAACGAGGCAGCGCGATAAAGTTGCACTTAGATTGAAATCTTAGAATTGCAAATTTAATTTAATTGTTGGCGTAAAATGTTTAGAAAGTATTAAATAGGTGTGGACTCGGATATTCGTACATATGTATATATATATATATATATATATATATACAAATGTGTGTGTGTGTGAGTTGTTTGCAACTTTTTACACTAGAATAAAGAAGAAATAGTCAGAATATTCTTTGTCTAATTGTCTTATAATTTGAGCGCAGCTAGAAATGAATTAGATTCTTTTTATAGCGCATCTAGAGCGAGAGCATGAAGTGAATTCTTTCACAAGGAGACACCTGAGTTCTTGACCGCTAAGAACATATATGTGTAGGGCATTCTGTTTTATCACTTTTTATGCCGAGCTTGATTAGAAACCATAAAAATTAGCTAATTTTGTCAGCACGTAAGCTTTCAGTTAGAACTGAGCGAAAACTAGACTCCCCTCGAATAAGTACAAGAGTATGTCATATGTCATAGGTTTCGGCTCATAAAAAGACTAGTTCGCGTGCGATCGATGGTGACTTCTGCTTCAAATTACTGTTATCTGTACTTTCTTAGCGAAGTTGGTGAACACTAAAGCTAAGCAAGGGTCCAGTTTTAATATCTTTAGGGCAAATGAGGAGCAATTGTAGGAGAGATATGCATGTATTTGAGATGTTTTCAGAAGGAAAATGTTGCTTTTGGAAAGCTTGCTTAACATTAAGTCGTATCCTGAGAGTAATTTGGCATAAAATTCTGAGTTGTATCATAACTCCTTTCCTTTTCACTATTTATATACACAAATGTATAAAAATTTAGTCATAAAACATCTCGAGAACAAGAAAGTTCAAAGAACTTTGAATTGAAGAAAATTTTATAACAGATTTGGCTTAGATTCATCTAAGATTTTGTATATGATTTGGCATAAAAAAATTAGGTTCTCATGAGAAGCTTCATCAAATCACAAATGTTCACAGTTCTAGGTTGCAGCATCCATTAACTGGTGGTCGCATACTTAGCACAAGGGATATGGCGCTCTCGGGTACACCTCTGTTATGTATTTTATAGAAAGAGACATGATTATGCTTGAATTTATGGCAACGATGTCAGGCTTATATTACATATAACCGACCTTTCAACTCTGAATATTATATATGTTAGACCATATGTTGTTAGAAGAAATGCATTTTCTGAGATTTTTTGTTCGAAATAAATTTTTTTTTAAATATTTTCTTTAAATATAGTAAGAGGCAATAGCTTCGTTATTTCAGTCCCTTCAATCATTTCACCGAAAACTCCGAAATATGTTTATTATAACCAGTACCCATTTTAAGTGGGCCATGGTAATACTAAATTTTATGTTTATTTATTTTCCAATTATGTAAAAATACTTCACAAACGAAGTGATGCCTCACAGAATTTGGTTTTATAAAATCGCGAATTGAATTTCTTAAATGTTGTGCCACTTCGGCTGTTGTTCACTGCTGTTCACCGTTGGCTTATGAAATGTTGCGCGTAACACAAGCTTGCGATTGGCTTCCCAACATCGCTTTGCAACATCTGAGCGCAAGCAAAGCCAAAGGGCAGACACTTACCGTTCGAGGGCAAAAAGAAAGATTCTTTATATCTACTTTATTTTATTGTTGTTGTTGTTATTGTTAAAGTACAACAGTTTCAGCATTCGGCTTGTAATTAAATGCTGTTCAAAATGATTTAACATTGGAGAGAAATAAACAAACTAAAATGAAGATAAAGTAGAAAGAAAGATTGTGCTGCTTTATGAGCGACGTTGCAAGTGTGTGTGTGGAAGCCACAATTATGTGGCATGTAGAAAGTGTGCACAAAATAAAATGAATTTAAGAACAATTGTGTTTGGGTGAAGCAATGAAAACATGGACAGATTGGATATATTTATGGGTGTGTGTGTGTGTGTGTGTGTGTATGTTTTAGCGAAGCTTCTAATTCTTTGCAACATGCCACAATTTTTTTGCGCTTCAACATTTTCTGTGTTTTAGCTATGAAGATGCCACTTACAGCAACTACAAAATTTTCTTGGCGAGGTGTTGAAAGTGCAATTTTTAACAAGTAGTACCGTTATTTAGTACAAAGAAAGCATCAGCAACTGTTGTTGCTACTACGCAGAGTTATAAAAACTTGTCGAAGTTGTTGTTAAAAGTTTTCGCCGCAGACTCTACGCGGCTCAGCGAATTTGGCGGTAAGTTCGGTTGCTTAGGTGGCATGCAACAAGTGCCGCTTGACATTCTTTCTTTACCTTCACCATTCTTTCGAGCATTTTGCGCTTCGCTTCTTATGTTTGCGACACACGACAGCTCATCACTTAACTGTTTTGTTGTTATTATTTTGCTGTGTTCGTGGTCAACGTTTGACAGCTAAAACTGGAGTCTGGAGTTTGGTGAATTTATTTCATGCCACAAACTGCCTACCCGCCAATATGCTTGCAACAGCCAGCCTATCATGCGGGCTTCTTTCCATTCTGGCTTTGTTGTTGTTGCTTTCTTTAGTATCCTACATGTGTATGTGTGTATGTAATTGCATTACCGCTACATGTGGCTGTTCGCTCCTCTACTTCAGTTTATTTTCATTTTTTATTTTGCTTCATTAACGCTTAAGTGTTGCATTAGTGTCATCAACGCTGATAATTTAGTCGCGGTCAGTTGCATTATTTTGGTGCTGATTGCATCACTGACACATTTTTGTCTACTATTTACTGTTATTTCTTAGTGTTGCGCAGTGGTGGTTGGAATTAACTAGAGAGCAACAGCATAGTGGTAAAAATTTCATTTAGGTGTGTGACTCGGCTAACATTTTTATCAAATAGTTTTAAACACCTAAATGTAGGCAATATTTTGTATTTAATACTTTTATCATTAAATTCAAAAGCTTTTACAGAAGAAATATTTTCACAAATGCTCAAAGTTCACGGCAGTAACAAATGAGTTCATTTATGAGCCTTAAAATTCGATAAACGTTATAATTTTTTGCTGTTATCATATCATAGGTGTGTAGCTTGAGTTCGAAATAGGTATGCATTTGTAATTGTTAGGAAGCTTCAACATAAGCAACATTTCATTTTAGTGTCATAGTTTTCCCAATGGAATAAATTTTAACTGGAAATGTGATACAATACCTAAAGTTAAATCAATGTCTCTGAGATTATACATTCGTGGGTCTAAGGTGTTTCAACGTAATTTTACTACCACAAGATATGCTTGCTCAATATAACACTGTATAACATAACGCAACTTAACTTAACTTAAATCAAGCTTAAGCGTGTGCTGACATAACGTAACATAACATAACGTAACATAGCTTAGTTAGTTAACTTTAGTTAGTAACTTAGTTAACTTTATTTAACATAATATAACTCAGTTTCATAATATCACTCTCAGCTCTAACGTTTTGAAAACTTTGGCAAAATTTCGAAGTTTACTGTTACCGTTAGGTGAAACAGGAAGGTCTAAAAATCACTTCAGATACTGAAATTCTAAATATAGTATATACTGAGACTTTCAGCAGCCATCATTCCGATTCGACCTACTAAACCAACTCTGTTGCATGAAAATAAATTTTGAGAAAATAATTTACCTGTAACCATTTCCATCATTTCTAATGGCAAAAAAAAAACAAAAAAAAAAAAAAAACAAAAAAAAAACAAACAATAACAGCGCAATCGCTTCACACTGCTTATTAGTTAATTCAGAGGTAAGCAATATTAATGAAGCGTTGCTGCAGCAAACCGTAACACCCCATATTATCAGCAAAATGCTTTTTGCAACACCAAAGGCACAACAGAACAATAGCAGCATATAGCAGCTACTTGCAACAACACCCGGAAACGGTGTCCAAAGAACTCATTGTTAACATCAAAATAATAAGGTTAAGCATCTTGAGTGATCATTATTGTGGCAACAACAACAACAACAACAATAACAACAACAATAATAATAATAATAGCAACATGCCAGCAGCAAGTACACCTAGCAAAAACAACGGTTCCTACACCAACATTAGCAACAATAATAATAAAGCGCAGCACTTCTGTTGCAACCATTTTTCGAAACACAAAAAAAAACCAAAAAATTCTGAAGACAAAAAAAAAATACGAAATAATGCAGGAACAGTAAGAAATGCAGTACAAACAACAGCAACAACAACAACAATAACAATAACAATAACAAAGTAACGTTTTCAAGCCATAGCGAGCGCATTCCTTGTAATTGAACCTTAACGAGGACAACTCAACTCAGCTCGACAACAACAACATCAACAACTCAATAACAACAACAACAACAACAACAATGCACTGCGCCACACCGCACCGAACTTTGGATAGAGCAAAAAAGTTGCGATGCGGGCGTCGGAGGCTGAAGCATTGTGGCAGCGGGAATGCAATCATAATATAACGGGCCATAATCAGCCGAGAACCACAAGCAGCCAGGCGGCTTGCAACAACACAACAACACAGTGAGGGCCAGTAAATAGTGCAACCAACGTGTAATAGCAACAATAAAAAGGAGTTTGAAATGTAGAAAATTGCAAGCGGCTGAAATGTAAACAACAACAACAACAGCAACAACGAAAGAAAAAATAAATTGTGTGTGGCAATGCAAACTCCACCCAGCGTCGTGCCACAGCTTCATGCGCTCGCATTTCGGTTTGGAATGAGTTTAGTATTTTTGCACAACTGCAATGCAAGTCAACAACAACAACAACAACAACAACACACAGCCGTTGCCAGCTACCAGATACCAGCGAATGCTTGCCATTTGGTGAATTTGGTGTGCGTGCGCCTGTTGTTGTTGTTGTTGTTGTTGCTGCTGCTGTTGCTGTCATAATTTCTTGCCTCATGCCAATTACAAATCTAGACTGTTGTTTTGTGTTTGTTGGCGCCATTGTTGTTGGCGGTCTCGCGCGTCAGCTGGCACGGTGGTAGCCACTTGGCCGCTGCCACTCAATAATGTTGTTGGCATTGACGATTCAACTAGAAGCCATATCATATTACTTCAACTTGCACCAAATTGGTTTGCCGTCTTGCCAAAGCCGCAATCTACTCTGCATAGGTATTGTAATACATCAAGACACACACACACACACACAGACATACACATATATATAAACGCCAATCACTCACTTCATATACTCCTTTTGCCGTTTCTCAGGCGTACCTTTGTTGTAGTAAGTAGAAATTCAAATTGTTGCCATCTGCAGCAGATGCAAGCGATGCAAATATTTACTCAACACATACGCACACACACACACACACACACACATTCTATTTGTGCTGCAAATTGTTAATTGTGTGAACCGCAATTGTTGTTGAACTACTTTCGCAAATGACGGACATTATCTTCGTATGGCTAATGAAGACCCAGCGACCTAAATATTTGTCTAGCTGATGTGTGGAAAATTGTGTTCGGAATTCGCTACATTTAATTAAATACACACATACACACACACGCACATGCATTGCACAGCAAAGAAAGCTGGGAACTTCACACGACTCCGGCACATTTTTTCGTTCAAGCAATCAGTTTTTTAATGCTTGCCTCTACTGTACTTTAGTGTAATTAAATTAATTAGAAATTATGTCGCAAATGATGCAAGCAGATCTGTATATAGAGCACAATGCAATGCAATGCAATGAGAGCAGCAGATATTTAGTAATTCAAATGGAAGTGGGTGGGAAGTGGGTTGATTTGATTTGGAATTAAATCGTGTGAAATTATATAGCACAAGAATATATATTATATATCAGGATGTGTCGGCAACTAAAGGTCCATTATATGTGAAATATACATTATTATATGAATATTAGGGTGCAACACTCTCTTTCGAAATAAAAGAATTGCAATATTTTTATTGAAAAATCTTTTTAAGATTTATATAAACTAAATTCATTTGAAATACCGTTAAAGGTGGAATTATTTCTTACAAACTAAAATTATATATATTTTTGTTTACCCCAAAATCAGCTCAAAAGCTTGAGGAACCAACCATATTAATTCCTTCTCAAAACGCAGTGCCTACAAAAAGTTCTGTCACTTCTCAAACTATCACAAAGTTCAAAGAATTTTCAATTTGAGGTCACATGGTCGCACCTCCAATGAGACAGTGCACACAGTTCATGAAATCTTTGAACAAAACGTTGTCTACGAGCAGCACGAAGTGAACTTCGTCACTCTGAGGTACCCCCAAATAGCTCGAAATCTTCCCACGTGGGTTGGTTGAATATGATATATCCACGCCACCGATTTCGTTACACTTTCTTATTATTTCACTAATTTAGAACTTTACTAATTTAATTTAGAACTAATTTAGAACTTCTAAGGACCAATAGTATTTATGCTTCCGCTTTCACGTTTAAGTTAGGTCAGTTATGGCCTTTGGAACTCAATCTGCTGAAAGCAAGTCAAGCAAGCAAAAATACTAGCACTGATTTCATGTCAAACTTTTATGTATGATGCAAGGGAGAGTTTTAAAAGATTATCAAAAGATATTGTTCTACTTTAAAAATATTAGAAAGGTGCGTGATAACAAGAAGATGAAACTCCTAAATGTTTTGGCTTATTTTATTTTATTGCAAATGTGTGGAACATGACTGAAAATATATATATTCTAAACCAAGCTTAGTTAGTTATAGTTACAATAAATAGAAGTTAGAATAGTAAGGTTAGTTAGAATAAATACTCAAGTTAAATACATAAAAAATTAAACTTTTTTGTACACACATACTACATATCATTTATGGTTTACTATATCATTATTATTTGATTAAACAAGTGACGAATATTACCTACTAAGCATAACAGATGGCAACCAGATTGAGACTTTAGAAAAAGTCTAATTTTTCATTCGATTACGATAACGCTTTTATTTTGTAATATTAGTTAGTAGTAGTAGTAGTTGTAGTAGTAGTATTTTTAAAATAATTAGAAAAAAGCACAAGGCAAATTACAGAATAATAAGAGTCTATGAGGTTATGCTGAAAATACCGTTTGAAGGAGTTTACGAAACAAAAACTTATATAATTAATAGACAATTTGTGCCGCGTTAAAGAGCCTTCGCCTAGTATGCGAACGAAATTAATACATATGTAAGTATTATAAAACATAAAATATTATAAAACATTTCGAGATGTAAAACTAAAATAATGAAACAACAAAAGTGCACAACAAATGCCATAAGCCTGAAAAGCTTACTTTGAAGCGGCTAATTAAATTATACTTGAAATTTCAATTTCACGCATTACCACAAATATAATGAGCCCTGAAGGTCTGCTGATCATGTAATTTGCGGCATACAACACTAGTGTGTGTGGCACATACATTAACTGTGTATATATTACAACGAACAACATTTGCGGTTCATTTGCGTTGCCAGTGACAGCATTGTCAGCGGATTTGGGATGTTGAAGCAGTTAACAATTTAATTTACTAACCATTGTGCACTTGTAACTAAGCGCTTATGCATTTACACACATGTGCGCATACGGGTATGTGTATTTAGCGGCATGTGTTTGCCACGTTTGTTGTTGGTGCGCTTGCAATTGAAAGTTGTTTTGCCGCTTGGTGTGTGATAAACAGCTGAATGGCTGCAGTTGAAGGCCAATGTGACCTGACGCTAAACCAACTTGTCCAGCCGAAATGTGAAAAAAAAGTGCAAAAAATAATTAAATAAAATATATAAAACTGGAAACCTGCTTGCATTGCAAACAAAAGGTTCAAGCGAAAAACTTCATGCCAAATATTACATGAAATACAGTTCGTTGAAAATTATTTAATTTTGTACTTTTCATTTTGCTTGTTGCGCATGCGCATTTGGCATTTGCCGGCGTTGCCCAGAATTGTTTGTCTCGCTGCATTTGGTGCCCGTTCGGCTGTGCTGAAGTTGCCAAACGGTTAATTAATAGTAAATAGTTGCATTTGCGCCGCTTCAATGCTACGTTAGGCGAGCGGGCAAGTGAAAAAGTGCGCTTGCAACGCGCACAACAAAAAGCATTTTGTGGCAAAGTCGCTTCTCTGCCGGAAAAACCACATTTCTGCAATACAATATACAAGCAGTTGGCGCTTGGCTCTTGGTGGCATCACCTAGTTATATGTTTGTTTTTTGGTTTTGTTTCGGTTTCGGCTTAGACGTTCGTGTCACCTCGTTCTGCTGCATGCATAAATAAGCGCGATGTCGCGCAAGTGCAGCGAAGGCGCTGAACAAGAATAGAAAATAATGGAAGATGGTTTAGCTGGCAACAGCAATGCCCCCAGCGGTTGCTCAAAGTTGTCGTTAATGTGTAGTTAATGTTGTGAAATTTGATATTTAAAAGACGTTTAACAAAAAAAAAAAAAAAAAAACAAAACACCAAACAACACAAGATGTAAGGCGAAGAAGATGCTTGAAGGCTTGCACGAAATATTGTTTGGACATGAAAATATTTTGTCACGCCTAATTTGGCAACGGTTTTCCGAACATTATATTAAATTATATAAACTGAGCACTAAAGTTTTAATATTATTCCGATAAGAAAGAAGGCTTAAGAATTAAATGAGTCCAGACCTATCCACATATTATCCCATTAACCATCCAGACCGCCTCCGCCGTTGTTCCATTCCATTTCGTTCCATAGCATATAACACAATTTTATTTCCTTATATTTATTTTTTAGTGATTAACTGTGTTCCATTCCACTTCGTTTCGTTTCAAAACCTTCGATTAAATTTGTATTTTTGTTTATTTGAATTTCAATCTCTTGATTGCATTTCATTCCATATCAACTATTACATTTTGTTCCGTTTCAACTCATTCCTGTATAAATATGTATCTTTCTGCACCCTAAATTGCATTTTGCTCCACTACGTTGCATTGCTTTTTAATATTTCCCTGAAGTGTAATCCTTTTTAAATAATTTAATTTGATTGTATCCTATTTCATTCCATATAGCGTTGTTCCATTCAATTACAATATTTGTATTACACCATTTCATTACTCAACTCATTTAAAAAAAACTGTGGCCTTTGCTTCGTAAAGATAATTTTGTTCTCTATTAAATATAATTTACTATTGTTTTCATACATTTTATTCCATTATATTGCTGCTTTTTGCGCGTCATGAATTGCGTTGAATTTTATCTCATTCCATTCCGCCTATCTTGGATTATTTCCGCTCCGCAATTTAGATTAATTACTTTGCATATTTTCCTTCTTTACATATATATATATATATATATATATATTTATTTTCACTCCATTTTAATCTTGTTTGTTCTGAATTCCGTTGCATTTCTTTTCGTTCCAAATCATTACGTTTAGTTATGTTTTTTTTTTGTGTTGCAAATTATTTATATTAATAATTGTCTTTTCGTTTCATAATATAAATTATTTCGTTCTATTCCATTGAAACACAAATTTTTTCTTCGAAAGAAATGCATTTCACTATATTCCCCTTATTTCGTTCCATTTCACTTGATTCCTTTTCAAATTGTTTTCAATTCATTTCATTGCATTCCTTTTCAAATTATTTGATTTAATTTTATGGATGTTCCATATTTCACCTTATCATTGTTTCGTGAAATGAAATGAATTTCACTTTTAATTTACTTTTTTTCAAACATTTACTTTTTTATGGATCAGTCAAATCCACTTCATTTCATTTCATTCCATTTCATCGCGTTCCCCGCTAAATTAACTATTATGCTTCGTTCCATAAAGTACATTATTTACCATTACCATTTAATTCCTTCATCTGTTTCTATTAAAATTTACGTCTTCATACATATCAACAAAATTTTCAAGTATGTTTACAAAAAATTATGGAAAAGCATAGAAAAAGAAATAGATAAAAAATTGTTAGAAAAAAACTTGAAACCCAGTCCTCAATCCAACTCAAAGCACTCTTGCAGCTCATGCGCTGTAAATAAACCACCGAATGCCAACAACAAAGTGCAACAGGTTAAAGTTCAAGTCAACTGCCTGCCACTGCCTCGTTCGTGTGTTCCCACTACACAATTTGGTTCGTGTGATGCGCCGCTTTGACGCTGTTTACCTACTTTTCGCTGAGTTCATGTCAAATGCCGAAACGAGTGTGGCAACTAAACGGCAAGCAGTTGTATATTTGTAAAACCACAAAAAAAAACCCAAAAACAAAAACCACAAAAAAAATCTTGTTTTTCATATTTTAATAGGTTTGCGACATTTTCCACCAAGCAGATGCGCCAATATGCATGGGGAGCTGCTCCACCAGCACTCCTTGTGGCAATGGTGTTGTCACGCGGCAGCAAATGTTGCACATTAATTCAACTAAGCATTCGCATGCAACAGCGCTTCTGTGATCACTTCCATGCCACCAATGCCATTTGCATTAGCTCAACGTATTGTTGCTCTTGTTGTTGTTGCTCTTGTTGTTGTTGTTGTTGTTGCTATTGTGGTTGCTAACGCGTCACTCTTGTGCACCGGCAGCGCAGGTGCAGCAGCTGTCAAAATGTGCCTAACGGTGTTGCTAGTTATTTTTGTTTTATTGCTGTTGCTGTTGCTGTTGACCAACAACAATGACTGCCACTTAGCATAGCGATCCGTCGTTGGCTAGTTGGGGCCACCACTTCACTAGCGCATGTCGCTCTGCCACATCAGTGACATTTGCTTGCAACACAAATGTGCGGCACTCGCAATGGCAGTAATTTTTCTTAATGAATGCGCGAATATCCAAACAGTTTTAATGCGCCAGCGCATTGCCGTTAGCTGACAAGATCTATAAATTACCCACCCAGTGCATGGCTGATGTGTCTGTATGCACATGTATGCACATGTATGTGTGTATGTGTGTGTGTATGTGTGTGTGTGTGTGTGTGTGTGTTTTAAGGAATCACTTTGGTCTAAGCTGCTGCTTTTTGTTCTTCTTTTTGTTGTTGTTTTGTTCGTACCTTGCATTTGCATTTGTTTTTATTGTTGTATGGATGGATAAGGCAAAAGCAAAATTATAGCTCATTGACTTCTAATGCTGCCCGCGGCTCTTGTTGGTGTGTGATTCGGTGAGTTAAGTAGCACTTATTGTGATTTATTTGATGTCTTTGCCAAGAGGAGACCCAGTTTTTAGGTGTGAGTTTATGTATGTATGTGTGTATGTATGCATGTGTGAGTTAGCGTTTGTCCACTATAAAGAATAGTTTCAATAAACATTTGTTGCTTGAATAATTAAAAACGGCATCCTATGATGTGAACTCAAGGTTCGTCCACAATGGTAGACACATATTTGAAGAGCAAAGTTTACAGTTTTTGAAAGCTTTTAATAAAAGCTCGAATTGCCTTAAAAGCTTCAATAATTACTCATTTTATATCGTTCTGTTGACAATTTCGGTAAAAGTATCGACTTCATCATGGTGTTC
Source organism: Bactrocera minax (assembly GCA_021498325.1). Lineage (NCBI taxonomy): Eukaryota > Metazoa > Arthropoda > Insecta > Diptera > Tephritidae > Bactrocera > Bactrocera minax. Next base: position 173,043 of record JAKEEE010000099.1, read on the forward strand.
CTCGCTCTTCTACATATGGCATGTAGCGCATTTAAAAATATTTGCACCTAGAAAATGAGCTTAAACCCTTTCTTCAGCTGGATGTGTAGCAAATTTCATCGTTTGCAGAGCTGTTTTGTATATTTATTTTGCTTCGCTGAAGAAACTTGACCAAAAAATATTGACATTAGTAATACTGGTGTCTATATATATATATAAACCTTTACTCTTCGAAAAATTCTCTGACGCTTCTTGCCGAAATTTGAAGGAATCAGTAGATGTATAAGCGGTTTGGTCTATTGCTGGATCAAATCTTAATGACAAGCAATCGCGAAGAGAGACACAACATTTGGTCTGCCATTGTGTTTTACCTTCGTTCCAATCGATATTATACATCCGATTTAGACGGGCGAGTCGAACTCGATTGTATTCGTCAACCGAAGTCAAGTCCTTAATTGTAGGATTCGAGGAATTCTTACGCTGTTATAAAATAAATGACAAACTATCACGGACATTCTTCGAAGAAAAGGTTTCAAAATTTTGGTTTTTTACATCAGAGTGAAGTACATCATTGAAGTGGTCGGTTTTGATTAAAATAAAAATCTTGTAGCTTTCCCATACTCGAAATTCACAGAAAGACCTAAGCTAAGACAAAGCAGCATAGCATGGATGTAATAACTAGTGGTCTTCTATAATTTTTACATGTTTTACTGGATGTTTTACATGATGTTTTACAGATGATGCTATTATTCACACATTATTAACCGATATTTTAGCATTTTGCATTCCAAAATGTTATAAGCTGATAGTTCTCCGCACACAAGTTAGATGAATTTAACCGTTTTGAATACATCAAAATTATATATACGGGGTATAACTTAGTTTTAAAAAGATTTCGACCCTGGCGCCATCTAGTCAGAATTTTTTCGGAAGTGTAATTCTCTGCGGCCTTTTCTTGTCAATGCCATGAAGATAAGCGAAATGGAACCCTAACTGCCTTCTCTTACTTTACTAAGCCTATAAAATTCTCAAAAAATTCAAAAAATAAGTTGACAAAATCGGATCGAAAACAGATGAACGGTATGGCAACGCATTTTACACGAGCAAAAGAACAAAAAAAAAAATGTGTGTATATCAGACTGCTTAATTGTGTACATGTTACTCATTTTTCTATATTTTTCAATTTTAAAATTTATGACTTCTTGTATAACTTTATTTTATTCACTTCATATTAGTTTCTTCAGTTTTTAGTTACCTCAAGCGATTAAAATCTCGATAAAGTACAAATTTACAACTTTGGCTCCACAAGTGAAGTGATTCATACTTTGAAGTTATAACCTAAAAATAGAAACGAGTTTTTCATTTACGAGCGTAAAAATCCTTGATCGACAAGTAACAACAACACAAAGAAAGTTGCTTTTAATTGCAATTATCGCCAAAGTCTCCATTAGCAATAAATTAAATAGCAAGCAAAACGGTCGCACCGCTATCAATGAGAGTCGCACTCGCACTCGTACTCGCACTCGCAAACCGCTCAGAGCAGAGGGCAAAGAGCCAAAAGTGTTGGGAAAAGTATAATTCGCTATTTAAATCAAATCAAAACAAATCGAAAAGGTTAGACGAGCGTAAAATAATGTGTGTCAACGCCAGCGGCTGTCGTGCGAGCCGGTCAAACAGACGGACAATGAAACGCAAATGAAGCACTCACATATCCATCCATACAAACATGCGTACATTTTAATTGTTATTATTATATTTAAAGCACTGAAACCATATGAGTACATATATCTATTGTATTGTATCTATGATTGTGTGAAATCGAAACTGTAAATCATCTGTATGTTGCACGAACAGTGCTACAAATGGCTCACGAGTATAATGAATGTGAAAGTGTGAAGAAATCGCAAAAGTAACGAAGCGTGGCAACATTACACACTTTCAGCAATTTGCACAATTGCTGTAACGAAAGCGTTGCTGCGAGTAATTATTTTGCAATTTTGTAGAATTGTCTACAATTCTTTACTTTGCGGTTTCAATTAAGGCGAGTGTTTTTGACCGTCTATAATTCAAGTATTTTGCTCCGATTTGGTTTCTCCACCCTTTTTAAAGTTTGATTTCCAACATTCTTAATTCTCCCTAAGACATAGTCTAAATCTAAGTCTAGGTCTAGGACCGAGTCTATGTCTAGCTTAAGTCCAAGTTTATGTCTAGCTCTAAGCTTAATTTCAATTTAAGTTAACTTAAATTTTTTACGTTTCAAGTTTAAAGTTTTCAGTTTTATGTCGTAAGTTTTGTGTTTTAAGTGTTACGTTTTCGGATTTATTTTTTCGGTTTTAAGTTTTAAATTTAAATTTTAATTTAGGCAATTAAATTTAAACGTGTGTGTAAGGTTAAGTGGAATTTTTTAAATTCTAAATTTAAGTTTGAGCTTAGGTTTAAGTTTAAGGTGATGTTTAAGTCTTTCAGGTACAAGTTTAGGTTGAAATTAAATTAACTTTTAATTTTAATTTAATTTAGGTTTTAAGTTTTAGTTAATTAAGTTTGCATTTTAATTCAATTTTAGATTGAAGCTTAATTTTCAGATTAAGTTTAATTTGAGGTTTAAGTTTAACATTAATTTCATTTTTAAATCCAATTAAAATTTCACTTTTAATTTCAAATTGGATTAAATTTTGATTTTAATTACCACTGAAATAACACTATCATCAAATTTGGCCATTTTTTGCTAAAGACCCAAGCATTTGCTACCATTTGCGCATGCCAAATTCGCTGCTAATTATAAAATTCACTTGTTCAAGCTAAGCAAGGCTTAGTTAGTTAGTTGGCTGGGACCAACCTTGCAGACGATAAGCATCTTCAACATTTGCTCAAACGGCAATTACTGCCAACTGCAAAAGGCACAAGAATCTGTCGAAGGCTAAAAACGAGTGAGCACGTCGCTGACAACAACAAGAACTGCAGCAGTAAATAATGTATCGCCGCAGTGGCGCTGCCAGCAAACGGCAAATGTCCGCTTGCTGCCCGAAATGCCAATTTAAATTGACTGAAACGAAGATAATTGCCGAACTAAATCCAGCAGGGAATTGAGTTGTGGCGACTGTGAACTAGTTAGAAAGAGCACCAGTAGCCACAGGAGAGCTGGCCACATAGACAGTGAGAGGGGGGGGGAAGATCGGGAGGGGGTAGCGGCTGTAGGCGCAGACGGCAAGTGTAAAGATCTAACTCGAATTGGTTAGACAAAGGTAAAAACCAGCTACGATTTACATGGCAGGCGCAAGCGGATAAAAATGTTGCTGTCACTAAATGCAACATTGTTCGTACAAGCAACAAAAACAAAAAAAAAAAAAAAAACAGCGAAAAATGAAAAATAATAAAGGGTAACAAAAAGTAACAGCAGAGCGCCCAAGTAACTCCGCCACAGCATTTCCTCGTTTCCTCGTTTCCTCGTTTCCTCGTGCTACATGCGCTGGCCACAGAAACAACAACAACAACAAATACAATGGAAATGGAAAAAATAAAAATAATATTCGCGCATAATTTATGCAAAATTGGCGAAAACGTAGCGGAAATCAGGTTAAACCGCATTCAGCGTTTAAGGTGGCTCGTCGGTTGCGGCACTACGAGTTCGATCGGATAATCGATCAGGCGCTTGCGACGACCAGCCGGGCCAGAGAGCGAAGAGTCCAGCCGGTGCGACTGTGTCCGGCCGCTAATCCTGAGGCGTCTCTTTGGTGGCGCTGTGCGTTTTCACTGCGACTTCTTGTTGTTTTTGTTTCACATATTTTTTGTTATTTTTGTTTTTGTTTTTATTTTTATTTTTATTTTCAGTTCGGTTTTTGTTTTTGCTGTTTGCGTCGTTGGCATGCATGCTGTCAGACAAGTTAACAAATCTGGTCAATTGCGGTAAATGTTGCAGTTTCCATAGGTAAGTACCGTTATCGTGCGCAATAAATCTATTGGGAATTACAAACAAAACACATATATAGTAGGATTGATATGTGCGCGCACACATACACACATACCTACGCAAGGTACATACGCTTATGTGTGTTGCTGTGCCACATTCGCTGCGCTTTGCTCAATGAGCTGCCAGTGTTGAACACAGCGCCGCCTGACTTGCTGAATGAGTGGATTCCGTTTTGACGAATAGGCTCAGAGATGATTTGACATTAGACGCAACGGTGACATGCGGCACGGGACTTGGCCACAAGTGGCAGGCATAAGTATGTATATATGTACATATATATGCGCTCTGCAAATAATATTTCTGCAATTATTCGACGATGACGCGCTGAATGAGCTAGATTGTTGGACTATTGGAAGCCACAGTGGTGTCATTGCATTATTATTTCGTCAAATATTAATTGAAATATAAAAAACATGTAATTTGATATATAAAAAAATACAATTTTGAACAAACATGTCAAAGGAATTAAACTGAATTTTAAAAACTCCTGAAGACAAGCTTGTAAAGAAAGTGGATTTTGTTGTCAAATATAGTCATGATATAAGGTATAATTGGAAAACAATACAAAAAAAGTGTACTCCTAGAAATGTGCAAACGAATATAATTTTTTGAAAAATACTATTCTTAGATATTTGAATGAAATAAATTAAGAGTTTTCTTCTTTCCAAATTCGTTACAGATGATTTTTTCCAAAAGTGCGCCTGATCAAATTAAACACTCCATTTCAGTATCTTATAATTTCTATTACTATTTTTAATATTTCTTGGCATTATTTAAGAACATTTTCTTCTATAAAAAAAAGGCGTAAGTTCATCTCCTTTCTTTAAACAATTTAAAATTACTTAACAAAATTGTATCGAGAAATATCGATAGCAAATAAGTAGTGCCCCTAATATATGCAATATTTAATTAGCATTCATAATTAATATGATTTTAAAAATCGTTACACTTAACTGTTTAATTGAAATAAATAAAGCTCGTTTTCTCAAAATACAATCTCTTACGATTTTTTCCAAAAGTACTACTTTTCTTATTTTTCTTGTTTTTGTGTTTTTAGGACTTGTTTCTTATTTAAAATAAGAGATGGAAAAACAGGCATGCTCTCAAGAAAATGAGATTTTGTTAACAAAATGTTATCGGAAAATATCGTTGGCAAAACAGCTGGCCGCCTAAAAATATGCAATGATTAATTTATACACACTTTATAAGTCATTTAAAAAAATCCTGTTCCTTACATGTTTAAATGAAAAAAAATTAAGTTTTTTTAATATTAATCTCTTAGGAATATTTCGAGTAGTTTTGAAGAAATCATGTATTTCAATACTTTCGATTCATTTTGTATCACTTGGCATGTTCTTCTTATTTAAGTAAAAAATGAAAAACGCTTTAGCTTTCAAGAAAATTAATTTTTCTTATATTACTTAATTATTTTCGAGAAATATGCATTAAAATTAAGTTGTACGCCTAAAAGTATGTAGCATCTATAGTATTGCATTACAGTTAACGCCCGCGTTGCCAATCAAATGTTCTCTTGTTAAAGAGTTTTATTAAAATTAATTTAGTAGAAATCTTTTGGTGTAAATGAATGCAGAAACCGATATTATCGAAATATATTTACATTTGGTAAAAAAAAAAATCTTGGATATTGTGAAAAAAAAAATTGAAATGACCGTTTTTGACCGTCACCTCTGAAAGAAATTTACTTTTATAAAAGTAAAAAGAAACAAGAACTGTCAGCCAATAGGAGGAGTCGCTTAAAAATTTATTAATGTTGTAAACAATAAATTATTACCTTAAATCAGCTATGTCCAAAGTCAGCGTTACAATTTTTCGTATGTATTGGGCACGCTGCATTGATACTTCTGCGGACAATAAGTTGCAAAAATATTTTATAATTTTTATGAGGAAAGAGTTAGTTGATTTATATATGTATACGCTTCGAAAGCGAAAATAGAAAATAGGAATTGCTTGCCGGTGACTTATTTTTTTAGTAACGTTTATTTAGAACATTGTTAAAAAAATCGATTTCCCATTCATTGCTAAACAGACTGTATGTATGCTGCTTTGTGATTGGTGCTCATATGAAGTCTAGTCAACGACTGCTGAGTGATGTAAGTGTAATCTCAATATAATACAATTTTGAGGTACTAAAATTAGCAGAAATAATATAAGCTTTTTGGCAACTAATGTCGTAGCTTCTTTAACTGTGAAACATTTTTTGCTTCCTCCACATTTTCCTGATCACTCACACATTTCTGCTTTCCTCTGCACTCACCTATGCGATTTAATCACTTTTTTTTTTGGCTCAAGAAACTTAAGTTGCCACATTGACCTATTGCAGACTTTAACACTTTGAACTGCAAAAGCTATAAGTCAAATGGAGTAGGCGAAATATTCATGCAGATTAAATCGACTGAAAATAAAATAAATCCCCAATATATACACAACTAAAACAAATAGAGGGAAGAAGTCTGCGAAGCACAAGGCAGATGCGCCAAATCTCACCAACTGCAGTGAGCGAAATTTTTGGAGAAACAAAAAAATCACAAAATGAAATAAACAAATCGAATGCATGCAATGAGTTCAGGGAGAAAAGAGCATTCATATTTTATTTATTTTGGGTCCAAGGAGTAGCTGAGCAATGGCGAAATATAAAATGGCATCGTGACCAAATGGAATTTATCACAAACCAACGAAATACTCTTATCACTGTGCAGCGATCGCGCCAGAGTCAGCAATGACACACAAACACATACATACATACACACACAGACCCAACGAAAGCTCGAAGAAAGCAGCGCTGAATTGGCAATAGACAGCGCTAAAGAAGGCAATGACGTAGGCAGCAATGGACAGCAAATGTGGCAAACGAACGAGCGAATGGCTCGCTGATATATAGAAACTAGGTTTATATATATGTAGATGTATGCACTGTTACTTCAGCTGTGCTTTCTATTTGCTTTATAAATTATGCAGAATCCGCTTTGGACAGAACGCGAGCGAGCGCTGGTGATTGTCTGAGCCTTCCACGTATAATGTGTTCTCCATGTTAATTATATAAGTGTGTTTTATAAATATTGATTTAGCAATTTGCTATGCCTCACGTTTGCTTAGCGACAGTGGGAAGCGTACGAAAGAAGAATTATGCTAACTTGAGCTCGCAAAGCTTTTGAAACTTCTAGATTTTGAGTTCATAATAAATCTCGTTTTGATAAAGATTTTCATTAAAATTCATAACGAGCTTTTAGCATTCCATCATTGGAAATTCGGTGTTTTAGGTTTCACGAAGCTTTTATGGCGTTCAAAAAGCTTTCTATTTTTATGCTAAATGTTGAAAGTTAAGACTTTTGAGCGAAAGAACTCAAAATCGCATTGTGCCTTTAAAGCTTTACTCTTTAAAATTTTGTGCTGAAAGTTTAGTTAAGCTCGTTAAGCTTTTTAAAAGCTTTTTTTCCAAATAATTTTGGGAATATGGAACTTTTGTTATGATTTAAGTCATATCGAAATTTATGTGTCATAGCACACCTTTTTTGCATATCTGTAAAACAGCAAAATCAATTCCAAATATTTACGAATTTTCCAGTTAATTACTAATTCAAAGTTCGTTCTCTTTGTATTCTCTTATAATCTTACATTAGCTGCTTAGTGGCACTTTAAAGCTTACAAGGACTTCCCCTTTACAAAAGAGTTAGTCAAATAAACTTTTAATTACATCACACTTTCCAAATGGTCTCTCCTAGTTAACATTGTAAATTGTGCTTTCCTTTGCTCTCATTTTTAAGTTTCTTGTTTGCAGTTTATAGTTAACGGTTCAGAAGTTTATTATATTAATTAAATTATAACCTCTCTCTTCTGCTATAGTTTCAAATAAAATATATGTTAGAGTCAATAAAGTGTTCTGAAAGTGAGCTTGAGCTTTTGAAACTATTAAATTTTTGCTGTAATCAAGAAGTGAGGAATGAATTGCAATATTTATCTAAGCTTTAAGCTCCAAATATTTGGTGCTACAAGCTTTTAAAAAGAGACACATTTGAATTTATGTGAGTTTTGAAAAAGCTTTTGAAGCATTTTTTCAAGTTACAAATATTTAATGTTATATATATCATAATTATAAATATTTGGTTTGGACGTTGTCGTTGCATTCATTTCATTTTTGAGAGCTTCATACAAAATCATCACTTTGTGGGAAATATGAAACCAGACATTTCTCAAGCGTTTATCACAAGAAAATCCCAGGGATTATACAATAAACATGTAGCGATTTGTTGAATTCTAGTAAATCCCTTAGTACTTCATTAAACAATATTACAATAACCGTTATTGTAATTATTGATTCAGTGACGAGCGCTTCCGTTGGACACTTGAGCATTGCCGTGCGACTACATTGAAGTTAAGCAACTGCGTACATACATATTTACATTGGAAACGTCAACAAATTTAGCTTCAAAGTAGTCGATATTTACACACAATCCAACGGTGAGCGCAAGTGAGTGAGTGCATATGTAAACTTGTGAGCTTTCTGTATGGGGCACTTTCTATTTACCAGCTCGTGATGTTCCCATCGAAGCAATTTCTTTTTAAACGACACTTATCGCCGTGCTTAGCTGCCGGAAAGGGATATGCGCTCACATCTGCAGCGACAACAACAAAGCCAGCGACGAAAGGGGCAGTCGAAACTTGTCAGCGCTTTTGTTTGCTCTGCCAGCTAGAGTTAGAAAAATTAATGCCAAGTAAGCGTTAATTTTGGTTTTGATTTCATACGCTTTTGATAACGCTTTTAATAAACAAAGCGTTGCTTTTTATGTGTAGTTGGTGGCATTAGCTGATGGAAGAAGACGAATTTATTTTGATGGAGTGATTACAAATGCACAGTCTGCAAGTGTGTTGGTGTGTGTGTGTTGCGTGAGATCGAGTTGCATGATAATAGCAATAACATTAGGCGTGTTCTAAAAATTGCGGGATTTGTACACAAATTAAAAAAAAAATTTTTTTAAGCGTAACGGTAATTAACAACTTATACATATATGTTTCATACTTTTTACATACATATTGGTTTTTCTAATTTTTATATTGAAAACTTAGTTCTGAAAAAATTTTTAATAAGTATTTATATATATAAAAGCTTTTTTCGTTTTAAAAATTTTCGTAACTGTTTTTTTCGTGCCTTAGAAAAAGTTGTTGACACTGATAACTATATTAACAAATAAGTAATATAAAAAAAATTTTTTTTTTTTTAAGTATGGCAAACAAACAAGTTTTGCTACCAGCCATGTAATACAATGTTCGGATCATTTAATTATGCTTGGCATACCTGCAGCGTGGCGTCATTTGAAAGTTTATAATTGATAAATGCGCGCACATGAAACCTGTAAGCATGCGCAGAAGTACACTTGTATCTACTTGTATATAGGTATGTATGTATGTGTGCATAAATGCTGTTGCACTTGACTATGATTACGGTAAACTGTAGGTTGGCACAAAGAAACACCTAACGCGGTACGAATGAAATTGATATAACAATTAACTAGCGGTTACAAGTGAAGCATGGGCATGTCTGCTTATGCTTACATACATTGCTTGTGAACAACGTAAAACTAGCCCGTGCAACTGTAGGTTGGAAAGTCGGCAAGACAAAGCCAAGGTAAAAGGGGCGCGCTCGCAGTCGTTATTCAATCTAAAAATTTCTCGCTAATTATTTTCTTCCACTAGTATTTATTTGATCGCTTCGATTTTTTTTTATTTTTCATAATTATAATTGCAACCTTTTTTTCACCCAACATATTTTTTTTTTAATTGTTACTTGTTCATTGTTAATTGTTAATTAAAATTCGTTATTACTATTACTTTTAACATTATAACTTTTGAGTTATTTCAAGTAATTTTTTAATTTTATTCTTCACCACTTTTACAATGCAATTTGTTTGTTTTTATAAATTTTCTTCTTAATTATGTGATCAAGCTTTATAACAATATTTTCTTTTAACTAAAAATTTTTTTAATTGTTTCTTAATTAAAATCAAATATTTTTTTAGTAATTTTTTTATTTTCGAATATTTTTTAATTGCGATTAAACTATTTTTGTTCTTTTAAATCTTCTTTAATCTTTCTTCTTCTTTTATCTTTAATCTTTTATCTTTAATCTTTTAATCTTTTTTAATGGGAGTTAAAATTTTTTAAAATTATATCTATCTTATATTTGTTATTTAAAAACTTTACTGATTTTGGCATTTAAAATTTGATATGTATATTTCTTTTAATTTGTAATCTTTTTTAATTACAACTGAACAATTTTTATTCTTTCAATTTCCTTTTTTTTTTTTGATTTTGCTTTTTAAATTAAAATTTTTTAATTTTATCTTTAAAAAAATTTGCTCAAAATTTTCCTGATTTTGGAATTTAGAAGTTTCGTTATTTTTTTAAAATTTTTTTTATCTGTTTTAATTACAATTGCATTTTAAAAAAAGGTTTCTGAGATTATTTCTCAATTAAAATCGGGTATGTTTTTGGCTTAAAATTTTGCTGATTTTGGTTTTTAAAACTTTTAGCATTACTATTTTTTTTTGCTATTACCAGTACTATAACATTACGACTATTAATGCTATTTTTTAATTGCAATTAAATGATTTCTATTTTTTTAATTTTTTAAATTGCGTTTTGAGATATTTTTTTTTACCTTTTTACGATTTTTCTTAATTAAAATCCGAGTTTTATTGTTGTATACCCGTTTTTTAATTATCTGATGATTTCAATTTTTTTTATAGTTTATTGAGTTATTTTATTTTTAATCATTTAAAATTTTTTTTTTATAATAATTTTTTCATTTCATTTAGATTTCCTGTTTCCCCAATTTAATTCAGCCACAGAAAATAGGGCGGCATGAAATCTGAGGCGTGCACATAAAATCATAAGTAACTGGGAGTGGCCATAACTAAATGGGCCTCTCGAGTGCTTTCAGCATATACAATGAGTCCACAAACACACACACACACCCATACAAAGTGGAGATACGAACGCCTGCAATTGAAAGTGGAGACTTTGTTGGTGGGCGCCTAAAATATCGGCGGAGCATTTTAGTTGCATTATCTGTGAACATATGTCGAATGCGAGTTAATGTTAGACATTTGCCCAAAAACCAAAACCCCACAAGCAACGACACAAAGAAAAGGCAGGGGGACCAATAAAAATCAATTTTGTCATACGAAGACTCCATTAGCCGAATGAAGATATCAAATGCCTGCAAATGGGGGAAATCGCTAATCCGCATTGTTTTCTGCTATTATTATATTTTCCACATTGCCTTTGTTGGTAATTGCATATGTACTTGTGTGTGTGTGTTTGTAGTGCTCTGGTGTTGGGTGGGTGTGCTCGCCGACGGCTGACTGGCTAGCTAGCGGATTGTCTGTCTGTCTGTCTGTCTGTCTGGTTGAGAAGATAATTTTCCATCGTACTTCACGTGCAATTGATTGCTTTCGATGATTTCTGTGCTTAAAGTGCAATTGCAAACACAACAACAACAAAGCATTTGATTGCCTCCGCGCAGTTCTGAGGAATGTTCGTGGTTCAAATGCAATAAAATGCCAATATTACTTGGTTGTTGTTACTAATGTAACCGGTTGCGGGCGAGTGACGGATATATACACCGCATGTGCGTTGGTGTGGGTGTGCTTCACGTTCCTCCACCCATTATTTTGCTCTTTATTAGCTTTTCTTAGCATTATCATCACTTTCAATGTTTTTTGTGCTCCAAATTTTTGTTGCATTTAACCCATATTCGGTTAACATCGACTTTCATAAGTCACATGTTGACTTTTGGTAATTGTTTACTAATTAAATGTTAACTTGCTCAGGTCTTTGTTAAAAATCAAAATGCTTGAGAGGGGAAAATAAGAGAGTTTACAGTGGACTTTTGGCTGGAGCAATATTGAAAATGAATATCCATGGGGTATTTCGAGTTTTAGGACTAATTTTTGCTTACCTTAGTATTATGAGACTTTTTTATAACATAAAATATAGCTTACAGCCTTTTTTCTGAAGTAGAAGATTTACTCCGAAGAAATTTGTGGAGGATTCTCAAACATCGATATTTTGTCAACACAAAATCTATTTTGGAATATCTGCATTTAGGCGGCATACTTTTTTTAGAATAGATGTTTGGTAATATTTTTACAGTATGCGTACTTTCCACGACATCTTAAATATAATTTTATTATTTCGAAGTAAAATTGGTTTTCCAAAAAGAGTTGCCAATCAAATTCCTTTTGAATGTTTCCATATAATGCCATGTTCACATGCTAGTGTAAATTACCTAATCTAATACTTAATTAATACTAACATTATACATACCTTAATAAAAATGTGGAGATTCTTATTAAAGCTATTAAACGAGATTTGTTTAAGGATTTCTTCTAAGTCATGCTTTAATATAAGGTTATGTTCACATCAATTTGTATATTACTTTATTAAATGTAAATTACCTTATGTGACAAAAAATTTTAATTTTTTAGTAAGAAAACCTTTAGCTTCCATTCCATGAGCTCAAATTGATTACAAATTAGCCGGAAAGTGCTTTATGATCGCATCAGGAAGATAAGTATGTGAATATGAAAAATGTTATTTTGTTGAATTGTTTTGTATAACTCAAAAGACTTTGCCATAGAAGGCTATAGATAATACGTACAATGGAATGAAACATCACAAAAATATTGCCTACATTTGGGAGCGCTGTATTACTACTATTACTATGTACCATTATAAAAAAAATGCTTTTAAACATTGTGTTTGTGAACAGACGGTTAATTGAATTAATAGAAAGGTACGAAAAAAAATAAGCTCCATAAAGTTCAATGCGCTTTAAAGCCCTTCTGCTAGTTATGCTCAAGCATTATTTTTGCATAACATGGTCCACACTGTGATAAATGAATAGTTGGTATTAATTCAAACTTAATGCCATACTAAATATGCAAATATAAATTTATTGGTTTACCATTTCTGTGTAAAATTTATAAAAGAAAGCTTTTTCTCTTCTTTGTGGCATATTCGCCAAATCATCTCGCGGGGCAACAACACCTGTACAAATACACACCCAAACAAACAGTTAGTATGGTTGAGCTGCGAATTAGCATGCCGCCACTATCGAAATTCATGCTTTCTTCAGCATTGACATTTTCTCTCATTTGTAGAGCAGTTGGTTGGTCAATGTTGACCTAAAAATATTCATATGTTCGAGGTATTGAAGAGGGCATGGAAGAGCAATAGATTTCGGACCCAAAACGGAACGTGGTTTGGCGCTATAAAAATGGATTTTTAATTTGCGTTCGTAATGTGAAAACTCAAAGTGATGAAAAAGCAAAAAAGCAGCAAAGAAAAGAAGCAAAAAGGTTGTAAAAAAAAACCATGCTGCCACTAATTTGCATGCCACATAATGTGCGCCTAAGTGCAAAAGGAACAGTTAAAACAAAACTCAGAAATTATGTGCGTGACACATTTTGATTATTACAAGCTGACTCGGCCGTGTGCATACGAAACTATATTGCTCGGCGCACACAAGTGCCTATCTCTACAGGCGACCCATTTTTCGTGCATGTTAACGGTAAAATTTTAATAGTTTTTCACTTACGAAGTGACGAAATAAAGTATTGAGCTGTAAGTTGCCCAAATGCATTTACAATTTGCAGTTATTTTGGTGTATATTTTCAAAACATGGACATTTGAAGCGTCTAAGCGAGGTTTATTACTTTGTGCGGCGTGACTCACAGTGCAGGGAAGGCGATTTTATGGCTTCGCAATCAGCTGGTTGATTGATTGGGGCGGTGAAAAGGAATGCGGAACATCAATTTGAAATTACTAAGCCACCAAAACTGGTTTGAACTTTTTTGCAGCTAGTAATAAATGTGGCCGGAAATTTAAAATATATTAAAATAAATTAAGAGAAATGAAAAAACTTTCTTCTCTTTGAGAACTAGTAATAACGGCAAGTTGCTATGGCACCTAAGTGGAGGCTTCTAAATACAGTCAGTAAACAGAACGTAGTTAAAAAGATGTCAAAGATATTTTTCAATTCTAACATGTTTATCCTCCTCACATTATCTGCGCCTTTGAAGCTAAATTGTGTACATCCTCAATATTTCTTAAAACTCGTTGCCTACATTTTGGCGCATTAGACTAAATTAAAACACACAAAGGAAGAAAAAATTAAATATGCGAAATCAAGCCAATTCGACGAGTCCACATGTTTAATATAAGCCTTTATAATGATTTTAAATAAATTGACACTCTTTGTGTTGAGTAAAATATCAGGAATATGAAAGAAATTTTAGCTAAAATGCAATAAATTGTAGATATCAGGTGTTTAAAAAAATCTTTCAAAATTTTCTAAAGGAGGTTGGAATGATGCTTGTCCATTGCCATATTCTTTGACTTACAGTTTTTGAAACTTTTGAACACAAAATGTTACCTACATTTGGCGCCGTAGAAATAATAATATCAAGTCAAAAAGGCAGTTTTAAAATAGTAGTAAAATTTTTTCGTATTATTTATCTCCGATATAAGGTTTCCTATGATTGAAAGCATATTAAAAAGAAATTATAATCGTTATTATATAAATCGTTGCCTACATTTCAGCATGGCGACAAAAAGTTGTGCCAATCAAGTTAGAAGTTGTTAACTGAGTTCATAGACCCAACTTATGCAAGTAAGAAAAAAAGTAAAACAAGAGTTCTTGACTTATAATAGCGAAAAATAAAAATCCGTAACGACAATCAACGATGCTCTCCTTTTTTGATTTATTTCTAATTTCTGAAAATCGATTGATGAATTATACTAAAATTATTTTTTTGTTGTGCGTTAACTTTCTTAAATTAAAAAAATTAAGACAATATTACAGGCCAAAAATTCGATCTGCGCGCCCGTGAACATTCAAATAACAAAAAAAAAAAAAATATAAAAATAAAGCTATCAAATACCAACCCACAAAAATTTACTCTACTTAAACCGCAAATACATTTCAATGACAACAAAAAATGGATACCGCCGACGATTACTCGTTACACGAAACAATTTGAGTTTAGATTTTTTAAATTACCGTTGCCACATGTGTGCAATGTTCAACAAAAAATAAACAAATTTTATTTTTTTTTTGGTTTTTTCTTGCAAGAAAGTATTGCTAGTACAACTTGCTTGGGTTTGCGCAGGCTTACACCAACACACACCTTTAGGCACATTTAGGCGAACGCGAGCGCTGCAGAGTAGGCAGAAGCAAAGCTACTTCAGGGACACTACTCGTTTGTTCGCATATAAATGAACGCATTGCTTGCTAGTACGATGCATGAATGGGTGAATATGTGAATGAACCGTTATTCGAAAGCAACTATTTACATTAAAATACAAATCGACAAATACTCGCAAGTAAATAGAGCGCCGTTCGACTGGCGAATAGGTAAAAATAAGTGCGAAACAAACGCGAAAGCGTTTCTAAAAAGTATTTGTTGTTGTTTTTATTTTTCAAAATCATTTGTGGTGTCATTTATCCCACGCAATTTGTTCGTTTCTGCAACAATTCACTCCAGGGTGACTCAGCGCTCTCGTTAATATCTGTTTTATAGTTGTAGTTTAATCGAAACGCACAACAACAACTGCAACAGCGACAGTTATTAACTCAAAGCTCCACAAAAACGAAAAAAAAAACAAAAAACAAAAAACAAAAGCAAAAAAAAAACAAGTAAAAAGGTGGAATAGAAATAATACGCCACTGAGACCCTCTGATGGCAATCAGCGCTTATTTGTTGGCACCTGCAGCTAAACTGTTAAAGCCACCACGCCGCAAACAAATTAATTACGTTAAACATAAATTAAATAATTTTTGTAACAAAAACAAAACCAAATTTTACTTTTTTGATTTTAGTTGCGTTCGCTAACTAGCGCGTTCCAACTGTTGCAAAGCTTAATTGGCAGTTTGTTGGCGCATTGGATTTGAAATGATTGTTGTTGGCTGATATGAACGCAGGCCATACACACAAACACATATGTTCGTTTGTGTGTGTGTTTGTGTGCGCATACATCTTAATATGTGTTTGTTTGAATTAGCTATAGGTGGTGCATACCGCTACTTAATCGGTGGCTTGAGAATAAATCAAAAATTTTATGAGCGACCACTCCTCGCGGCCTGTGAGTGGAAGGATTAGAAATTGCTGAATTCTCTGTGTGTGTGTAGACACACAACAACAAAACAAAAAAAGAAAAATTCAAAACAGAAAATTAGTTTAAATGTTGGAAACAGAAACAAAATTTATTCAACAAAATATAATAATGAAATAATACCAAGAAATAGAGTTGCCACTTATCCGAAAAGTCAAAGAGAACAAAATTTTGGTGAGCTAAGTATAAAACGAAAACGACGCCTTTCAGAAGGTATTTCGAAAAGTTCGTAATAATTGCTTATATTGGATTTATTTTTGGATAGAGCTGCCACCTGTTGGAAAAAACACAACTTCAAATAGTTAAATATTTAAATAGTAAAATAATGCAATATGTAATATTTCGCAAAATAAATTTTTTATTTTATGTTAAACAATTTTTGGAAAAGTTGCCACCTATCGAAATTGTTAAATGTATATACTAACATATATATGTTAGTATAAAACATATCCAATGAGCCAATTGGAAGCCATTTTGGAAAAACTTTCCCAAAGAGTTCTGAATTTGTCCATTTCATATAATTGAGTTACCACAAAATTGCGAATAGGGTTGCCACCTGTCGAGAGAGTAAATTTAGAAAAAAGATTTAAAGATATATGAACAAGTAAGAGGTTTAAGAAAACTTTCCCGTAAGAGTTGTGAAAAATTTTATATAAACAATATTTTAACGAAGAGTTGCCAACAATCAAAAAATCTAAAACTGAGCTACACATCTACGAAATGTTTGCTAAACTTAAATGTTTTAAAAAAGCGGTCAATAGTCTTTAATTGAGACATTTTTTAGAATACAAAAGTTAGATGGAAGTTTATTCAGTTGGTTACTGCTACTGTTGGTAACTAAGAGTATATATATTACACACATAAATATATTATAACTGCAAATAAATAAACAAAATAAAATAATGAGTATATTTAAATGCAGAATGAGTGCTTAAAAAATAATGGTTTCTCGAAAGAAAATATAAAAATATAATAAAAAAAAAGGTAAAATTATTTAGTAATTAAGCATTTAGCATGACTATTGCACTAATTTGCTCCAGTAGTTCAGGAGGTTGAACGTGTTAAATATGGTGTTGATAGATATATAAAAAAAATATTGTTTGCAAAATTAAAAACCGTTAAATTGGAAATAATAACTTCAATTAAGTTTGACAATTTAAAGAAATAATCAAGATAGCTGCATTCCATACCCTCCAGAAAATTGTAAACCCTTGAGAAAATTATAAAAAAAATCAATGAAAAATAAATCATTTTAATTCAAATCGCAAATTAATGATACACAAAAAGGTTTAATTAAACCCATTATTAATTTTTTTAAGCTGAAATATGTGTGAAGGCCTTTGTTAATATAGGCTACAGTATCAAAGGTTAAGCATTCCATTTAATTAACTTCCAGTTTAACATATTTGAAAATGCTTTGATTGCTGACATGCATTATGTTATATTGGCGGTTATGAATACATACATCAATCATTGCACTTATATACACAAAGATATTTATTAATTAAATACCGCGCTTTTGTAAACTAAAAAAATATTAATTTTCTTACCGAATTTTAACGAGAAGCTTACAAGAATGCCTGTGTAAATTTACTTAAGGGCAACATAAAATTTTAATTTTACTAAATTTGCCACGTCTTGTAGGCACCATTAAGAACCTGACATGAATACAAAAGGTTTTTATCTTTTTAATTTAAAGTAAATAAGCAACAAAAGCAGAACGCATAAAAATTCAAGCCAAAATGTAATGCTGCCATATTTGTAAAAACAACAAAGGAGCAAGCGGCTTTGAAATTACAAAATAAACTTTTAAACAAACAAAGAGCCAAAAACGGGAAAATAGCAAACACAAAAACAACCGGTACTTATTGGGTATATACATATGTAAAAATATGTACAAACAGTAAATAAACGCTAAAAGTTAGCAGTTGGCAGACACACCCAAAAAACATATGGCGCGCTGACAGTTTGACGAATACTTGCTGTTTGTATGTGTGCGTTTTATTGTTTTTTTTTTAGTTTAATATGTTTTTAGAAGAATTTTGGCACTCATAATTTATTTTGGTATTTTTTCTAATTTTTATTCCTTGGCTAAAATTGTTTCTACGGCCGGCGGTTATGTAAAGTGAAGTAATGACAAGCGCACATAAAAGTTTTTAATGTGTCAATAATCAGTCAGTCACTCACTCAGTGAGTTTGCGCAGCTGCGGTGCGAGCAAGCCGACAAGTGACGCGTGTGATGCGGCCGCAGGGTTTTCAAGAGTTTTATATGTGTAATTACGGGCAGACAGGGTGTTGGTGTGAGCGATAAAAAAATTACATTTATTTAGTAAGGAATAAACGGAACATTAAATTATTTTTATTTTTACGTCCTGGTAGTATGTAGTAGGCTGGATAAAAAGTATTACAGAGTTGAAAATTTATCATCCGAAAGAAATTCAACATCAAAACATCAAAACAACATCAAAAAGAATTATTAGCTTGAACAAAATATATAAAATATATTTAAAACGTTTCTAAAACGCCATTTTTCGAAAAGAATGAAAAACTAAAAAGTTTCATATTTTTGAAACAATTTTTATAAAAAAAATTTTAAAAATTCAAAAAAAAAATTAATTTTATTTAAAAATGATTTTGTTCGCTTACCGCCAACCACATGCAACGAGCATCACAAAGCGATCATCCCAATACAAAAGACTTAAGCAACGAACTTGTTTGGGTTCAGCAGCATAGGATTTTGTGTTGTAAAGGCGGAGTTGAATTCGAATTTAAATTTGGAAATCAATTAAATTTTTTAAATGCGCCAATTTAGGGATCAATACATGCCATATACATATATAGCCATTTGCATATAAATATAAGATTCGCGAATGTATCAAGTTTGCAAATTTGTTTGCCTACAAAGACAATATTTTGAAATTAAAGTTGCAAGCATTGATTTGCAAACTTGGCCAAAAATTATTTATTTATTAGCAAATTAAATTTTAAAGCAGTGGTTGTCAAAAATAATTTTTTTTGTTAATGTGGTTGTTGTTGTTACCAGTATTTAGTGACCACAAAATAAAATAAATTAGGAGCTTTGTTAAGGCATTGATTAATTATCTGAATCAAAAGCAATATATTCATAACAATGATGAATATCAAGATTTAATTTTAGGATCTAATTTAATTAATTAGTGAAATTAAGAAAAAAAAAAGAAAAACAAAATTTACTAAATAAAATAATTTAAATGAAAGTTAAATAAATGCAAAATTTAAAAGCAATTTTTAAGCAAAAGAGAATTGAAGAAACAGTGAATAAAAGCAAATTTTAATTAAAATTTATTTAAATACATTTTTTATAATAATACTTTTTTGAATTTGGCTATATTTATTAGAAAAACTTTCAATTATTTTCACCTTTGTTTTATTAATTTGATTGAATGAAATTTTCTATCGTTTGGTAGCTCTACTATCTAAAATAATTCCAATTTAAATTTTATTTAAATAAAAAATTTTTGCAATGAAAATTTACTATTATTAAACTTTATAAAAAAAATTTAATTTTAAATTAAACTTTGTTGTAAACTTTTTTTATTAATTTTTATTAAGAAAGTTTTTAGTAAGAAATTTTTATTAAGAAACATTTTTTTTATTAATTTAAAAATTTATAAATTTTTGAAAAAAAATTTTTTTATGGTCCATTTTTAATTTCTTTTCATAAATTTTTTTTATAAACAAAACTTTTTTTAAAGTTATTTCCCATGCCGAGCAGTAAGTGATCGTTGTTTTCCTTCAACTAGAATTGTTATTCAAATCACTATGAGTTGAAGCAAATCTCAACCAAACCATTACAACAAAGGCAGCAACAAATTGGCATTATGTATTTGCCCTTCTAAATACCTGCTCCTTAATTCAATTGTCCACACATGGGATAAGTGAAAAGGAAAAACAAGAAATTTAAGCAAATTCATTAGTTGCTCAATGCCTCGCGCGACCAAGGCGAATCGGCTGCACGCGCTGAAAGGTGTAAAACCAAATCGCTATTGTCTGTTGGGCAGTCCAAGGCGTAAACAGCGTCCAAACCAGATTTTTGAACATGCTTATTTGTTATTGTTTTTGTTTTAGCGCTTATGCCTTGCTAAAATATTCCTGTTAGCACAAAAGTCAAAAGCGTGCCGCCACACTTTGCGACGACGCGAGAAAACGAAAAATAAACTAAATCATGCTAATTTGTATAAAAATAAATGAGATAAATGTATGGAAAAAGACCTGAATTTGTGCCGAAAAGGTAAACTCTAATAAAAGGCAATGAAATGAGCAGCGTGTGTGGAAAGTAAAAAAGCTAAAAGCAAAAGTGCGCATAATGAAGAAAATATAAATACACGATTTACGAAAAAAAAATATATATATAATTTCTGATTGTTTCATGTCCTCACTGCACTTGTGCTAAAATTTAATTGGAACTGCTTTTGAATGCTTTACAATGGGCCGGCAACTCTGTTATTATGCGCTTGATCGATTCCATAAAAGCTCAATGCTAACAGTAAACTACCGAGCACTGACATGCATGCAAATACACAGGTATTATATCTATATACGGCTTTTATCAATATCCATTAACTTTTACCCATATTTTTAAACAACAACGCTTTTAAGCGTCAATTAAAGCGTCCTAAGTGACTATAAACGAAAATTTATACATTTCGTTTTAAAAATTTTTTTTTTCTTTTATTTTTTCCCTTCGAAAAGCTGCAGCGAAACTAGTCGTCGTTACAGCATTTACAGCACTTATTGGCCGGCGAAAGTCTGATGCGAGTTGTGGTCAATAAAGTTTTCGAAATTGGCAGCAGCGGCGAGTTTAGTTTGCGCAAAGAAGCTGCAATGAAGCTTCGAAATTAAATGGAAGGGATATATATGGAAATATTTACATAAAATAATTTTTGGTCGTTGGTTAAATTTATCAGAAAAACTTTTAATTATTATTAATTTGAATTATTAATTAATTTTTTGAGTGAAATTTTCTATCAATTGGAAACCGTATAAAAATAATTTAAATTTTAAAATCCTTTGAACCTCTTTATTTTGAAATTAGTAGCGTATTGTTCTATTTGTCTTGTTAATTTTATTGAATTATAATTTTTAAACATGTGGCAACCTTAACAAAAATTGCTTACAACATTACGGTCTTTAAAACCATTTAGTTTGATGCCCTAAAGCTATATTTCATTTATTTCATGAATTTTATGGAATATATTTAAGCAGGCGGCAAGCTTCCTTAAAATATACTTGCAACTAAAAGATTTCTTAAGCAATTTGAACTACATACAAATTAAAAATTTGTATTGTGGTTAAAATTAAATTGTAGTTAACATTTTTTTTATCTTTAATTAATTTGGATTTGTATTTTTAAAAAGGTGGCAACCTTTCTTAAACGAAATTTTTAAAATTTAAGTTTTTTCGAACTTCCTCAGGAAGATACTTGTATTGCTGTGATTTTGTACTTAAAAAATTTTTTCAATC
This sequence comes from Bactrocera minax, assembly GCA_021498325.1. NCBI lineage: Eukaryota > Metazoa > Arthropoda > Insecta > Diptera > Tephritidae > Bactrocera > Bactrocera minax. The sequence continues at coordinate 194,683 of JAKEEE010000099.1, forward strand.
CATAATTTTCAAGGGTAAAATTCTAGTTTTTGTTTGTTTAAAACATCCGAAGATTCACTTATTTTCCACTTTAATGTTATAAAATTTTTAAACACCTTGAAGGTGTTGTTTTAAACACCTTGAATTTCAAGCTTCCTTAAAGTTATTAACGCGGTAACAATTTATTTAACATACCAAATTAATTGCTTTCAATTTTCGAAACAGCAGGCAACTTATTTAAAACAATATTTAAAAATACAGCCTCTTTTAATCCTCCTCTTGGTTTGATACTCATATGTGTGTGTTTCTTTATAGAAACTTTTTTCGACTATAATTTTTCAACAGGTGGCAACATTTTAGTTTTATTTTATTTTTTCATTTAAACTTTCCTAGTATTACACTGAAAATAAAAAATATCATTCAAAACGTTTCAGTCTGCACAATGTTAATGATCCTTATACTGTGAACGTGACGGAATTTCGTTGCGTTACACAATTTCGTATCAACTAGTAGATTTTACTATAATGCCTCAAGACTTCATGTCGAAATCTATTAAATTTTAATTTGCTAAATTTTTCTAATGAATTTGTAGTCATACATGTGATTTCTCAAAAGTGAGCATTCTCAACTTGTAATATTTTAACAGTAAAACTGTTTTATAAAGAAGGGAAAAAATCGAAAGGTAGACAAAATGCCCATACTGAACAAGTAATAAATTTCACCGCAATTTAAATGGCTAGAAAAGAGCTCACATTTCCTCCAGCGTTGCTCAAACTAAACATTGATATTGATCGTGAAAATCTAGACAGCATTTAATGCTGATGAATGTCGCTACAACAAACAATGGACTTTAATGGACCAACAATTCACGGGCGCTGTCATGAGTCGGCCGGCAGACTGAAGAGAACTGAATCTCATGACACAAAGAGGCCGATAAACGCAACAACGAAACAAAACACATAAAAAGCATAAAAAATTCAATTTGCAAGCGGAAAATCACACAGTTATACCATATACAAACATACATTCATACGCACACATATAAACATATATATGTACAGCGGAATAACCACACTTTGTTGCATAAATTGCCGCTTGCTGCCACTTGTGATGATGGCCAACGAACATTTACTACACATTTTGGATGCAACTCTTTCAATGCACATACATACAGACAGACATATCTATGTATGTATGTATGTATGCAAGCACTTGTGTATGTATGTGATGTGTGTCGCTTGTTGCGGTTCGCCTGATTAAAATAATGGTTTTAGTTGCGCCAACTTGAATTGAGTGCAACAGCAGCAACCTACATGCTGATGGTGATTTATAGGACAACGCTAAAAACATGCACACACACATGCATACACATATCGTACATAAACAGCGCTAGCCGTTTTATGCACTTGCTGGCTGCTTTTAGTGGGCATCTCTTCTGCATTTGCCTGCACTTTTGTTCGCATGCATCCGCTGTGGCAATTAGTGAACCATGTCAATGGCTAGTTTTGCTTAAAAATGTCAAGTTCGGGTTTCCACTAACAAAACCAATAAGCACAATAAATAAATGCAAATCATGCTGCAAATGGAAAATAAACAGAAATGAAACGACAAAATACACTCCCACATGGGAAGTGCGAGGCAACCGTGCGTTGATTTGTGCGGCTATTGTGAACTTTTCGAGTGGGTTTATGCAGATAAAATTTGTATTTACAATACGAAATGAGCAAACGCTCATAATCCAATGTAACTGACTTAGATTTAGTGGTTTATTAATTAGTATTTCAAGGGTATCTTGATTTTATTACCATTTCAACGAAAGAAAATCAATTTCAATATTTTAATTAGTATTCTGGGGAGATATTATAGTCATATCAGCGCAATAATGACGCATATCCAAGAAGCATTGAGGAGGTTATGTTGAAAGCTTTTTATTTTCTAAAATTTTAACTCAGCTGAAGAATAAACACAGTATGCTCAATGAAAAGTATACTTTTAGGATGGCAATAAAAGAGAGAGAGAGGGAGAGAGAAAGAGATCTCTCTGGTAGAGAAAGATCGGGAGAGAGAAGGAGATTGGAAGAGTTTCCAGCTTCCACTGAAAAGTAATTCTGAAAATATCAGTTGGGAAATACTTCAGGTTAAAAAATCGTGATTTGGACAATATTAATTTTTCGAACAATATATAATATAAATTATTTTAAAGCCAGAAAATAGTAACGGTGTAATATTGGGTGCAAAATTTGGAACTACAAATTCAGATATAAAAGAATTTTTCAGATATTTATTCAGAATTAGCTTTTATTTATATGACTAACTGGAGATTCTTGTATATATAATATAAATATTCTTGCCCTATATAAGTAGCTAATAACTAAATAATATAAATATAATGTAAATAATATAAGCAGTTTATGCATTTGCTAGATGTTCGGACGAGTTTTACTTTCGAATTGTGATAAAGGTTTCAAATTTATTCGACAAGGGACGGTTGCTTATATTTCAAGAGAAACTTGTGCATACCCGAAATTGCCTCCATGGCTTCATATAACAGATTGAGAGCAGTTCACCATTATAAAAAAACAAAATTTTCAATGACTTCTTCAATCTTTCATGACTCTTCAAGTGATAGTCCCACATCGAAATCATCTTACAATATAAGTTTTGTTTACTCCAAGCAATAAATCACATCTCAAAGGAAAAATTACTTCATTTAGGGGTAGGGGTTAAGCTGTAGAAATTATTAAAAATTACATCTTATGTAATCGGAGAATGTCAGCCAGGTTAACTCCTTTCGTTTTATAATAGCTAGAAGAATATGCTAATATGTCTACTAATGTCAAAATTCTTGAGAGGGTTGTTCAAAAGACGAAATATCATCGTTTGTGGTATAGAAATAGGCTGAGCACATAGTGAAATCACTATAAGACAAGTCTAATTCCTTTTGCTTAGAGCTGAAGGCTTCCAAGTGCAATTTGTGATCACATAAGGCAATCTGGATGAGCTTATGAATCGTTTCGGGACTACAAACAAATAGTGGAACCATTAAAAATACAAGAGACTATGAAATAAACGAAAATATGGATTTATTTAGATAAACAAGGAAAATAGAAGAACTATTGGGTCTGTCCGCAATCAAGTGTATGCTGACATATATTTTTTAACACAATTCTCGATGAACTTTCGCCTCAAATTGGGCATCACAAATTCATGATTTGAGGAAAAGTTAGGTTATGTCTAGTGTCAAGCGTAAATCAAGTCCACCTATGCCCCTCTCCGATTATAGTCACATGATATGTGAGCATTTTTCGACCAATTTAAAATTCAGTCTCAGATTATTATAAGTGCTTCATGAATTTCCGACTACTACCCTGCACACATGTGATGTGTGCTGCTAAATGCAATCCGATCGACATTGCAGTTATTCCACTTTAGCACTTGAAGGAAATTCCTTAACGACAATCACTATAATTTTGCCACTTTACAACACTTACATTAAATTTAGCATATATGTGAGTATGTAACAGGATTGTGGTTAACATAAAAGCACAATAACAATACAATGCGTGGCATAGGAATTGCTGTTACTCACCTTTTGAGAGAAAAGAATCGATGTAGTTGATTTAAAATTGTAATGCCGTGCAAACAGCAAAGCTGCGCGGCGTTGCAATGCAACAGGATGTGTGCGAGATAATCTTGTGCGAAAGGCCAAATATGGTGCGAAATGCGTGTACGCTGACAGCAGGAACAACACAAAAATACAACAAAAACAAATAAAGTGCTTGCGCTATACTATATGTAGTATATGTATTTCTAGTTCTTTATGCTGTTGTTTTTGTTGCAGCTAACTTGTGGTATACTCGCGCGCTGCTGCTGACGCTGTGGTGCCTTGAATGAGCGAATTATTGGCGATTTCTTGGTGCAATTTTATTTTTCGGCGCTGCAATCAACAATCAACTATCTCAAAAGTCCAAGTAAATGCGCTCACAAACACACTTACATATACACAATCACTCATAGTATGTGCGCAAGCGTGTTGGTTTTTTGTTTTTTTTTTTTTGTTTTTTGTTTTTAAGTTTGCTTGTAATTTGCTTCTGATATGGCAGCGCGCTGTAGGCAGGCAGGGCGCTAGCTGCGCGCAGTAGGTGGAAAATGAAAAGTGATAATTGCAAAATTACACACAACTTCGCAATGCAACAGTTCATTTCATTTTTCGATTATTTTGCTAATTTATGCGTTTGCATTTAGTGCGAATTCTCCAGCGCATGTGCAAATCGCTTTTATTATTTATTTAGCATTGGCGTGCGCCGGTTTTAGCATCTATGCAGCTCTAAAGATGAATTTCACTTGTCTTCTTTCGGAATTTCACATCTTCTTCCAACGTGTTGCAGACTTTTTTTTTTAATGATTGTCGTTATTTATTGCAGATTTGCGTCTTTCATCTGAAATTAGATAAACAGTATATATATTTATTTGTAACCTATAATTTTTTGCCATTTTATAATATTCTTTAGGATTGAGATATTTCAAGAAAGTTCTTACATATTTACAAGAAAACATTTTTTAACGTTGTATACGAGGTGTTTTCAGAAAATAACTTTAACGGCATAGTGCATCATGGATTCTTGCCTCAAGGTCAAACGGTTAATAAGGAGTACTACCTACAAGTTCAACACCGTTTGCATGAAGAAATCTGAAAGAAGAAAAACGCCCGGATTCGTGGAAAAATAATTCATGGCTTTTCCTCAATGCTGCTCACACTTCGTTGTTTGTTCGTGAATTCTTGGCTAAAAACAATACTGTACCAATACTGTACTATATACAATATTCGCCAGACTCCATGGCTCCGTGTGACTTTTTCCTGTTTCTAAAAATAAATAGAACCTTAAAGAGCCGATTAAGGGAGTTTTACAAATATAGCTGACATTAAAAGCGCATCGGTGAAAGAGCTATCCCAAAAGGCTATCCCAAAAATCGAGTTTGAGCAATGTTTCGACGATTGGAAGAGGGAAGAAGAGCTGGCATAAGTGGATAATCTCGAATGGAGACTATTTTGAAGGCGACAACATTAATGTAGACGAATGAATAAATCTCTTTTTCAAAAAATGAAAATTCCCGTTATTTTTTGAACAAACCTCGTATGCTTGTATACACCATATGTTCAATGTATAACTGTTAATGCTCGACGAACTTTCGTTTCCGATTTGAAGTATGCGATTCGGAATTATGCGACAGAGAATATTAAAAAGTTAGTTATTTAAGCAAGAAGAATAGAAGAAAGCAAGAAATTTAAATAAAGTCTAATACTTTATTCTTTTAAATATAAAAAAAAATATATTTATATAACTCTCTATAGTTTTTTTCATTTTATTAAAAATATATCTCATTATTAATATATACCATTTCCTATTTACCAAGGTGTAATAGTTTAGAGAGTTTGATTAGAATTGTATTCACAAATTATAGATTTTGGTGTTATAATATTCGTTTATTAAAAATTGTCGAAATCGAACTATAAATTTTCAAGTCTCCAGATATAGGATTTTTGAACCTCAGTGCGTATGACTGACTATGTTCCGAAAATATCGGTCAATCTTTGAGATATGTTATTGGAATTCAAGGAAAATTCATTCTGATAATAATGTGCGCTTGTGTCACAAATATCTAAAATCGGGTCCATACTTTCCATAACCCCCATATACCTTATATAAAGATTTTCGAACTTCGGGTTGTATTTATACCAAATTTGGATAACCATGGGTAAATATTTCCCATAGTCCCATATACCAAGTATAATGGTTTTCAAACATCCGGTTGATTTTATATCAGTCAATATGTGGTATGTGATATGACGCCAGCCCTTATATATTAACTGTAATGATTTCCGTGATTTCCAAATTGGGAATTATCATAAATTGATAAGAAAAATTGCGAGTGCATAAAATGTTCGGTTGCACCTGAACTTAGCTTTTATTTTAAAATTTTATAAGATAAAATTTCCAAGAAGACTTCAATAAATCAAAATTTCAAGTATTTACGAAAAAATACGTTTTCAATATGTATACAAAATTTTTCCCCACTACCCCCACTTTTTTTTTTGTAATTTTACCAATAATATCTTTATTTTTAATTTCTTGTTCAGTAATTTAAAGCGCTCAAAGTTATTTGTTATATTATAATCTATTGTTATTTATAATGAATATAGATTATTATATATAATGAAGTTATTATGTAATATTTCAAATGATTTATATTTAATTACTAATTTTAGATGTACTCATATCAATCCTAACACTAATTCTCATTTCAGTCCAAAATACTATGCTAATGGCCACATTTAAGCTATATCATATATGCATGTGAGTAAAGCTCATGCGCACATACTCGCACAACTTGAAATATGATGCTTTCTGACTGATTATGTATTTATAAAAATTATGATTATCGCTCGTCATCATTTACTTAGCTGTGTTTTGTATCAGCCCACACATAATCGTTCGCGCTAATGCTGATTTGTTGTAAAGTCCAGAGCGTGGAATTTCAAGCTAATTCAGCTGGAGAAACAAAGTTGCAGAAGAAACAAAAGTGCAACAAAAAGCACACTAATTCTCACTGCTACAAAATACAAGCATTTACTTCTACATATTATATATTTATGCTCAAGCACTTTTAATGCATAATCGCCTGCATTTTCTATGTCTAATTCTCCCCTTCTGTATCATTTTACAAATGTTCATGCGCAACTTCTTTATGTTGGCATTGTTGTTGTTAATGTTTATGCGCTTAGATAAATGAAATTTAATCACTTTTTTTTGTATTATAAATGCAAATGAATGCCATTTGATGAGCGTGTGCATTAAAATAAATGAAATAAAATGCATGCATGTGAGCAAGCAGCTGCACTGACCGCGGAATGCATGACAAGTGAGAAGCTGATTTGCTCAGCCGGCTCATATATCACCGAGCTTTTTATTTCGAAATACTGTTTAATCATGAAAATGCTTTTTTTTTCTTAAGTTTTTTCTTAAGTAAAATTTAACAATAATATTTTGTAGCTGATATATATGTCTGCGTGGATTAAATTTGCATGGTACATAATTTTTAAGGGACAGGCGGAATGAGGAAAGCAGAGAAAATCGTTTTCAGACATTTTGAAAGTATATTTTTTAGTTTTGTATGCAAATAAAAAGGTGTGCAATCTCATATGCAATACATATATATATATATATGTATATTACATAGTTTATATACAGATTATATTCAGATATTTTGCTATATAATTGCATATATATACATATATACTATACATAATGTATGTAAGGTCAAATATATAAACATAAATAGGCAATTAATTGCATTTAATTTTTGACCGCGGCTTAATGAGCTACCTTCTTCACAACCTAACAGCTAAATAAATATAACAACAATAACAAATAAATGTTAACTGCTTTCATGGGAAACATTTGCTGTAAGTTTTGTACAGTTACACACATATTCATACACACAAACATACTAATCCGCTTATTTGCTGCAGCTTATTGGAAGTTATTTATATCTATTCTGTTTGTCTATATATATTTCTGTTTGTATATATATATATATATATATTTCCATTTTCACGTAATAAAACTTTAATTACTTTCGAAATACTCACAGCTAATTGCCAAATGGAAAAATTGCAAATAAAAAGTAATTTCTTAGACTGCAGTTAGCTAGTTTTGTGGTGAGAGTGCTGTTAGTTTTCAGAAGCAAATTTCGTGTGTCTTTTCACTGTTATGATGCTATAATAAAAAGCTCGCTTTAGTGATACGTTTAGAATTTTCCAATTAAATTACAACGAGTACAAGTACTTAAAAATTTAGATAGATTAAGAAACTTTTAAATTAACCGATCAAAAATACCAAATTATTAACAAACAAAAAAAAAATAATAATAATTTGAAACAAAATTTTAATCAACCTTTTTACATTTTTTAAAAAATGATATTTGAAAATGTATAAAAAATTTGTTTGAATAATTTGTTCGAATTTTTTACTGAAAATGTTCGTTATAATGTGCCGTTAGAAGAACTGAATATTTAAAAATATATGCACTTTTCACTTAAATTTGTGGGAAATTGTCTTTTGTATATTTTTGTAGGATAAGGAAAGTATAAGGAAAGTAATAATGATGATAAATAAATAAATTCGAACTGCATGATTACACAAAATACTTCAAAAATTATGGCATTCATTTTTCAAAAGACAAAAGTAAATATTCACATTTAAAAACCTGAAGTATATAGTACTTCTTACGAATATAAAATTGTTTTATTCGATATATAATATATTTCTAAAATCATTAACTGGTTATTAAAAATTAATAATTTTACCTTAAATATTTTAGCTGCTACTAATTATTTGACTTCTTTTTAACAAATTATTTAAAATATGTGTAAATTTTTCAATATTTTGCAATAATGTAATAATTGTATTATATTTTATTATAATATTAATTGTTATTAAATGTATTGTATAAAATTAAATCGGAGTATGAAAATATATATGAAAAAATAAAATTTTTTTTTTTTGATTTTATGAAGAAAACATGTAACTCTCATTCAAATAGTACTAAAAATACCATTTTTTGTCCTAAAAAATCTTAAGAGGAAAAAAATTAGAAAACGGCAATATTTTACAAAATCCATTTCACTCTATATTTAAAAAATAAATTTTTGTGCTTTCTTACAGCTCTCAGACAATATATCTTAAAATAAAAGGAAATAATTATTTTATTGCCCGATTTTTAAAAAAAATGTATTTTTAGAAAAAGAAAAATTTTTTTTATTTGTCTCGTTTTCTACTAAGTACCAAGCGATTTCTTTTAAGTTTTCATAATAATTGTTCTTTTAATTAGAAAAATATATTTTTAAATTATTTTCTAAAATATTTCCAAAGTGACCTTGACACTTATAATATGTATAGTAAGTAACTTGCTATATTAAATGTAATAAGAAACATTAGTAGCAAAAAATAAAAATTAAAAATTTTTTGCGTATAAATTTTCGAATATTTTTGTTTTGAACGCTATAAAATCAAACTAAACTAATTGTGATATTGGATTGCGCAACACCAAGTACATAATTGGCTTAACTCTATTACTTTACATTACACTTTGTACAGCATAATAAAACAAATAAATACCATAATCAAATTAAGAAAACAAAACAAAAGCAAACACAGAAGAGTAATCGGCCGATATTAATTCAACGATCATCGGCAATAATCATTTGTCGCCTGAGAAACACGAAATCACAACACTCGAACAAAAACTGCCATTCAAATTAATGATTTGCTTGTCTTGGCGACACAAAAACCACCACACCAAAACTGATTTCATTTACATTTAACGCGCACAAACACACATATATATTGACCGCGCAGTTATTGCGCATGCGCATCAAAGCGTAATTTGCATGCAATAGCCACAGCACAAAGTGTTGCATAATTCTATTTTATTTCATTTTCATATTATTGTACTTTACTTCTACTGCTGCTACACATTGTTGTTGCCAGTCTGTCAGTCAGTGTTTTCCTTTACTTTATCGTTTTGATGATGCGCCGACGTGACAGCCGAACATTTCTCATACGGGACACGACGCTTCGATTTGCATAAATATCGGTGACATCAGCGGCTTGTCGCCGCCACTGACGTGCGCATATCTATGCGTGGCATCAATAATGTCACCCTCCTCCTCCTCCTCTCCCCCCTACAAGTATGCTACTGTTGGTGTTTGGCACAGCACCAACGAATAAACGAAATCAGAACTGGACCTACCCAAGTGTTCAGTGAGGCCAACATCAACATGCATGTAGTTGTGTGTGTGTACGCATGCGTGTGTTCATCTTGATAAACAATGCCATCATCGGTAAGTGAATGAGCCAACCAATTTCAAGCTTTATAAGGATCTGTGTACGCAGAAGTGATAAATGCCTCGCCCGCCAAATATCATTGCAACCACCAAAGTTGTTCCTTCAAGTATCTGCTTGCAACTGCACCACTTTTGACACATTTGCTTGCCACACCATTTTTGGCCATGACTTACAAGTGACAATGGAATTGTATGCAAAGCAGCTGTCAATAAATTAAATTGAAATTATTTCAAGCTTAAAATAAAACGTGCTTTTGCGGTGAAATATGTACTGAGCAACGTTTTTTGAGTGTGTACTCAGCCTAATGTTTATGTGCGCAATATAAATTTATATTGGTTCTGCATATATCTGTATCAAAGTCTAACACCAAACTGTGTTTAATATCTCTCTGCTAGTTGAGTTCTTGACCTCGGCATATGCATGATACACTGCTTGGCTTACACTTCTCAGGCTAGAAGTGATTGCCTTAAGCCGCTTCATCTCATAAATTTATTGAATTTATGACCACTTTGCTTTATGTGTCCATTTGTTTTGAATTTAAATAAGCAATGATACCATTACGAGTATTTTTTTTTTCGAGCTCTTACAATGGTCGGATTAATTTCAATGATATGTGGTGATATGTGGTTCACATAAAAAATAAATAAATGTCATGTTCTCGATTTCCTTAATTTTCATTGAAATAATTTATGAAGACGGTGTATTTATATGTAATTGTGGTGATCACCAATTAAACATGATCAGTTGATGATCATCAGCTGACGATCTTTTGAGATTGATCAACTGACCGGACTCTTTGCGGACTAAAGAGTTCGTAGATTCTTGTCTTCTTCCACTGTCACTTCTTTCTATCCACTGTCTGCGCTTAGCCTAACCAATAACCAAGCGTTGAAGTAACCTTAATATTACCAAAAATTATAAATCCCGTGTTTCGACGTACACAATCTTGGAACTATATTAATTCTTTTACATCTAACCAAAATTTTATTTGTTCGCCTTTCTTTAACTCACTTTATTTTCGCATAATTAGCTGCTTGTTAATTAACTCATTAGCATTTTAATGTGTCTCATATAAACGCTCGAAAGCTCGGCTAATTTGTTTACTTATCAGCAAATCAAGCAAAAAAACACAGAAATTAAAATGGTGTTATATTTTATTTGTTTGCGAGATTGATAAAAATTTTCATCACGAATTTTAAATGATTTGCCTTCTACTATTTTTGTGTTTAAACGTTGTGTTTACTATTTGTTGATTGCAGTAATGATCTCAAAACTTTCCAGAATTTTTAAATCTAGTAAAATTTTTATTTGTTTTTATTTATATCTAAAATTTTTTTTCTTTATATATACGCATTTTTAACAATTTCGACAAATATTGTGCATAAGCCTGATAGTTTTTGCCAAAATTTTATTAACTCAATTGTAGTTTATGCAAAAAATTACGAATACTATTTTGCAATACGTTTATCATAACTAACTTTAATAGTAGCTTACCCATGTTGACATAATTGGGTGTGTGTCTCGACTAAATTTAAACAGTGCGCCTAAATGTAGGCAATACTATATTTGTATCTGTTTATTGCAGTTTCACACTAAAAAAGTTTTCCACTTTTAAGTTTATATGTGAAGAAAAAAGGAGAATGACGACTAGATTAATTAAAGCAAAAAATATTGAACAAACAAAACATATTTTGTAATAGTAAAACAGTTCTTATATTCTACATTATTCCAGATAAAATCATATTGAAAAAATTTAAAATCCATTGAAAAGAAATTAGCACAACAAAAAAATGGGAATGTACGTTTTTCAGGAACTAATCGTCTTCTGCAGGCTCTCAGTTTGAAGGTCAATCTCAACTCGAACCAGCAGTGGATATGTCAGACGTTATAGATTACCACAAAACAATAGAAAATTTATTATGAAATAATTATTATTAAAAGTCATTACACTTGTAGCTCATACAATTCGTTTCGCTTTACCTGTACACCATACAATCATTTCGTACAACAACAGCAATGTTCCATCACTGTTGGCGCTGCTAAATCGCGCACACCAAGTAACATTGAAAGCACAGAAAATAAATTGTTGCTGCAGTCGTCTTGGTTGATATTGCCGTTGAACCTAAAATCAGTATTTCTTCTCGATTTTGTTCGCCTGTTTTGCGTTGTCTGCATATGTCTGTCTCTCAACTGGTTTCATTTCTCATGTTGCAAGCGGATGCTGCAACATATGCTTTGTGTGTTTGTTAGTGTCGCTTGTTTGTTTGAGTAGAAAGTGCAATTTGAAAACTGGATATGAAAGCAGGATTTCAGTTGATTATTTTTGTTATTTTGCTTTCGCATTAACTTCGGGTGAAAGTGAGTGATTTGGTTTCATATTGCTGAAATTGGCAGCGCCATAATGAGGATCTTGATGGAGCGAAAGCTTTTATGGTGAAGCAATGGTAATGTTTTAAGGTAGCTGGCATTATTTTAGTGAACGTCAAATAGGTCGAAGAAACTGTACTTATGCTACACACAGTCATTATTTTGGATTTTTCTAACTCACAACATTTTGTTAGTAAAATTAAATATTTGTATTTATTTAGAAATATTAAAAATATTAAGATATTGTGTATGCTGATATTTAGCGGCAAGATAGCGGTGAGAAAATCCAAACAAATTTTAAAAATTTGAAGTATACGAAATAAGCGGGATTTGTTTTATCTTAAAAAAAAAATAAAAAATTGCCTACATTTCAGCGCAAGAAAAAAATTAATTTTCTTTAACAATATAAAACTTGTAGACTGAAAATAAAAACAATACTTTTAAAATGAAATAAAATCGTAAATTTTATTTAAAATATCTATATATTTAATTTCACTTAAAATTTTATTTACTTTGCTTAATATGTGGCATATGGTACATAAAAAACTTAGATGTTGAACAATGTTGCCTACATTTTGGTGCGAAAGAAAATCTAGCATGGATGATTAGTTAAGCAGAAAATGCCCACAATTTGTAAAAGTAGCTGAGTTTTATGGGGCGAGAGGTTAGAAAATGGAAATTAATTAATTTTATTATTTCTGGTAAAAATATGCATGGATTTTTGGCATAGCCTAGCGAAATATTGCCTACATTTTGGAGAATAGCGATCGCAAAATTATAATTTAAGCCATTTGTCGACATTTATCTGATTTCATAATATGTCAAAGTTATTGATAGCATTTCGAACAAGAACAGGTTTAGGTTAGATTCTAAGAAATTGCGAAAGATTTATTCGTAGGTGAAGTGAGATTAATATTTACGATATGCCTTATTTTCAAATTTATCACATGATTTTAGGTGACAAAAGGAAAGGTATCAACATCAGCAAACAAATTTCAACATAAAATTATTTATTTAAGGCATTTAGAAAATTTAGGCGGGACAGTACCCAAAGCTGAAGATGCTTGTGACGGCGACAGAAGATGACAAAAAATCGAAATATTCGGTGATATAAAATTCAATTCCCATTCATATTCAAATGAACGCGCATTAATGACTTAATACGTGCTGCCAAACAGCAGGCTTTGCATACTAATATACAGTTGTAGACGTTCATATAGATATATATATGTATAAATGTATGGAGGCATGAGGTGATTAGCCGACTTCCTTTTAATATGCAAAACATTTTGGCGACAGCAAGCAGAAATTAGCATTTGTACAAATACGCAATTAATTTATGATTGCTAAGGAGCATAATAGAACAATAAAGGGGAAAAGACAAAAAAAAAAAAATTTAAATAAATAAAAAAAAAAATTGATACATACGAGGAGCATGTGCGCACAATATGATTATGGGTATCGAGCATAAATAATGGAAAATACATAGAAACAAGTGTCAAAAGAAGAAAAAGATAATCCGTTTAAAGCGTTAAGCGGAAAATTCTTCTTCAAAAATGTTATGTAACATGCTCGTAAAGCTCTGATTGTTATTTAATTATTTTTTAGCTAAGCCAGCAGGTGAGTTGTTTGAATAAAAAAATCAAGTTATACAACTAGTTTAGGTAAATAAATGTTGACTGCCGCTTCGACGCTTTGACGTTAACATAACAGCAAATATTTGTATACAAAACAATTATTTACTTTAAAGTGCTCAAGCACACACATAAACACATACACACACACACACACAACACACCAACACACCAACACATAAAAGAACAAGCTGCAAAGTAAGGCTCACAAAGCTAAGCAGCGCACACACTCATAGGATTCATGCTCGGCCGCACAACAACAAAGTGTCTTGCTCGTCGAAAAGTGTAAATATTTACACGCTCTGCGTTTTTTACTGTTATTGTGGGCCGTAGAATCGTCTGGCGTTAGTATTGCACTTGAGCGACTCTGGCACTTACCTGCTTAACGGTTGAGGTGCGGCGAGTTGCTCTTTTCGTAGGAAAAAAATCGGAAAAAGAAAGAATGCTTGATAATAAAAAGCAAATAAGAAATCTCATGCGTAGAAAGAAAGAGTCACTGAACTTCTTAGTATTAATTTTTAGATTCAGGCTTGGGGAATCAAAAACATATCGGCGCGTATTAAATGTGATTTGATGTCTTCTAAGTAATGTGGTGAGAGAGGAAAATGAGCGCACCTTTGAGGAGTAACGGTCAATTTGGTGCATGTTTTTGTAGTGTGGATATTGCAAGAGTCGGAGTCAACCTCTTCGGAGTTAACAGTTGCAACCTGTTAACAGTTACAAAATTTGATTTTATTTACCATTCCGTACCTGCCTAATGATCTTGGCTTACTGTATTTATCTTCCACATTGTTGTAAAATGCAAATTTTCAGGACGTGTTAATATGCATTCTCGGAAGTCTAATAATCTAATTGAAATATCAATGAAAAACTCGCTTATCTTTAGTTGCTACAAAATATGCTCATACCTCAAATTAAATGGTTAAAGCACGAAGAGTATTTGCTAATATAATTTTGTATGTTTTTTGCTTAAATAGGTGCTTAAGAATGTTACCCTAGTTACCCTAAAATTTTCCAGAATTTCGAATAATATTTCCAGATAATTAGTTCAGAGTTAGTTAAACATATTTTTTTATTAGCTTTCCTTGCTGTAATTGGGTCCAAAACAGGTTTGCTCACAAATTTGAACATTGTTCCAAGGATACGGATATGTAATAAGATCGAGTGGCTCTGAATTACAGAAACACAATAGATATCAGAAATATGCTTTGGAACCAGGAAATACTATATTTTCTATATATTATACATTTTTATCACTTTTGCGAATTTTGGCTTTAAGAAGGAGTGATTAATAGGAGAAAATGGGTTTAGCTACCAGATGGACTGATATGGATGACTTCATAGACTGAACCTCATCTTCCATTGTACCATTTGTGGCTCACAAAAAATGCAAATTGATGTCAAATAGCAAATAATTTATTTCTGATTAAGTTCAAGACTAATTGAGGTAGATTGAAGCAGATTGAGGTTGCAACATGTAATATTGTAAAATTATTATTCACAGAAAATCGCTATCCGAGCATACTTTTGGGCGCTTTAGTCATGTTGACCTGCAATAAATGGCTTGAATACCTTTCTCAAGAGGTTGAAAGAGGGCAAAATAAATCTATAAGCACTCAAATATAAGCAATCTATGATAGAGTGCGCTAGTTTTACCACATTTAGCCCTTTACTCGTCTAATCTGCACGTTTTAATTCATAATTTTTCAACAAAAAATATATGAAAATGTAATTTAATTATATTGGCACATTAAATTCAATTACTAAAATTAAAACTTCTGCTAAAATTTGTTATAATAAATTTCCTTTTCGATTTATGATAACCCTACTAATTTTGTTATTTTATCCAATAAATTTAATTTGTTATAATAAATTTCCTTTCCGATTTATGATAACCCTACTAATTTTGTTATTTTATCCAATAAATTTAATTTGGACCAATAAATTTCCTTGCAACATATTTAACCTCACTTTCTTTATGGCGAAGCTCTTCAGTGAGCAAAATTACTTCAAGAAGATTTAACTAAGGAATTTTGCCACATGTAACTTGCATAAGTATATGTTGTATTGATCTCCACATAGACACTGTTGTAACCGGTTTACAATGACATTTCATCAAATGCCATGTCGTCCAACCGCAATTGCTTGTCAAGCATGCATTTTTATTTGCTCCTACTGTAGCAGCGCATGCACGAAGATACTCAAAAGGCCCTGAAGTGTCAAACTTTGAACATTAAACAACTGTTTAATGTGTAATTGCTGCTGAAATTCCAAAATGGAATGCAACCGCAGTGAGAGAAAATGTGGTATATATGTGCTTAAAATGTGAGCATTTGCCGTTTAAGTAAATGCATATTATGTGTGAATGTAAATGCATATGTGACGTGTATACAAATGTCAAATGTCTGAACTAATGTGATTGACTAAGATATTAAACAAAGAAATTTTTTATGAAATTTTAAGTTGAAGAAATTCCTTACTACTCTTTCAGCTTTGAAGCAAATTAAGAGAGTATTTAAGTATTTAATGTTACTAAATTTATAAAAATATTTTATAAAATCAGCTCTTTCCATTTTCCAATTAATTTTGAAATATTTTTATATTATTTTAATATTAACTTTTTAAATTCTTTTGAAGACTTTATATTTCATTAATTTTATTTTTTTCGTTCCACTAAAAGTTATATCATTTATTCACTCTGTACTCAGCTAATTAATTGAATTAATCGTTGGCAAATATGTTGTTATTTAAATGCATTTAAATCTTCAAAAAAAATAAAAATTTAGGAGCTTTTTTAATACATGGCAAAATTAAGTAAGCAATTTATTTCTTGTATAACTTTTACACAGATTTTTATTAGAAACTTTCAGATTTACTAAATTCAAATCAAAATTGTCAACATTCTAGTTTACCGAAATTCTCTTCATATTTTAGTGCTTTTGTACACATTTAGTACATTTTAATTCTTCAATAAAGTATATGAGTAGATATCGGAGGTGTTGAACGAATGCGAATTGAACCGATCTTAAAACGGCGAAAGCGAATATTTTTTTTCATTAACTGCAACGTTAGTTCAAGAAACCGCAAGTTTTCAGAAATGTTAGATCTAAAACGGGGTTCGTTTCATGGCCATAGTATACGCGCTTCCTTTTCAATGCACATATTTCTTCTAACTTTATATTGTAAATTACTATTACTATGGTAATATCTATCTCACAACTCATTGCATACTCATCCAGGTCTCTAGGAATTCCTAAATACTATATGCTATATATATACACTATATGGGAAATTTAGTCAAACTGAAATGCTGGTTTCACGAAAAAAATGCGACGAAGCAATCCAAATTGACGATTACGAATCGAACCTTTAAACGAAACCACCTGGTTTTTCGTTCGCTTTACTTTGCTGAGATCAAATCAAGAAGTAAATATCATACACCGATTTTTTGATGCTGAAATTCATTATATATACTTATTCCGTGATCTCAGAAATTTTGAAGTAAATTTATTTTTTGAACTATTTGACCTTCAGAGTCGCATGTAGTGGACGTAAAATTTATGAAACCCTTTGGCAGACACTTTGGAAGACATTTTAAAAACTCGATATGATTTCATTCATTCAGACTTCAGCTTTGTTTTTTGATTCTAATTTTTGACTAAGTCCGATTTCATTTATTATGGTAAACTTATTTTATTATACTGATCTATACTAGTCGTTGTTTCTTTTTACTAAAAATATTAGAAAAAGTGAAATGAATCCCTCAGGCCCCACTCTTGCTTAACGACCTCGACTTAGGTAAAAACTGGACCAGAGTCTGCGTGTCGACGTCATTACCCGGCAGCGACAATATTTTACAGCTCTGCGTGATTCATCACTGCCAGCTAAACCGCCGCTAAGTAGACTTCTGTGCTGCCAAAGCGGAGCACTCTCGCGCGAACGTTGACAAAATGTAATCGCCCTTCGGCAGTAGTGTGGCAGTAGTGACAAGTCGAGTGTGGCACGTTGTGTGATTACTTGGAAACGGTGACAAGCAACTGCACATATGTGTTTGTGTGTGTGTATATCTATGAATGTGTGTGTGTGTGTGTGCGTGTGTGTGTGAGTCGTGAACGTTGTTCTACAACGAAGTGTGCCAACGACAAACGGCGATAATAAATTACGCGACATTAAAATTAGCTCGTAGAAGCAAAAACAACAACAATCTACTAACAGCACAATAATTTAGTTAAGGCGAATTGTTAACGCAACTACTTGACTTGAGGTTACAAATGCATTATGGCCGCAAACGCCTTCGCTTACTATAAGCGATATAGCATGTGTGCATGTATGTGTGTAACTGTTCACATGAGCTCACTGTGGTATTAGATGCCAGCAGCAGCACATCTGTGGTCGGGCTTATGCAAGTTGTGTGCGCACGCTTTGCATCTATCTGCGAGCCAAATCGCTCAACAAGTACGCAAATGTAATTCTATCGCGCTGCCAGCGGTTAGTCGCAGCCGCAGCCGCAGCCGCAACGACTTAAAGGGACACACCTACTAAAATTGCACTTCGCTGAGCTCATGTTTATAATGCTGTTGCTGACATGTGAATGGCTGCATGTGAGCACTCGCTACGTAATTAGTCAACATATCAATTCGTAAGCGAGTATTAAGTGGCAAGTGCTGTCGCAACTTGTTCGTTTGGCAGCGTTCACTTCGTGGACGTTTTGTTGGGAATTGTTGTTGTTGAAGTTTTGTTGGGAATTGTTGCAGGGCACGTGTATTGCGGAAACGATTTATTTATAATTGATTATGTTATTAAATATTTATGTATTGTGTTTTAAGCTAATGCCAGAGAAGGTTGCCACCGGTTTGAACATTTTAAAATGAAAAGAAAAAAAACAGAAAGGAAAAAAGCAATATGAACGAAGGAAATTTGAAGAAAGGCTGCAGCTCAGAATATATTTTCAGAAGGGTTGCCAGCTGTTTAATACAATAGAAGAGGGCCTTTAGGGCTTTGATATAAGATTCATTACAATATGGGTATCGTATTAACATATTTGAGAATAGAGCTCAAAGCGGAATCGATTTGAATACGGTTTATTGTATCGTTAGGTGTTTATATTGTTAAAAGTGTTGCCACTTTTTTCAAAAATTTCAAATTAAAATAATTATAAGTGGGGAAATATACAAACTGGGGAAATTTCAAAAAGTTTACAGTTGAGAATATTTTTTTACTGGAGTTGCCAACTGTTTAAAAAAAAATTAATTCAATAAATTTACTGAGATGAACGAAATATTGCAATATGGATATCAAACTAAAGAGTTGTGAAAATAGAGAGCAACTATAGTGTAAGTTAAATTGATTAAAATGAAAATTTTTTTAATTTTTTTAGATGGTTCGCTGCAATATTCCTAATGTTAACAAGAAATAATGCTCAAATCTATTGAGAAATTTGAAAATTAAATTTTTTTTGTACTAGAAACCACAACCGACTAAATAGGTTCCAGAAGATGTATAGTCCAAGATGTTTCGGTATAGTAGGCAGCACTATACAAGAAATTAATTCTATGAATTTGCTAAGATAATAAATTATTACAATAACGGTATCGAACGAAACGGGTTTTAAAAATGGAGTGACCGGTTTAAAATTTCTTTTGAGATTGTGCGACATAATATTCCCAATGTCTAAAAAATTTAATAGTAGAGTTGCCAACTTTTGTTAATTTAAAAAAAAGTGTAAGATAAAAAACACTACAAATTGAGGAATTTTAGGGAAGCTAACATTGAAAATAAAATTTAAGCAGAGTTGCCAACTATTAAAAAAACTCAACTCCATAAAATTGCTAAGATAAATAAATTACTGCAATATGGGTATCAAACTTAAGGGCTTTAATTAGGTTTACAATTCTCAATATTTTTGAGTATAGTTGCCACATGTGTAAGTTTGTCATTTTGCCTTATACTTTTTTAAAATATATGAAATACAACATACAATACAAATTCAATGTTGGCGTATATAAATATTTTCTGCGCTCTTCTTCTTCTAATCTGTCAAACGAAGTCTTTTGTTTTTGGCCATTTTTTATAAAGCATATTCTTTGTACGTGCTTATGTAAAACACTTTTCACAGCTAAGCAGCCGGCACAAGTAATAACTAATAACGGGGATTTAAGTTGTAAGACTTAAATATACAAATGCGCTCATCAGCAATGCACTTGTAGACGCCATAAAAAGTGGGTCTGTAATAGCTGCTTAGGCAAGTAAATACATAAAAACGCACAAACTCCAAAGAAATTATTCTGGCATTTACATATATTTATTTGCTATGAAATCATGGAAACTTATAATTTTATGCATAAATAATTGTGTAAATATGTATTATATGAACACGTATAATTTTTTGTATACGCCTTACACATCGCATACGCTCCCAATTGGTTTTGTCTGGCCACACATCCGCGCTGTATACGTAAATATGTAAGCGAGCAACATATTGTTATTCATTGCAGCAACACCAGCCTGCCTTTTTGTTCATTTTATTTTATTTTTCGGTATTAGTGCTTTTTGTTGTTTTTGTTTTCTTTGTCTGCTATCTTCATGGACTTTTGTCACAGTTACAGAGTGCCGCCGCCTCAGTTGCATTTTAATTGACGAATATTTTATGCTTTGCAGCAGGCGCTTGTCGATTATGCCATAAAGAGGTAACTGCAACAAAAAGCGAAACAACAGAAAAGACAAAAGCAAAAACAACAACAAGCGAGAATAAATTTTGAAACAAAAAATAATTTCACTGAAAACACCAACTCCAAACCAACACCGCCACAGCTGAATGATGATGCCCGGCACCGTGCATTGTGCAACAGTCACGTACTCGCATATGCATGCTCAATTGCCTGTTTGTGTGTGTGTGTGTGTGCAAGCCTCACTTCACTGTTGCGCTTCACCAAACAATTACGACTCGCAACTCACAACTGCTTTGCATACGGCTATATTACATGCATGTGTGTGTGTGTGTGTGTGTGTATGTGTGTGTGTGCGACACATATTGTTGCCACAATGGCTGTATAATGGACGTGCAGCTTATTGAAATTGTCGCCGAATTGTCAGCTTAATTGTCAGGTTTGTGTAACAAGTCATTTGTTTGTGTATGTGTGTGTGTGTGTGTGTTTGGCTTTTGTTGCGGACGCGCGTTGAGCGGTTTTCATGTTTCAATCAGCGCAGAAAAAAAGCGATTTGAATTTTTTTCAAATTTTTTCACTTTTATTTTTAATATTTTTTTTGGAAATTTTTTATATACTTTTTATGTTTTAAAATGCTATAAAAAATTATTTGCAGAAAATTTGCATTAGAAATTGCACATTTTCTCAGGCATTGAGAAGCGCTCTGCTGCTAAGCTGCTAAGTTGCGCTTGCTTGAAATCACTATTATTTCAGTGCTGCGTAAAAGTTTTAAATGCCTTTTCCATTGAGTCGTAAATTTTTATCGAAGATTTGCTAGCTTTTTGCTGCATTTTTATTCGATTTTGGCGCAGTTTATGAGCTCTACCTTTCAATATTTGCAATTTCATTTCTCTTACTTAATATTTTTCAGCAATAGTTTCTCGAAATAGCAAGAAGAGCATAGCAAAAAAGTCTTAAGCCGCGCTTATTACCTTTGTTGGCTAAAATTTATCGCTTCTGGCTTGCAAAAAGTTTTTCTGCTGCATTGAAAGTGGGCGTGGTTCGCACACAAGCAGTTCTGGGTTGGCTGAGAATGCCATGATCTATGGTATGAACTTAATTTCTATAACATTTTACTTAGCAAGCAGCAAATAAATAGTGTGGGTGTAAAAAATGCAGTTACATTTATACCTACTGAGTTTTGGCCACTTCTATTAGCTTTCTGCTAACTTTATCTGCAACATGCATCTGCTAACTTAACTCTGGAAGTTTCTCCTTTGTGGCTTACCCACAGCTTCCTGCCGCATTCCACTCAACCCACTAAATGCGCATGCATATATACACTTAAAGAGTTACCTATACATATACTATATGAGTATATATTTTTACCGTTTGAAGCGCTTTTTTCCACAAAGTTCATAACCTTTTGCTTTACGAGTTTTTCATAGCATCCTCTTGCCAAAAAAAGAAAATAAAATAAAAATGTTTCTTTTTTGTACTCTGGCAGCTTTGTGTTGCCTCTTAGTTGGCCATTTATTTGGTTTGTCTATGCCTGACGGTGTGGCGCATCTGCCGTTGGGCGCATAAGAAGCGCAATGTCTGCTCAATGGCTGCCTCAGTTGGACAACTCTCACTTGGCGAAGTGAAAAAACTGCCAAAAATTATAAATAAAGGAATAAGTAGGAAGTGGATGAATGAGAGGGGCAGCAAGCGCAAATAAATAAATGTCAAAATTTATGAGCAGTCATTATGAGCAATAAGGAAGATGTGCGCACATGCAGGGAATCACAACAAAAAAAAAATATAAGAAATAAAGAAAAAAAAGTAAAAAAGTAAAAAAGTAAAAAAAAAAAAAAAAAAAAAAATAATAATAATAAAAAAGAAGCAAAAGAAAATATTTTAAAAGTCGCCACCAAAAGGCACATTGCAGTAAAAAATATATATAAACTCCCATGCAGTACCTTGCAACAGGACTCAGTGTATTAAAATCAAATAAATAAATATGTATGTGTGTGTGTGTAAAAGTTTTGCCCGAAAAGATTCTCACCCAGTCGCCGCCGCACCTTCGCCACACGCTACTATTTTTTATGCGATTTTCGCATTGTTTTTGTTGTTTTTGCTGTTTTTGCTCGTGGCTGGTGGGTAAACATTGCCGCTACTGCCGCCATTTGACATTTTACTTCACTGGTAGTGATGCCCGATTTTTGTTGTTGTAGTAAAATAAAAGCCTGCCTTCACTGCAACCATCCCAAAGCAGCAACAACAATAAAAACTGCATGCCAAATAGTTAGAGTTCGCCTTAATGAGCGTCATTTGTAAAGCATACACTTCGAGAGCTGCTTTGTTTTTATACCCTCGCAACATGTTGCCATAGAGTATAATAGTATAATATATAAATGATCAGATTGATGAGACGAGTTGAATTTCGGTTGACTGTCTGTCTGTACATGCAACCGATAACTTGTGTAAAAAATTGAGATAATTTGATGAAATTTGGTAAACGTATTCCTTGGCAGCATTTAAGGGTTGTTTTTATAGATGGGCGTAATCGGAACATTGCCACGCCCACAAATGCTGTCAAGTGAAAACCTCTAAAAAAATTTGGAGAGCGTTTTCTTTTTCCGATAATAATGTGTACTTGTGTCAAAAATGGGTGAAATCCGATCAATACTCCCCTCGCGCCTGTATACCTGTATACCTGAACTTCCGATACACTTTCTACTATATAATCGGTCAATATAAAAGATACTCGTATGTTAGCGAAATATTGGATATACTATATATTATATTGGATATACAACAGTTTAAATAGGAAAATTGGGGTGAAAAATGGGTGAAATCGGTTCACGATTTATCCCAGCTCCGATATGCTACATATGATGATTTTCGTTATTTTAACAGACTTTTTTCCGTATATGTCGGTCAATGTCGGTCGGTTTGTGAGTTATCTTCATTAAATTGCCTGGAAACATGTTCTCGAGCATGCTTGAGTGATGCCAAAGTTAATGCACTCAGTTCCTCTGACCTTCCCCTAGCCCTGATATATCCGACATAGTGATTTACGACTTTCCAGCTGATTTCAAACTTTCTATGTGAGTAAATATGTGGGATGTTTTCTTAAATATAATGTGGTTTAGCGCTGAATATGAATGAACTTGGTCTAGAACTTGGTATAAATCCCATATATCCCTAATATAATGATTCCCAGTTCTCTGGTTAACCTTTCCCTAATATACCCAATATATATATATTATTGTATATATCAACTAAACGGGTTGAGTTTATATCACATTTATCGCACTTGAGTTAATTTGGTAGATTTTGGTATAAATATCTCGAAAACGAAGTTTGGTTTACCGTTAGATTTTGGAAGGGTTAGGTAAATTTTGCAGCAGTCAAATTTCTATCATTTGCATTTCTTGTGCTGATTGAAGAAAACCAGTTCCAAAACTCATCGTTCACACCTTAACACATGAGATATGTAGATATGTAGATATGGATTTATTTGTTGATGTCTTCGTGTGTGTTCGCATGAAAAAATTTGTAATTAACAATGGAATTTACGAACATTAAAATTGTGCGGCTAGTTGAGATTATATCTTGTTAACAAGACAATTAAAAATCAACAAAAACACTAAACAACAAATAGACAAAATATAAAAAGTAAATGAAAGTACATAAACACGCATTTGTAAATAATATATAAAATAAAAAAGAAAAGTTGCGTGCTGAAGCTTCGAAATTTTCGGACAGCTATAAAATTAATAATAAAAGAATTTATTTGAGAGAAAATTAAAAAATGCTGATATATGTTTCTAAATATAAATGTTCCAATAAAAGACCACAGAAAAGTGTTTTGAAAAAACCGCGATGAAGCAAAAACTGAATTTTTGAAAGGGTTGGAAAAAATCTAAGAAAAAGTTTACAAGAAAGGAAAATATTGGCAAGCATACTGTTCGGAATATATAGCTAATTATGTAGAAGGTAAAATTTTAATCCATATATGAATCAATCTGAAATGAAATCTCACTAAACCACTTAAGTGAAATTCAATGAAATAAACCACAGAAAATTAAAAGAATGCTGATTTTGATTCATAAAGTTTTGAAAAAACACTAAAAACTATTAAAACATTCTTTATGTAAAACAATTTTAACAGAAATATACAGAAGTGAAACTAATAAAATTTAAACACACCTCAAAAATAATTATAAATTATAAATATATACCTTAAATGAAATAAAATAAAATAATATAAAAAGAGAAGAACGTAAACAGTGATCTCTAATTCTTGAAATAAAAAAAATAATTTTTGCAAATACCCGTCCGCTGGTTAACAGTAACCCACTGTTCCGATCGGTTCAAATTCCAGAACATTATTACGACTGAACTAATTTTATGTCAGATTAGTATTGAATTGAACACGTGAGATTAAAATAATTCTAATATAAATCCGATTGTATTTCTAATATAAACGTCCGAATCTACAACTAACTAGAGTTACAATCTCGGCAGGCTTGTAATCTTATAAATATGACGACTTTAAGAACATTTTAAGAATTTTAGTCAAATCGATTTTTGGGAAAATTCGGCTCTGGCGCCAACTAGCGTACACATTTTTGTAGGCACAAGCTAAGTCCGTTAGTTAATCTTGAAAAAAAAATGTTTCGAATATAGGCCGAATTAAATCATAAATACCAGTTTTGGTAATAGTTCGACACTCCCGCCATCTGGCGGCTATGTAATGTTCTCTCCCTAGATTTACATAACAAAGTCTTGAAAGCTTCCGCAAACTCGGTTTTGATTTATAAAATGCATACATATAATTATTTTTATAGATACATATAGTATACACTACAACAAAAAGTATGATTACAAGTCGTTAGCGGCAGCCGAAACTAATCGGCAGCGTTAAGCTCAAAGAATATTAGTAAGATGTATGACCAAACGCTGATTGATGGAAAACATTTATCATGTTGCCTAATTGCTAATAAAAACAACAAAAAGCAACATAAATGGAAAAGAAAAATATGATCAAGTAGTGGCAATAAAATGAATAAAAGAAAGCGAAGGCAATTCGCGATGGTACTTTTTATTAAATGAACAAAAAAAAAACAAAAACATTTTGAAACCTCAATAAATAAACGGAAAAAGCAAAATGAAAAAAATCTGCTGATGCTACAAAAGTAACAAAAAATGAGAAAATAAAATATGAAAGGAAAAAAGCAGCGGAAATGTCGCATCAGTGCGCACAATTCTGCAAATCGGTCGAAATTCGATTGTGTAAGTAACTTAAGGAGCGAATAACTCAATCGTTGCTTATGAAAAGTGCTTACGTAAATAAGAACGAAAGCAAAATCGTGGGTAAATTACGAAATAAGTGCGGAAATAAAGCCGAAGAGGAGGAAAAATCGAAAAATCAGCAACTCAAACTGCTGACCAATTGCTGAAATGTATTAATTTTTGTTGCTGTTGCTGTTGCTTTTCTTTTTTCTTTTTTTTTTATTGGATATTATGTGGCAATTTAAGTAGCGAAAATTGGTCAGTGGCTCTTGCCAAGTGGCCAACAACAGCAATAACAGCAATAACAGCAAAACTAGCCAAGAACTGAGTGAACACGCAAGCACAAGCCAAGTGAATGAACTCGTGGCGCAGCGGATTTTTTTTCTCTTCAATTCTTTAATAGCTGATTAGCTGCAATTTGTGCTTGAAAAATGATGAACATGCAAGTAGGTATTGTAAAGGTGATTGGTAATGCTTAAGTATTAAGCACAAATTATTAAAAAAAAAAATTTTTTTAAATGGAAAAATATTGAAGCCAGCGAAAGGAAGTACTGAATGAATTGCGTAGCTGAGTAAGTCATGATTAAAACGTTTTTTTTTTGTTTAAAAAAAATTTGTAAAATATGTTTTATAAGAGCAGCTCACTGAAACTAATGCCAGAGATATGATAGGCTAGAAGACCTAAATTCGTTTTGTGCCTGAGGCGAAATGAAGAAAGATATCATAACTTGTAGTTCATAACTTTTTATTCATCATAAGCCAACAAAATAGTTGCATACACATACATATACATGCTTATATGAGGCTACAAGTAGTTTAAAAATTTCGAAGAAAAAAATTGAAATAATCCTAAACAAGAATGCTGCACCGCTACAAACATACATATATACAAGATATATGCCCAAACCTATGAACCATATTCCCAAAACATACATACATATATATACAAACGAAAGTCCCAACAACTCGCTGCTGAAGAAGCTCTAAGTGAAAGCGGCGCAAGAATTTGTTCGCGACGCAGACAAAATCAGGGAGAGGCGGCGCCAGCACAGCCGCCAAATCTTACATATCTACTTGCAGCAACAGCACTAATATTGGTATGTACATGTGTTGTTGTTGTTGGTATAATTTTTTTTTTTTTCATCTGAGTAAGTGTGATGTCTGACCCATTTTGCTTTGGTGCGCTGACATGTACTTCACGAATATGAGTTGCTTATAATTTAAATAATTGTTTGTTTGTTGCCGCTAACTGTGCCACTTGCTCGTCGATATGTAAGTGTACAAAGATATGTGAGAGCACTTAGGATTTGTAGCCATAAAAGGCGGTGAAAACCACTAAACAGCAATTTTGACGAAAATGTGCTAATTAAAGAACATTTTGTGTTTGTGTTGGTATGTTTTTTTTTTTTTTTTTGTTTGTAAAAATGATAAATTGCGGAATGTGGGTTACCAGAAGTAAAAAAAAAGCAAGCAAATAATTTACAAAAGACAAGCTGATTTCACATATAAATATGCACATACACTAATGTGTTTCCTATTAATTTGTAGTATTTTGCTTGTTTTTCGTATTATATGTTATGTTACGTTATGTAAAACGGTGTGCTCTTATATATAAAATATAATATAATAATATAATATAATATAAAAATATTGCATTATTTTACGTTACGTTCTATTGTGTGATGTTACGTTATGTTATGTTTGTTAATGCTATGTTATGTTAATGCTATGTTATGTTAATGTTATGTTAAGTTATGTTTTGTTATGTTGTATTGTGTGCTATTAAACTTTCTTATTTGAAAATGTGTTTATTAATATTATGCTGCGTCATATGGGGTTACGTTACGTTATGTTAAGTTATGTTACGTAATGTTAAACTTCTTTGTTTGGAAATAATTTACGACTATTAATGTTCTGTTCTGATCTTCTATAATATGTCAAATATTTTGTAGAATTTGAAGTTATTACATATATACACTTGATAAAATTCGATTTCTAAATTTCTGCAATAGTTTCTACACAATCTACAAAATTTTTTCTCAAATTATTATGCTTTTGCTCTCTCTCTTATACCATTGCGATTTTCAATATATTTCAAACGCAATTCAAACGAAATTAATTCAGTTCCTCACCTTGTTAAGCCTCAGTTTTACGAGGGTCGATAACAAATTTGAAGTGATTTATAACTTAAAGCAACAAATAAGTGGTGACTTGTGGTTTATTTTAACAATCTAGTTAAGTTGTTGTAATTTGGTTGCAACATCTAAGAGTTAGGCGACGTTTTTCTCACTTCTCATGTAATACATAAAAATTCTAACGGTTCCTATAGTTCTCAATCTCCATTTAATGTTGAGTTAAATTATGTTTCACTTAATGTTTGCGACACTTCCTGCCGCTATATATTTGGTGTATGTGGTGTATGTAACATTTCATCAACACTAGAAAGGTCTTGTGCCCGAGATACATAACCGTTATTAAAAGACCCCCTTTGATCAATGCTGTTATTAAATTCCTATTAAAAAGCCAAACCACTTCTTTGGTAGGAAAAGATCTAAAGCAACAGGCATTTGTCAATAAAAAATAAATTACAGACAGACATTTTATTTATTCGGCATTTTATTACAGTCGTAAAAATAATCTCGCTTTTACAAGTTTCGAAACCAGCAGCGAGCAACAACAACTGAGAGGTAGAAATTAAAAAAGGGGAAAGGAAATAAATTAATGCGCCGGCAGATTAAATATGTTAAATGGAAAAAATTTACCGTAATTAAATGCAGGCGCTTCCTTTAGAAATATTTTTTTTTTGCACTTAATATACTCCAGCGCCACAATGTGCGCATCGGTGAGAGGGTCGAATGCATATGCAAAACGGTGTGCCTCTGCTGACTGCAAATGAGCTGCGGCGACCACTGGGAACTTGACAATAACTGCGCTTGCCAGCTGCACACTCCCGCCTCAGCCGCTGCGCTGTGTTTTTCGACAACTGAAGCTTCGCATTAAAGTGGCATTAAACCGCATTTGACCCCAATTCGGCGCGCAACGGGTATGCAAATGCATTCCTGGCAGCGAACGACAGCCGAACAGCAGGCGCTGCCGCCAATCGACAAGGCGGCCATTAAACAGTTGGATTCGTTTAACACACACACACACATACACATACACATGTGCGCGCTTTTATGCGAAAACGCTTTAATTTCACACACACACTGAAATTTATATATATATCGGGCGCAGGGTGCATGCTACTTGCCACTGCCGGTTGCCGCCGCGGCGCCCAGAAGTTTTCAACATATATATATATATAAACAACAACAACAACAACTATAACAATGCTTGTGAACTTAGCACACTAACACACACATGCCCAGCGGTACTGCCAAAATCGGTAAAAAGCCACACACACACACACACACACTCGCACACACCAAATATATATGCGCGCGACCCAAATTCAAGTTGCAACTTGCAGTAAATAAAATATATGTGGCAGCCACGAAACGGCGCGCAAAAGGAGTCGTAAAAATGCGCAGCCACGAAGTGACGCCATGGCCCAGCGCCGTGCGCAGCGTGTTCACCTGTCACTCGCCACGCTTGCTGGCGGTTCTCCTCGCAGCTATTTTCCTTCGCTGACATTTTTCCATTATTTTATTTTTTATTTTTTATTTTGTTTTCAATTCAATTTTGCTCGACTTGCCTTTTGTGGTCACAAAATGCTGAAACATTTTAAGGTCAATTAAAAGTGGTCGGAATTACAGCGACCGATCGACAAACAAACAAACAAAGGAAGCGAGTCGAAAAAGAAAACAACAAAAACAAATGCTGAGTTCACTGCATGCACATCGCATAAAAGCGCCGCGATTCGCGGTTTTTGCTGGTCGCAACGTTGCATAGAAGAAGTACTGACCAAGGTGCACCATTTGTTTTATGAAATAAAAGGTTGCATGGTTGCATGGTTGCTTGGTTGCATTGACAGTTTGAGCATTGTAAGCGCAGTAAATAATGGTATTATTAATTGCAAAAAAAAAAAAACCATATTATGTTTTGAAAAATACGCTTTAAATAATATTATTTGATATTGCATGTGTTTAAACAAAAATATTTGTAGATTAGGGTTGTACGAATTTTTAGTTTCTTAACTTTTCTTACTTACAGCTTACTCTAGCTTTAGTCAAAAGATTTTAAAATAAAATTTGGAGCCGATTTTGAAACAATATTTATAAGAAAAAGTATTAGGCTCACCCTTAAATGTGGAAAATGTGAAAATGTGTGAATTGTGTGAATGTGAAATGTGGAAATTATTCACAGCAATTTGTTAGCCGAAGGAACCGGTAACAGCACAGCCGAAGATATCACATCAAAGTGCTTGAGTTGCTTAGAAACAACAAATTGAGACATTTAGCAGAGGGACCAAATTTCAGATAACTCTAAGAAGCTCAAATAGATGTAATACGTTTTTCTTCAAATACCCTAAATTGATTATGTTGATTGAATGTTTTATATTCGTTTATACTGCCTGCGAAAGTTGTCGAAATCGGATGAAATCATCATCTTAACTAATTTATTAAGTTAGCTTTATGTTATGACTACGCATGGAATATATGATCATATCATTTACTGTAATATAGTTTTTAATCAGAATCTTGTAATCAACTAGAACCTGTGAAAGGAAGTTCTGTAACTTTTTTATTTTATTTCAGTTCAGCGCTCTCTCTCTCTCCTTCTTTCTCTTAAGTTGATGTAGAAGTAGTATGGAGAAGTAGCCTGTGATAGAAATTTAGGTTTCTAATGAAGATCTGAGTAGCTATTTATTACTGTTTCTCGTATTTTCAGGCTCCTGATTTTAAGACTTAAATCGATAAGAATATTTCCGTATTAGTTCAAAGCAACTAAAATCGCTCGAATAAATAAAAATTTTACATATAAACTTATTTTGACACCCGAATTATCGCTACGAACTCAATTAATAACTAAATAGGCATTGTTTTCTAAAAAAAAATTATTAAAGAACTAAAGTAAACTTAAAATTAAAGTTCCCCACTTGAGACTCTTTCGAAAAACAATGAAACTATACACTTCTCAACAAAACCGTTTTAATTTTGCCTATTTTTGATACGTCATTTATATTATATTAGTGTTGGTGAAATACTTTGGTATTTTAACTGAACTGAACTGCACTGAAATAATTAAACAATCTATTAGGTTAGCTTTAGGTGCGTGTCTAGGATAAGATGTGAAATTTTCTACTTTGCCTAATTCTAGGCAATGCTTTAGAATTAATTTTAAGTTTAAGTTTTAGAAAATTTAGTCAACATTTAGAGTGATACTGAGTAAACTGGAACAAAGTAACATACAGAAGAAAGTATGAACCAGATTTTATTGAAAAAATACCGAACTGTAGATAAATTTTATTTTAACTTTAACTTTAACTTTACCATTAAAAAACTCTTTCCGAAAAAACAAAAAAAAACCATTTCGAGCAATACTTAGTAACTTTGCAAGAAGCAAATTTTCAATTTGAGTTTTAAATAGCTAAGCCTTAATGCCAACGCTAATCTAAAGCAGTAAGCATTTAAGAAAATCTGTTTTATTTGCTCCACTTAGCAACGCTGCTATACCTTTTCATACTTTATTGTTTATATCGTGGGTGTAAACAACAATTAAATAATGTAAAACAGCAGCAAAATACTTTATTTAGAACGAAAAGAGTTTTGATAAAGATCTACGCTTGTACGATTCATTGATTTTATTAATAAATTTGATACGGAAAAGCTTGAAATTTCAATGGTGACAGCTACAAAACCAGCACAGCAGGACAAGTCACGACCGGTGGTCACTTGTTGCGTTCACGAGGTCTTTTAGTTAAATGTTGATTTTGCTACAAAAAAAAAAAATTTTTTTTTATATATAAAAGTAAGTGATTGATTTCATTATTTATTTTGCCATAAGTGAGCGCAACGAGTATCTGGAAGGTGAAGTAAAAATATAAGAATATTGGAAACTGAGCGGTGGCAATAAAGTATTTATGGCAGTAAATGAAAGAAAAATATTCAAAATTTTTATGTTCAGTTTGATAGTGAACCATAAAAGCTATAATTACATTTTTGCTAACTTTCACATATCGGATTTGTAGATTATAACCAATTTACAGTAAGGCAATTAACAGTTTAGCAAATTACATATTATAAATGAAGCTTTTATTATGCATTCGACACATGAAACAATAGAAAATTTAGTAAAAAAAAAATCAGTAACCGTGAAAGAACAACAAAAAACTGGCGCTTGCTAGTTTAGAGTTTAATGGCGGTCAATAAAATATAGTGAAATATAAACAATCAAAAGCAAACGGATAAACACTCACAACAAATTAAAGTAATTATATTTGTAATTCGCTAATTACGACAACGAAATGTCTCACTGTGTGTGTGTGTGTGTGTGTGTGTGTGTGTGTGAGTAAATGTTTATTAGTATTTCAGTCGCGGTCAATGACTGGACCGGCGGCAGGCGGACATAGAAAAAAGTGATCGAGCAATCGGTCGCCGCTGAGCCGACTTACAGATATACCTCTAGGCGTTCAAACACATCCATACATATATATAACTATATACATATAGAACTGATTGTGTTTGTATGCAAACAGTTGCGCGGCGCGACAGCTCAGTGATTTGTATGGTTGCCGGTGGTGGTGGTGAACTGTTTCAGCATTTCCCACAATTAAGCGGTTTCCACGTTTTTCCACAAGCCAGCGAGTTGCCATTGTTTTGTCAAGTATTTATTATTATTGCCGCAGTTAATGAGGAGCAAATGTTTAGGGAAACACTAACTAATTAGAATATAAGTTGGAAAGAATCGCTGCATGTGAATGCAAAGTTGAGCAGCCGACTTTGCTTGGAAAAATATTTCGTTGTTGTTGTTGTTGTTGTTGTTGCTTAATTAAAAATCGTTCAGCTTTGGGTATATAATTATTTTGGCGTTATAAAAATTATAATTTCTCGTTAACTGTGTGGAGATTTCAGAGCTTTCGTTAAGATGAACACATTTCCGTCGGTTTATTCTAATATGGTTGCCATTAATTCTAAATTTTAATGCAATGAAATTAATAATAAAAAACGAAATTATATAAAATGTTTTTTAAACGAAATAATTTGAAAGGAACATTAGTTAGAATTTTTTTTTGTGAAAGGTTGCCACCTATACAACATTTTTTATTAAATTAAATTGTTAAAAAAGAGTGATTATTATAATATGAACATCAAACTAGACAGTTTTAGCAAAGCAAACTTTCAGTAAGAAATATTTTCTTAGCAAAGTTGCCACCTATTTGAAATTCGAAGTCAAATGAATTTAATTACACAAAATTGGCAACCAAAAATATTATTTCAGCAAGCTTTGATATATATTTTTTTCTTATATTTCATATTATACAACATTTTGCCGGGAATTTCATAATCGAAATTTATATTTTTAGTGGCAAAAAGATTTGACTGAGTAGTGTAAATACAATTTATCTGCCTCTTACTGAATCAGTGTTTAACGTAAAACAACTCTAACAGTTTTAGTATAAAGTCTTCTCGTACGACCTCTGATCAGCGTTATTGAACACATAATTTACAATTAAATACACTTAGCAGCATCTAATTAGTTTGCTATACACTTCATTTAATTTTTTTATTATTTATTTATTTTTTTT
Source organism: Bactrocera minax (assembly GCA_021498325.1). Lineage (NCBI taxonomy): Eukaryota > Metazoa > Arthropoda > Insecta > Diptera > Tephritidae > Bactrocera > Bactrocera minax. The sequence goes on from JAKEEE010000099.1 coordinate 228,184, forward strand.
TAAATTTTGTTAACCTTGAATGCGATTCTAAGATTTTAGTAAATACAGTATAAAAATGCTGCAATCAATCTTACGGGTTTCACTAAGGTTTTTCAATCAAAACAATGAAGCAATTAGACAGCTTCGACAGGCGCAGCTACCGGCATAACTGTATAAAATTGATTGGCGCGCTCTTTGCAAGCTTAATTACAATGTTTTATTTTTGAGAAATTCTGCGAAACTTGAACAGCTTGAACAAAGAATCAACTCTTCGATTGTGAACTTGTTTTTATATAGTAAAATATACATTTTTAATGGCTGCCCAAAAGAAATATAGTACGCGGGCAGCTGTCGAAGCAGCAAAACGCCAGCTGTTTGGTCATAAATTAATGCGCCGGGAACGTTTGCTAAGCAATCAAAAAAAAAAAAAAATTAATTATAATTTTAAAACGTACATGTTCTTCATGCTGGAAACGCTTGGATTAAAATATGCAGTACATTATTGAGATGAGTCACGCGAAAGTTGCGAGAAAACGAAAGACCTAAGGCACGAACTTGCGTTGCCTGAGTGGATGGGATAGAGATGTTAGGTGATGAAGTCGATGTCGGTGAAGTGAATTGGAGGAGTTCACAAGGAGCGGATGTGATTAAATATTAAATTTCCCTTAATGTTTAATGTGTTTAAATAAATTAAGTCTGCTGGAGACTAGAATAGAGTACAAGGAAATCGTTTCAGCTTAGGCTAGGAGCGACGAGACTTTCTTTTTTCGTATTTTTGATATTAACCAATAAAGTTGAAACATTATTTAATATTCACATACATAACAGAATATTAAAAAAAAATTATATTTAAAAAATTATTTTTAAAAAATATTTTTTTAATTAATTATTAATATTTTTAATTAATTTTTTTATTATATACACACATATATATTTTATTTAAATAATAATAATTTTTAAAATTATTTTTAAACACTTTTCAATTGAAATTTTTTCTCAAAACATTGGAGTTAAAAAAGAGAACTCGCTTTTTATATAAATAAATATTTTTGTATAGTTTTTAAGTCACATATCACTTTCTGTGCAAATAATGTCAGCCTTAAGCCTAATTAAATTTGTTTGGATAAGCAGGCATAACCTCTTTCTTTAAACAAGTCTGAATGAATGAAATAAAAGGTATGAAAAAATATTTTAAAAATATTAGATAAAAGGAAATACAAATTGAAAACAACAAAATAAGCAACTGAAAGCTCTTGATGTGTGACACAGAAGAGACATAGTAAACACAAAGCAATTCGAAACGGAGAAAATGTTGCACAAAGGCGCGTTCAACAAGTTCCCTTACACACACACACACACACACACGTGTCCGTTTGCTCATTTGTAATTATGAAAAAGATCAACGATAATGATAAGCAATGAATTTCGAGTGGCCACATACTCCACACCGTAACTGACTGACCGTCACACCAACCGACAGGCAGCGGTAGACTGAGCTGAACGGGAAAACCTGATATTTTCAAAGCCTGAAAGTGAGTGGAAGAGTGAATGAGAACAGACACAACAAAAAAAAAAGAAAAAAGAAAACATTGAAAATTTCACTTTTGACTGATTTCATTCTATAATTTAGACTACAACATCAGTGATCTACACCGCCGCCATCGCCGATGAGTAGTTTGTTAATTGTTTTTTATTATAGCTTGCAATGGTTGCTGGCAGAGGAGCAAAGCTACAAAAGAGCTGTTGAAATTTGTGAAAAAAGAAAGTAAAGCTTCATTTAAAATTTTTTTGACTTATTTTCTTTATTTTGAATTATTACAAAGATGTACATCTTGATAACTTGAAACTCATGTTTTTTAAAAATTTTTTGTTGAGAACATCTGGATCAATTTCAGGTGTCTCTTCGCCACTTCCAAAAATCTAGCAACTTGCAAACTCTCAGCCGAAAATAGAGAGTTTAAGGTTTTCGAGACAGACCAAGTTCTAGTTAAAACTGATACAGGTTACATATAAGTCTTCTGCGCCACGAATACATACATATCTATATGTGAGTAATAGTTTGTGGGCGAAGCCATAACCAAGTGGCACAATTTAACGCCTAATAGCGGCAATTTAAAGCATTTAAAGGCATCGAAAAGGCGCCAAAGCAAACTTAATGGTACAAGTCTAAATCAATTTAAATAAAATACGTAACGAAAAATACAAAAAACAAAATTACAAAAAAAAATTAAAAAAACTCAAAACTCAAAACTCAAAAGTCAGCTTATTGCTCATCTTCGCACAACTTGAGATCGTAAGCGCTTGCCCTAGCAGCAGCTTGTGAACCAGTGTGTTTGTGCAGCAGAAAACAAGTTTGTAAATATGTTATATTATAATTTGGACACCTAACGCTAATGTTGCCCAACAACAATAACTAATTTGCGTTTTTGTTAAAGTTTCTCAATTTAAATAAATTTGTTGCCTGATAAAATATTGCATATACGAAAACTTGAAGGCCAGTGTAACTCATCATTAGCATTAATTTACAAAAACAAATACCAGACAACTAAAGTACAAAAAGAAACAATAAATAAAAAAAATCACCAATTTCGTGATATCCATTTTTTTTTTTAAATTTAGATTAAATTGAATATGAAATTGGTGATTTTCGGTTTAAGAAAAATTAATAAAAATCAAAAACGATCAAGATATGCAAAATACGCGAATGACGTGATTTGGATGAGCACTTTTGGCAAGCACTATAAACACCCTCTAGCTATCGCCCTGATTGAGTGGAGGAAATAAACGATAAATGTAGCGGCACAGTTTGCACAGTTGTGACGTAATTCGCGCGCTCTTTTTGGCGACAATCAGTTTTGTGACATTGCTTTTCAGTTCATCGCTTGCTACTACTATTTCGCGCTTGCTGCTTTTTTTTTTTTTTGTTTTTGTCTGCCTTAATTAATTTTGGTATTGCTTGCGAATTTTGCAATTAATGAATTTGCATTGGCTGTTGGTCAGCTGAGTAGTTTTATAAGCGACACTAAATGTTCGCTTTTGCAATAATTGATTCCTAAACGCTTCTCCTAGCCAAAAGTCTTGGCACTAATTTCCAAAATTATCTGCTATTAAATTCAATAATTTTTTGAACAATAAAATAAGGAAATTATCAAATACATACATATATATAACCTTCGTTGATAATAACATTCGTCAGAACAAGATTTTTCTGTTTTTCTTCTTAATTTAAATTCATTTTATTTTCAATTATTTGTGTCATTAAATTTATTTACGTATTTTTCTGACACTAAAAAGTGCATGGCTTCGCTAGTACATAGTAAAATATTTATATTAAAGCCAACATGTTTACTTCGTTGCCTACATTTAGGGTTCTTTTGATTCTGTACATTGATTTTCGTTAAGTAAAAAGTGGATTCATATTTATTTCATTTCATATTTAGAATTTTCACTAAGGCATAGAAAATAATGCAGTGGAATATATGCTTTAAAGGCAACAGGGACTTTTATTGTTTACTCTACTGCTCGCACCTAATCTATAACACTAATAGAATTTGTATAAATGCCGTAGCAAAACTATTAGCCGGGGAAACGGTATGATTACTAAGCGAAAGAGAGTTATGAAACTAATATCAGATTATTGAAAGTTAAGTAAATCTTTTTACTTCATTATTCCATGATAATATTAGATAAAGCAAAACAATTCATATGCGATACCTAAATATACACAAAAGTTTTTGTGCGATGATAATATTAGTTAAAAAAATACAATTCGTAAGCGATCCCGAAAATTTCGGGATCCCGAATTTTTTATATAGAATCCCGAAATTCGGAAATTATTTAATTGATTGGAATTGAATGAATGAGTGCTTTAAATCTCTTAAAGTATTTTAACACAACATAATTAGACTATAAAATCCTTGTAATACCTTACTTTAATATAATTTAATACAATTCATATCTAATACCGAAAATTTTTGGAATCTCAAAACGATCCAATAACGAAATTCCGGCATTACTAGATTTGAATAAATTAATTACTTAACGTTCTTTATTGTTAAAACATTTAAACTTAATAACATTGTGCAAAAATTATTCTCAATAAGGCTTAACACTATTTAAAGAAAATTTTCTTCTTGGAAAATAAATAATAAACATACACATACATATGAATATTCTTATATTTATTAAATTCACATCATGTACCAATATAGATATTAATTACGTAATCTAGCAGCAAAACGAGCACTAAATAGAGAATGTGGGTGCAATCTTAAAACGTTGAGCATCCTAATTTACATATTCTGCGCTCATCATTCACCAACAGGAAATGCTTAAGCCATAAAAGCACCAAGCTGAGTGTACATAAATGTGCACAGAAATATTCCTACACAAGTACTTAATTATATATATATATATATATATATATATTGCGCAAATTTTTATTTACACAAAATGTGATTTTAGTCAATAAACGCATACATACATATTCATATGTTCTATTTTATTGACAATATTTATTTTCAATGTGCACTTACCAGTCAGGAAATATATATTTACAGTTGTAGCAGACTTAATCCATTGAATCCAAGATGTGTGTGTTGTTGTAGTGAGTTTATTTGTAGTTTTAAAGCGCACTTGAAAACTTTCATAAACACTATTTTATTCACTTTGATATTTGTTTACTTTTTTGCATGTATGTATGTATATGTGTATGTATGTATAAATGAATCCACAGCTGCGACAGATGACAGCAGAGCTAATAATTTGTTTACGAGTTTCCAATATTTATTTTGATTATGCTTCACAAGCGAACACTTTATATATTTTTTGTATTTTTATTTATGTGCATTTGTATATATTTAAAGACATTTACTTAGAAGACAAGCGGCTGCAATGAGAGAATTAAAACAGGTTTGTAAATAAAGCAGCATAAATTAAATTGACAAAAGAAATTACTTAGTTTTTAAGTAAATAGGGAATAAATCAAGAGTTAAGCGGGCGGTGTAATGGTGTAAGAGAGGCACACACACACAAACACATACACATACACATATGTATATTTGTTGCTCTTACACACTGTTGTATTTTGCGTCACAAATGAAGCTACATATGTATATTTCCATAACAATTCCCTTCCATTACACTTTATTCACAATCTCTGGACAATCATTTTTCTTTTGAGTCGCATATTTTCTAACGCATTTACATATATGTATACGGTCTATATAGTATATGTATGTACATATAAATAGAAATGTTAGTTCTTTGGTAATACACTTGTCACGCAGCCAGATCTTTTATGTATGTACATAAACATTAATTTTATGAATACCTGGAAGAATTCTTGATTAATTATATACATACATACACACACATATATATCCATATATATTCGGTAAGGTGGGTAACAAAAATAGAGTGCATGAAAGTGCTTGGCGTCTCTTGCGTGATGGTGAAAGGTGCTTAGGAATTCGAGATGTCACAGCAGCGATGGGTTCATAATGGAATTCATAGTTATGATTTGTTTCAGCTCTGCCTTTGTTAATACTTTTATTGTAATTTGAGTGTTTTCCGACTGTGGTTTCATAGATAAGTAATGCTTTTTATGCACATCAATCTTTAGGCGTTATTTTTCCTATATCTTCTATTAGAGTGAATAAAGAATTTACTGATATTAATATTCCGTTAAGAATTTTAGAACTTTTTTTACTTTTTTTTTTTTTTTTTGAATTCCGAAATGGCTTTTGAAACCTTCATCAATATACAATACAACATAGTATTGATAGATACACATTATCGATAATAATATTCAATTTCAACAATATTTAAAGAATAAATATCTCAACTAGATGTATTTGAGAAAAAGTTGAACCAGATTTACTTGGAAATCTTCATCTTAGGGATCTGCCATAGAACCAAACCAAACCTATCCTAACTAGAGAACGAATAAATAAAGCATATATTTCCTATAAAATTATAAAGGTAAGCTTTAGGCTAAAAAAGTTTTTTAATAGAGTTTCTGCCTACTTCGACAACTAAATGTCGACAACTTCGATGTTTTAAATAAGGTTCCCGATGCATATATACGCCGAATAGCTTAAGAACTTCTTTAACAATAACTTTGCTCTGTTCATAATTATGCGTAATTGTTGGGAAGAGTTTGGATGGAACTGCGATCAGCCAAATTAAGTATTTTTAATTACGCTAAAACTTCTGAATGCTCATGTTTTACTGAAGGCAAACGTAACCTAAATTTTGAAAAATTTCGTGTTTTGTTAAAGAATAAACAATAACTTTTTGCTATTAATTTAAAGTTTCTCAATTTTCAAATTACTAAAACTAGCTTTCGAAAATGAATTTAACCTCAATTTTGATGCCTAAAGAAAGTGATTCACTCTATTCCTATATCTGCTAGGAGAGAAAGCAGAGAAGATAACTTTCATAACAAGATAATTTTTACCGAAAAATGAAGAAAGATGGGCCTCTTACAAAAACGTTTTCAAAGAGAAATATTTTTGTAACATTTCACTAATTAACAGCTAACTCACGACCACTTTCCAATCTTCTTTTCTGTAAAAGGTATTATATACATAGTACGAGCCAATTTTCTCTCTTCTTAGAAGCAAATTAAGGGGTTTCACAGCATAATTGGCGAAAGGCCTATAAGCCTAATGCTTCAACAATTTTTCCGAAAATAATTTACTAGACATGAATCTTTTTTCTATATATTGCTCCCAATTAAAGTTCAAATATATAGGATGGATACTGAAAATTCTGATTTCTGAGCGATTCTATTAATAAAGTCATGCCGAAAATACTGTGCTAGAAATCGTTAAAGTGTGATGCAAAAGAATTGTTCACAACTGCAACTGAGAAAAATTATTTTTTATTGGAAAAAAAAATGCTTCAAAGTTTAATAAATTATTTATATGATTTATTTGCAATGGCAGCGAGTAGAAACAGGGAGTGTGATTGAATAGCTGAAAGCACATTATTAAAGCAAGAGGTAGCAAATTAGCCACGGCCATTTCAAACAACATAAACAAGTATAATTTCAAAAAAAAATTACTCGCTGCGAAGATGAGCGCCGCGTTGTGTACGAAAATGGGTTTGGCTATTTCTACAGTTGTGCAACATAACACAACAACAAGTTGTGCTGAAAATTTGTTGTGTAGACAAGACATGTAGTATTAGCAAAAGGAAGATTTGATTTTCTCAACAACAAATTTCACTTTTCTCCAAGCAAGGCAGGATGAAGGCGCAAATCCACATTTCCATGAAAATCAATATTTTCCATGTGCAGCAAAAATTTGAAATTTGAATTTCATTAATATGTGGCAGACACGGCACCCACGCGGTGTGGCCGTATCGAAATAAGCTGTGAGAATAGAAAAAATAATAAAATTTGCAACAGTGAAACGAAATTCCGGCATGTTGTTGTGAGCGCTTGTCGCGAATAAGAGAAATAAAGCAAGTGGCAACAAAACTGAAAACCGAAAAAAGAAAATTGTTTCTTTTTAAATAAAATTACTGTAAAAATTCGCAAAATATTGACTGCAGTCAAGTAAAAGTTGTCTGGCAACTTCTGCAAAAAGCTGACTGTGGGGGAGGGCGGTGGGGGGCGGTGCGGCAGCAGAGAGAACTCGCAGTGGCGTTGAGACTCGATGATTTTTGCATTATGTATGCGGTTTGTATACACATATATATATGTTGTATGTATTTGTTTATGTGCGTGTGTATGTGGCGGCCTGTGGCAACGAAATCCGCTTGCAACGGCCGTGCATCTGTGCAACCACAGCTGTTTGCTTGCCACGCTTTTTGCTGCCGCTCGGAGCTGGCTGGCTGCCTGGCCGGTTAACGGCACAAAAGCAGCAGCCAAGTGGCAGCCGAAGGAAATGAGGTCAACTGTTGCGCAGCCAAATGGCAGCGCCAGATAAACAGTTGCAGCAGCCGGCAGCGCAGGAAAAATGGCGGTTGCGAGGAAAAACCAATGCAAATAGATGATAATAAAGCGCATGCATGCGGCAATGGTTGTGGCACCACCACCAACAACAAAAACAACAACAGCAACAACAACAACAAATATACAAAAATAATAAGTTGATTGAATTTTCTCAACTTAGTCGGTGCGGTGCAGATAAGAAGTGGAAGAAGCAGCCGCTGCCGCACAGACTCAACGCCAATTTGTTCAATAATGGCATTGTTGTTTTTGTGCCTTCGTTTAGCATTTGTTTCTGCACACTTTTCTCGACACTGCTTTGTTTTCCTTATTGCCGCAATGGCAAATGCACGCGTTCACCGTTAGAAAGCGCGTACACACACTTTCAATAAAAATAAAAATAAAAATATACGCCGCATTGCCTGCCACAAGCACATATGCAGTTAGAAAGCAAACGGAGCGGCGACAAGCCACCATGTGACCGGTGGCCATGACAGTGTCTCGCTCAGCCATGCTGCAAATGTCATTAGCGTGCAGCGTTTAGGCGGCTGTTGGCTCGCGCAAATTGTCTGACGCATGCGCGTAGCTTTGGCGATGCGCAGACAGACGTGTGGCAGGTTTTTTTTTGCTTCTTTTTTTTTTTTTTTTTGCTCCTTTGCTATTTCAGCTTGCATTTGATTTTCTTCATGATTTTATTTATTTATGGGTTTCTTGATGGGTTTCAAGCGCGGCGGCTCTAGTGGCAGCCAGTTCTTTAGTACAGTGTAATGGGTTTCCCATTGGAATCGTTTCTATGATGCGCAATTTTCCTGGTTTGTTACCGCTAAGAGAAAGGCATTTGTGTATTGATTTCGTTATTTCTCGCAGTTAAGTAAAGTGGGTCATTGCGACGTGCAGCATCGCGCAACAATTATTGCCATCACTTCTCGGCGGGTCTAGCTATGTTCTTGCAGTCGTTAAAATATTACAAATATACTTTTCCTATGGATTTTTCGCAATAACCTTTTTTTGCTTAAGGAATAAATGGTAAGAGTAGATATTATTGGGCGCATACTAGGAGTCCGGTTCGTTCCATAAAATACGCATGTGGAATCTTCGAGATGTGAAGTAAAATCTCGTTTACATAAAAATATTTACGTAATCAATTAAAGAGATTTATGCGACAATTTGCGGATTTTAAATAATAATTTAAGTCTCTAACCCATTTGGGTTTAAATTCAAAAGGGTTTAAAACAAAATTAAAACACCCTGTGTAACAAGTTTAAATTTTATGCCTAGAACCACAACGTAGTCACTTTCAAAAGGTTGCATTCATGAGCCATATTCAAAGCCTAACTGAATTTAGCTCTCATTTATCAAATTCTCCCACCAAGTATTGAGTTGAATTATCATATTTTTATATAAAAAGACTTCAAATGAATTTCGAATTATTGTTGTAGAGCACTGTAATACTTCAAAGGATGTTGAGAGGTTCAAATGTTCTTCGAAAAATTTAAGTGGATCTGAAACCACTGTTGTTATCAAAGTAAAATTACTTTGATTTTCTGTATTACTTCACTTATTGCAAAGTGTTTTGGTTCACTTTGAGCAAGAATGCAATAAGTCGACATTGCGAATTATGAATTAAATTGTAAAAATGTTGCATTTTTTACATGAGAAAAGAAGAAAAAAAAAAATGCCAGCCTCATTTTGATCAGCTGTTCCATTGCTTTCGTTCGTATAGGAAAGTTACATGTATAGAAAAGATGAGGAAATAATTGCGAGTAGCAATAAAAAAAACTATAATATACGAATATAATGAAAACACGCTTCCCATTTAACGCTTTTTCTTTTACCTCTGACACTGAGTTAGTGTTCACAACGTCTTCTATGAATCTCTTCACTCTAGTTAGGGAATCTCTTTCAATAATTAGCAAACCCAATTTCATTCTCCGATGAGGATGAGAATGATTCCACCAACTCATTCACATTTGCCATTATTGAACTCAACAAAACTGATCGATTCGTTGTATTTAGTAGAAAAATGCGATTTAAAAAATTAAGTATCAAAAACGATGAATAAACATGCGCAGGGCAACTCTCACTCTTACGTTTTGAGAAGGGTAGAAAATGTTGTACTTTTCCCGGGTAAGAATGCAACATATTGAGAAAAGAACAAAAGAGCCTGCAAAAATTTTGAGAAAAGAATACGCATAGCAGGGATATTTAAAAAATAATCGATATCAATTAGATGACTACCATCTATATTTGCCGACATTTTCAAAAGCAGTCAAGATTTGTAACTAAGTTGTTTGAAATAACCATTTTCCAGTTCCAAAAGCTTAACTCTTTATATATTAGAAAAAAAAAATTAAAAAAATTTTGAAAATTGCTTCCAAGTGTTCATTTCATCTGAGTATGGGAAAAAATTAAAAAAAAAGGAGAAGGGAAAAACACTTAAATTTTTAAGACGAGGATTCTTTAGTTTTGAATATGAATCAGATTACTTGCTAGCTTTGCATAAATATGTTTATAGTAATTTACTATTTACATAATCTCCATGCACAATTATTCTTATTAATAACATAAACTGTACCTTTTAAGTATATAAGCTTATTATTATCATCAACATCAAAAACTTTTCAATTTTATTAAAGTTTTTTCTCGCTGTTTCATTAATAACCATTCAAGCATATTACCAATATTTTAAGTAAGTATTTATTTTTATGAAGCTTTGTAAGCAAGCTTCATTAAAAACCTTTTAAATGATCCTTTTTATGATCACAAAATTTTTTTCAAACACTAACAACCCTTAGCTTGAATCAAACCATTAATTAAATGGGATGAATATAATTTGTTTTGCTCCCAAAAAGATACTTTTTGTAAACTTTTTTTTTCCTTTCACTGAAAATGTATGCTTTGTAGTTTACTCTCATCATTAATGCACTATTTAACTGAATTATCGTTTGAAACTCCCTTTTTTAGTATAAGGTTAGGAATCAGTCGTAATAACTATATGTCTGCACAAAGTAGTTTTCATAGTTTCAAGTAGTCTCACATAGTTTTCTTCTTCATAATGATCGGTTTTGTAATATTTGTGGTATTTTGATAATCATTTCATCTCATTAAGAATGCTCTGTATTATTTAATCATATATTTGAGAAGCACACATTTTTTACACGTTTTGAACGCATTTTATGAAAAAAAATCAATTTCGAGTTATGTTGTTCTACTAAGTATAAGTGTTAATTTTCTAATTTGCCGTCATATTTCTAACGGCAATGCACTCTCATGAAAGCAAACACACGTTTTGGAGAATAACAGTAAACCGTAGAGTTGTGTGAGTATGCGTGGCGTAGGGAATTCATTCAGATAAGTCACTATATTAATTCATTTGTTCCCTCATAACATAACACATTTACCGGTGATTTCTTTAGTAATTAACTGAAAGTTTCAAATTTTTAATTTTTTTAGCATGAAGTTCAATATTTCAAAATCACTTTTCACTTATTTTTAATTTATGTATATTGTTTAAAATCGATTTTAATTATTGTTGCAATTTTCTGTTTTATTCCAAAAAAATATTCTTTTAGTCTCTTCAAATCTCATATTTTATTTCAATATGCCCAAGTGAGGTATGTGTGAAACCCTCACAGCAAAATCATTCTTTTTGCACATTCACAACATGTTTTGTTTTTTTGTTATTGTTGTGTTTTATATACTATATTTTGTTGTTGTCATTACTTTGACAATTGCTTGAACCCTTCTCACTTTTATGCTTAAGCGAAAATTTGTCACGAGTAAGTCGACAATTACATCCAAGACACTACTCATATTTCCAAGTGCTTTAATCGCATCACTTTTCGCACCAACAAACACACACACACACACATACACACACATGCACACAGCACACATTAATTTATTTAGGAATGAGCCTATTTTACGGACCACCAACTTGAGCCAAAATCGAAAACAGCTAAGCTAATGCGACACATTTCCATGCAATTGAATTCACCTGTTGCACAAAACACGACAATCACCAGCAGCAATAACAACAACAACAGCAACAGCAGCGCTGCCGAAAAGGCTCAGATTGCAAGCAGCAGCAGCAGCAGTAACGGCAACAACAATTGCAACAACGCAAACGATGCGAACGATGCAAATGAAATGTACGAACGCGAATGCAAAAGCAGAAGCAGAAGCAGAAGCGAATTTGGAGCAGGAAAAGAACGAGCAACGAGCGAGTGAATTACACACACCGAACGCAGAGCGCATACGATACGTTGCCGACTGGCAGAGAGTAGGCGCAGGTAAACCGAGCTGTGTGCAATCAACGAACAGCAACAATAACAATAATGATAACAAAGACGACAACGACGACGACGACGACGACGATATTCGAAAACGTGTTTATTTGGGGGGGTGACGTGCCGTTTGCACCGATGCTGTGCCCGGCGCGAGGGGAGCGATGGCGCACAAACGCCTACCAACTAGGCGGACGCGTTGAAGTTGGGGCGCAAAACTTGTTTTCACTTCACTGCAGCGCTCCTGACCCAAACGTATAGGCAGGCAAGCAAACACACCAACAACAAAACGCTATAAACACAACAGCGACGACAATGTACGAACGCATATAAATACAATCCTCACGGAGTTCACTAAGTGTGCTTGTTTTTGTTTGGCTGTGGGTTTAATACACGGCTATTGGACGAAGGGCAACACTCGCGATTCGCGTTGACTTGACGCAGCAAAAGTTCGCTCAACACTGAATCGCGTCGACAACGAGAGACAAGTGCAGACCGAACTGCCGTACAACACCTGAAAAGCCGGCGGAATGCAATGGCATTGGTATAATGGCAAACAACAAATACGAATGGCAACTTGCATAGATGTGGAACTGGTTTTGTAAATGGTTGAGGCAGTGGTGAGCTGAGCTGAGGTGTGGAGAGGAAGAGCTGTTGAGAATTGCCTGTTGGTTTTGTTGTTGGTTGGCTCGCTGGCTGATTAGCTGGTTAGCTGGTTACCTGGTTGGCTTGTTGGCCGACTGGTTCGAGTGTTGGCTGGTCGATTGTTTGATTCGTTTTGGTTTAACAGGTGCACAGGCGGCGATCATTTGCTCTTACTGTTAATTAGTGCGGCAAATGCAAATCATTGTTACGAATGTACGAGTGGGGAATGTTAGCGGTAAGTTAACATTTTGCTGTTATGTTAAATGCTAACAGTACGGAATGTTAATAACATATTTTTAACATACTCTGCTTCCGCGTGTTAACTTTAAATTAACAGTTCTACTGTTAAGTTTTACAGCATACTGTTGTCGGTAACAGTGCGCTGTTATAATTGCTGGCAGTAAGACAATTTAACATAAAATTGAATTTCTATGAGAAAACACATAATTTTCTATCAGTTTTTTTTTATTGACAGGTATTTTAAAAATATTGAATAGTTTAAATTTATGCAAAATTTATCTTGTAAAATTTATTTCAAAGCTTTGGTTTGAAATTGCTTTCTTTGTGCACATATCTATTTAATGATTAATAAAGTTTCAAGTTGGGTATAAAATTTCTGTTTCCAAATATTTCTGAACTATAGAAAAGTCTATCTCTGCATAAATGTTAAAACTTTAATATGAAAATATTTAAAAGTTAAAAACAGGCATTTGAATAGTAATTTGAATAGTAATTGTAATTACTTAGAAAACTATAGCTTTTCCACTGTCGTCTTTCAAACTCGAATATAAGAAATTTTCGTGCAAATTCGGCTGCCACCTTTTATCATATATAAAATTATTAGAAACAGAGGTAATAAAAACAGAAGTAATTGATTTTCAATGTTTGCTCATATATTTACGTATTTATTTTCATAAAAATTTAGTGAGTAATGTCTTTTGAAAATTTTTATAAATATTTTAATATTTTCATCCTGTAAAAGATGCTCTTATTAATATAATACTATATTATAATCTATAGATATCAAAGGTTATTACATTATTAATATGACTTTTTTTATAAACTAACTGTATAATACCTAAACTTACTAATGCTGCTGAGCCGTCTAAACCGTTGTATGTAAAAAAATTATCTAAAATCTATTTTTTTTATATCCGTTCTAGTTCCTAACATTCAAATAATATAAACCGTTGCCATAAGACGGACAGATAATGGAATTTTCATTACAGCGGTGGTCACAATTGCAGTACAAGCCCGGCTTACAATCGCTGGTTTCACCATATTTGCGGCAGACCTCACCCACACCCTTGCGACAGAGTGTGCGTGGTAGACAGAACTTCGGGTTGAAATTAATAATGAAACTTCCTGTGAAATGAGGAATAAAATTAAAAATTAAGTGTATAAAAGCTTTGTATAAAGCACAAAAGCTAATGTACCATGTATGCAACTTTCAGGATACACACTGTTTGGGCCGCAATCAATGGACGGATCGAACGCTTTACTTTGAAAGTAAAAATTAAGAAAATAAATTATTATTTGTGTAACCGCAAATAATATGTAATAACTGTACTATATACTCACATTCCTTGAGCTCCATTTTGTCGCAAAACCAACACCAGTATCAGCGTCAAGCTGAGCTTGGTGAACCAGCCGACCTGAGTGCGTGTACTGCGATAAGAAGCCATTTTTAATATTTTTTTTTAAAACTACTTCTAAATTTTCGTTTCAGCGGCTCAATGCTTTGTTCTCGTTCGTTGGTTGTTAACGCTTTCGATGACTTTTCCTCAGCGTAGCATATCCTTTTATAGCTCTTTCATGTGGTTTTCACGCATATTCTTCTCTAATAATTTATGCAATTTTCGAATTAATTATTCAGAATGATGCTCATGACTTTTGAATAATTCAATCAGCCTTGAATTTCTATTAGTAATGGTTTTTGTTGGCCAGAGCGCCCATGCTTTCATTGACAGCATCTTATCCTTGACCGCTACTTATTGCCCAATGAAGTGTAAAACGCGGATTTTTGCGTAAGCAATTAAAAAGCGACCGCTATAGGTCAATGGTGTGATTAAATTAAAGCATTATAATTTATACTGATGGGAAATTTCTAGTAAAGTATGTAAGTATGTATTATTTATGTAGTTTCGAACATAACCGTTAAATGGGAACTGAGTGTGGTTATTACGAAAATTTAACTGGAACCCGTGTATCATGCTTTATTAAGATATCTATTTACGTATGGACCGACAAATATCTATCTCGATTACTTTTGCATTTGTACTTTATGTAACTGGTTGAAAGAGTATAGCAAAATACAAATACCAGTTTCAATACCATTACCATTACCATTACCAGTACCAATCTCAATACCATTACCATTACCAATACCAATACCAATTCTAATTCCCTTACTATTATCAATACCATTACCAGTACCAATACCAATACCAACACCAGTACGATTACTAATCTCAATTCCAATACCATTACCAATAGCCGAAGTAAAATCATTTCAGATAAATTTATTAAAATCCAATTCATCCATTTCATTCTATCAATGACGAATATTCAAATTAAAATCTTAAAGTAATTCAGAAAGTAATTACCCTAAACCTTGCTATAACACGCAAGCGCAGTTCACACTTCATAATTTCATTAAACGCCTAAGTGCGTTGGAATGTATAATTAATTAAGTATTTCCTCTCTCTCATAAATTTGAATCAATTAAAACTTAATCACAATACCAGAGAGTTGAGACTTACTCCGAGCTATAAAAGTATATTCAAGCGCAAAGGAAAATCATCAAACGCTTCCTCAGCCTTGTAGCAGCTACATCAAGTGCTGCTATTTTAACTAAAAATATCTAATTCACAGTAAGAGTCCTTGTGATACAATTTTAAGAGGGAATAATGTCCCCAAGTAACAACGTGCACTCGCATATGTACTTTATATCTAAGCTGAGTTGGTTGCTGGTGTTCACGATGGTCTACTTGCATCGTGCCACTCAAGGATTGTGAGTATAATTATTTCATTTATGTGTGGTGGCAATTCTTTTACAAAACTTACTTACTTTCCAAATTGAAGCCCCTTGTTTCAAAGCATACCCAATTGTGGACCTAGTTTTTCAGCCGATCCCAAAAATTGTGTTCATGGTGAGGCCACAAATCACATTTTTCGCTCTTCCAAAATCTAATATAAACATGTAATTTCCCATACCCTAGGCGCCTTCGAGTTAAATATGAACCGCACAGAGTGCGAACCTCGTGTGGTTTGCTACAGAAATATAGGTGAGACTTGCCAGATGTTTGGCGATGGCAGCAATTGCTTGCCACCTCTGGTTTGTAGTTGTCATAAGTGTCGTGAAGTGACAAGTGAGTTATGCAGAGAGACAGTGCGATCGCCATTCAGCATGCCAAAGCGTATGAAACCAGTTTATCCGGAATATATCTATTAAAATGTCATTGAGTGCTGGAACCCCGAAAGAAACTTTTTCTAGGCGGACAAAGATGGAAGCAAGGAACTAAAGGACTCACGCCTGAAACTTGATTAACAATTATAAAATATCGGATATGTATTTAAGCAGCATACTAAAATGCGTAAAAGACTTTTAATCTGTATTATGAATGATATTAATCTTTAATATTAATATAGTCTTAAGTGTAATCTGCGCTCTGAGCCGTTAGTGGACTTAAATATATTAAAAACATAATTCATGTTAATAAAACTGTTTGCAAATTTACAGAAAGGCCAACTTTCATATTCATGAAGCCTCTTAACGAAACCAAGCAAGGTCTAAATATCACAGAATCTACGTTCCGTTTTAAAAATTAGCTGCTTTATGCTGTCACAAGCAGGAATTATATGCCAAGGAAGTAAGCTGAGACCAACATCAGAAAGTTCAGAAGTACGACTAACTGTAAACGCACTTACATATAGCGAAGTGCTTTATTACTTCCTGGTATTCTCTGCCGGTCTCTATGGCACACAGTATGGAGAACCCGCACGGTGTCTCTTTTGGCCGTTGTTAGTGGAATCGGATGCGTTTTAAACTTCGTCCAAATTGGCACTTATTGGACTTTGCAGTTTTGTAACTCTTGGGAACGAGCTGGATTTTGAGGAGTTATTTGCTGCAGCTTGGAACTTTCGTTTGGTTGTCCAAAAAAGTTCGGAAGTGTTTCACAGTTCTTTATAGAGGGAAAATTTTTCGTAGGTCACAAATGTTTTAGCCTCTCAGGAAAGGGACCAACGGGATTCCCAAAGGGTAGTCAAGTACTATTCCTACCATGGTTCATAGTTACAGCGCATCTATGTAAGGACTTTTGAGACGTCTTAGCTTTCACCACTATTTGTAGCTTTCAGTTTCGTAATCTCCGTCAAGCTCTGAAAGCCAAAGCGGCTGAAACGAATCATATGACGCCTCAATTTATAACTCTCGAGTACCTTTAGTATTATACCTGGTCCGTGTAGCCATTTTTTTTCAGAAAGCAATTGCCTCAATTCACTTCAAAATCTATTGAAAGGTATATCAACAACGTGTCTGCCAAGAAATAGCTAGAAGTAGTGTATGCAATAACGACCATTCATTCGTAGGTATGAAAATTGGTATTCCTTGGCACACAGCGCCCGGAAGTCTGTTAGTGAGAAATACATATATTTTGACATTCAAAATTCGAAAACATGTTTCACACATGTCAATCAATTGAAGTTATTGGTTCAATATTCAGACTTTTTTCAAAAAGCAACACCTCTGTACCTCTCTTGGTCTACAACTTCTAAGAAAGTTTGACTGCACGTACAACAACACATATATTTACACATTACAAGCATATGTTTGTAGGTCTTTATTAGCCAAAGTCCACTTGTGTTAGGTGTCTGTCCGTCCAAATGGCTTGTAATGCCCCTTCGACACGTCATTAAGGCGTAAAGTACACACACACACACACATGCACGCAGGTTGCCAAAGAGGAAGTGCAGCGGACATGTGTTGCATGGCTGATAAATCGGAATGTTTGGAATGCTCAAAACCTCAAACAAAGCAGGGGGAAAGAATTATCGACGAAAATTACAACGCAAAGGTGCAGCGAGTACAAATGCAACGCTTGCAACAGTTTGGTTTGGCCGTTTGGTTGCCGCACATGAACTGAAATAAATTTGTGACCTCTGACTGCTACCAGGTAACCCAAATGTCAACGAAACAACAACAAAACCTAGAAGAAGAAGAAGAAAAGGAGGAAAAAAAATTTTGGGAAAACTAATGGCGGTGACGACATGTAGTAATTGTTGTTTGCACGTGTTGCACACACCGAAAAATTCGTTCCGAATGCCATTACCTGGAAGCAACGTGCAACACAATTGAGGTGAACACATGTATCTGCTGTGCGCTTTGTTGTTGTGCTGTGTGACAAATAGCAAAATCCGAATAAAATTCAAAACTCAGCTGGGAAACACACACGCCGACCAGCGAGCGCCTCAATGAACAGTGAGTGCTTGAATGGATCGGCCGGTCGGCCGGTCGGCCGGTCGGCTGAGGTGCATTAGGGAGTGTTGTTGCATGCGGCAGTGAATGGCGCAGTGGTAACTGCGAGTAATTGACGTGAGAATCTAACTAAGCGGAATAATGACAAACAAAGTGTAGTTGCAGCAAGAAAAAGGAGAACTCGAATAATAAGAAAATATTATTTGGTAGTTAAAATGTTGCAAGCAGTCCGAGGTGAAGAAGCGGCCGCACAATTTCATGCACGCCTCCCAATTGTACGTTCGCACCGAGCAGCAGGTAGACTCGCTTCGAGGCACTCATGGATGTGTGTGTGTGTGTGTGTGTGTGTGTGTGTGTTGTCCGCTTGTGCCGCACAGTCTCTTGTATTTTACAGATAGCGATCAGTCGCGAAGAAGTCATGCCGGCAATTGAGAAGAAAATACATGAAGCCGAAGTTGAAGTTGCAGAAGTTTGCGTATGCAAATTCATATGTATGAAAAAATTTATTAAAATAATAACGCTGCAAATTTCTGTACTAAACATATTTTACATACATGAATTTACGAAATCGAACAAATAAATTTAAAACACTTTTTGTGTAAAAAAAATGTGTAGGAATATTTTGTGATGCTTCAGTTATTTGATTTATTTCCTATAAAAATGTGGCTTCGGTGAATTTTAGTTAAATTTCATTAATTAAATTTATTTTTCAAATATTTTGCAATTTGACTAATATTTATTTATCAGATGGCAACACTTACAGATTAATTTTCAACTTCTAAAATCCTCAACAGGCGCTCTGATTTATATTTCATTGCTTCCAATTGAAAATTTTGTAAAAAAAAAATATTTAAAGATTTAGCATGGCAACTCTGAACTTTTATATGCTAAATTTTTATGTACTAAATTTACGAACCCTGGTTTTTATAAATAAAATTCCTAAATATTAAAATTTTAATATCTAAGCAAAGAGCTTTAAATTAAAATTAATTTTTCGTTAGCTGGCAAGCTCGCTTCAGAGAAAAACAGTCCAGCAAATATTTTTTTCACACTACATTTTTTTTAAATTTGATTTAGTGGTACAGATATCATTTATTTCAGTTTAGTTAGAGAGAGATATACCGCGAGCGCTGTCAACACTAAAATAATTTAATTAACAATTGGTGGCAACTCTAAAAATTATCATATAAGAATATTAATTCATGTTTTACCATTAAACGTTTTTTTTCATAAAATAATATTAGAGTATTATTTTTTTAAATAATGGTATTTTCTGAGTAGGTGGCAACCATATTGAACACACAAAAATGCTTATAATAATAATTTTGGAGCACTGCACCACCATTTTTAATTTGTTTTAATATTTCCTCAGTTAAAAATATTAAATGAAATTCTTGTCAATAGAATTATTAATCCCAGATCATATCCTTCTGTCATTGTAAGCCCAAGAAGTCCCCACAACAAACCCTTCAACAAACTCCTTCGTGACTGGAAAGCTTCTTTCAGTTTAGTGTATTATTGTTGGTTTTAAGTTCTTCATACTTTTTATTTTTTTTTTGCGTTATATCTAAATTTCTTTAATAGAAAAACTTCACTAACGGTTATTCATACAAGTAAAATTCTTTAGGTCTTTAGAATTGAATAATCGTATAATTCGGTTCACTGCCTTTTTCAAGGTGGTACACTTAATCAGAAAGCCTCTGTCTCCCTGTCTGTCTCCCCTTACCATCATGTTCAACAATCTGTTCGGTATCTTCCTAAATATATATTTTGTTTGAAAATTTTTAAGAATTTTTGAAGGGATAACTCCCTAGTGGGCTAACTTAAGTGAAGTGATGTTCATTTATATTTGAAATAGATGGACACTCTATTCTACATATATATTATAGCATGCCTTTTTATCACATGAGTATACACTATATACCAACGGCCAACTTAAGTTCCGAGCAATTTTCAATTTAGAACTAACTGTAATTTATAGTCAAATTATGTACACCAATAACAATATGCAACTATGTATGTATGTGCAAATGGCAACAAGTGTCCACCAGCTGAATTAAAATTTCAAGAATCCAGCGCACGTGCGACCGCAAACAAGTGCTTGCAACAAGCGCAGCCACCATAATCGATTAAAGAGCCAGCACATTGGCTGGTCAGTGATATGCAGCCAGTAGGCTTAGTAATGATTATCGACAACCAGAGGTGGCCATATCGCAAATATTTCTTAACCGTTACATGCAACAAACGCCGGATATAAGGAAGGAATAAATTCATGGAACTAACAATGCCAAGGAGTTTAGCGCTCGGCAACAAAGTATGCGCCAACAGACGCACTCTAACCCGTGCAGCCTGTGCAACATTTTCGGCGCGCACAGGATGCCCCTGCATCGCATTAAGAATGCTGTTGCAAATTAATTGAAAGGCATAAAATACAAATGCGTTGCGCCTTTCTCTTGTGCCATTACCAAGCTTTAACTGCTAATAGTATTTGCTCATGCGCATTACGGTTATTAGCCGTTGCGTCATGTTCGTTGGAATGCGCATACGCAACGGAAGATGCGCAAGCGGTGGAATAATTGCTTGCGTTGAGAAAAGATGACTTCGAAAACGTGCTAGTATGTATTGAATCACCCTGTTGCGCATATAGTTTTATGCGACTAAACAAAGCCCATAATTTCGCAGCGCAGTTAGGCTGATTACTACACATTTTATCGATTATCGCAATTTATCGGTGGATTCAATGAGTACGCGAACATTACAATGATTGCATGTTTGAAATTATTTTTCGAAAAAGTAGCTGCCGAAAGTTTGAGTGAATGTTTTGAATTATGCGCCATTTTGGAATATTGTATTGCATTGTATTCTTGAAGTCTAGATAGAATACTAGAATATTCTATTCTTGAAATATTACTAGCAAAAACACAACTACGACAGTTTTTAATATTTCAAAGCTGAAGCTTGCAAAAACGAAGTCACATGTATCCCAATAAATGTAATGTTATTATGATATTTGCTAGAAAATTGTCCTTCTAGTGGATCTCTTCTTTGACAGGACAATATTGTGCGGTTTTACAGTTATATTGGAACATTCGACTATGTTTTTGTTTGGACTGATGTAAATATTGTTGGTAAGAGAATAATGTGCCAGAATATTTACTGGGGTGGGTTTACTGCTGATGATCTAAATGGAACTGCAGGTCAAAATCTGAAGACCAAACCACCGCCTTTTGATTTGATAAAATAACAGTCAATCCGTATGTGGAGGGAATTGTGTTTTACAACGGTTCATCAGTTTTCGGTTTTGGTGAAGACTGTTTGTGCTGGCATATTTACGCTACGGGACGCCAGGATGGATAAATTTCTCTTCGATCTTGCATCAGCGAGTGAGAAGTGCGATTAATGAGCAACTGTCTTGTATCTGCTATTACCTACCACCTTGTCTCACTTCCGTATTTTATTGCATGTTTAAGATCTCTTCGCCTATTTGATCTATAACTGTTATCCACCACATGGTGAATTTACAATAGTTGAAACATTATTGCAAGGATCCAAAGAGGCAGTTAACAGAGTTGTATATGAAATATGTATGTATTGCGAAGAGTCATTGACCATTTCTTATGTTTATACAGGGCATATCTGATTCGCGTCTTCGAGATAATAATTCAATTAGTTGAGTTTTAAGTGCTGTTTACCCACCTGTTGTGCTCTGTAAAAGATATAGAAGCGAGAAAATTAATGTTGCACTCATTTTTTTCCCTATTATAATAAATATTGAAATTGTAATTTGTATAAAAATAGCATAAAGGTCACTCATTAGAGGTCATCATGGCATAATTTCGTTATGAAACTCATATAGGGCTGAGTTGTTTGTGCTTTCAAAGTATTTTCACAGAATGCAAAGCATCTTTTACTCCATTGTAAGTTTGTTGCTCAAGTATTTCGTTTCAAGTGCTATTAATAACTCATTAAAAATTTTTATTACCAACCAGCCATACCAAATTTATTAAATTGCCACACACCTACATGAAATTATTGGCGTGTGAAACTACGAGTACAAATTAACTCTGTAAATAAAAATATTATTAATATTTGTGTGGTAATTGGGAAAAGCAAGCGGACCACACAACATGAAGTGCCAAATCGATGGCGACAGAAATCAGCAAAGCGCTAGAGAACACCACAAATTTATAATTTCACATGCAGACAGTGTACACCAGTGTTGTTGGCAGTGGACACTTGCCTGCAATGCGCCAAAGTGCATAAATGTGCATACGAAATGCGTTTAATTAACGCAATGGCCTGCCACTGGCTTTTCACGCTGCGCATGCGCACATACACAAGTCGCGCAGTGGGCGCGTTGTCGCGCCTAATGAGGTAATTTTATTGATTTTGTGGCACGCCGGCGATCAACGTGCTGAGGTAATATTTGAGATAAGTATCAAATGCTTGCGAAATGTGCGTGTGATTATGTAATACATATCTATATAATGCATACGCAAATATGTGAGGAAATAAGCCAACTTCTCGTGCGCTTTGGAAATTGTTCAGCAATTAATTCGCTAAACGCAGCCATTAATCTGAAAATTGAAATATTTTTACACAATTAACAGCGGTATTTCACACACACACACACACACACATGCGCGTGGCAAAATAAATAACCGTTAACTGTTGTTGGTGCTTAAAAGTCAATAACTAATGCCTAATCGCTGCACTTTGCTTCGCAGATTTTTGTCTCCATGTAGATTTGTATGATTTTAAATCGCCATAATGGCGCATTTATTGTCGCATTGCGCTGCCTTTGTTTTTCCAACTGTTGCTGCTGCTGCTGTTGCTGTTGTTGCTGTTGTTGTTGTTATTTGGCATGCTGTCACCGTGTGTTTTGCGTAGGCAGCACACACAGCCGCCAAAGCGCATTTAATATTCATGTAAAATGGCGCAAAGCAAATACAAAAAAAAAACAAAAAAAAAAAATACAAAAACAAAAAAAGCAAATTAAAATACGCGAAAATCAAAACAGCAATAACAAAAACAAAATTTGTAGAAAATCATTTAACAAGTATGTAGATAAATGAACATATTAAAAAGAAAATATGGCAATAAAATCGCATTGCCCATTCATTGTACCGAAACAAGTGTTGTATTTTAGTTCTGTTGTGATTGTTGTTGTCGCTGTTATTGCCCGCCTGCTACATTGGCAACGACAAGTGTTGTGCCGCGCGTGCGCATACAGCACTCACATTCCCGGGTAGCTTTGTTTGTTCGCCCGCGGTGTGCATGTGTGCTTGTGTGTGCGTGTGTGTGTGTGTGTGTGTGTTTATTTGTGTGGCACACGGACATTTTTTCTGCTCCGACCCACGCCAGATCTCGTCGATTTCACTGATTTTCGTTGTTACAACTTTTGCGAAACGCCTACTACCTGCCTGCAGCTTGTTGTTGTTGCTGTTGCTCATATCAACGCATTACAAGTTGTCTTATTTATTTTTATAGCTAATCTAGTCAATTTTTCGTTTGCAATCAGGACGTCATTGGCTCTCGAAATAAAATCAACGAACGGTTTTAGGTTACACACAGTGGCACAGTGGAGAGTTTCGACTGTGAGTGAGTTGAGTGTGATGGTGGAATTTGAAGTGAGCAACGAACAGGATTTATCTCGCACATTTTTACCTATGCTATAATGGCACAATTATAGCATAATTAAATCATAATTATAGCATAGTTATAGCATATAATAATATTCCTATGCGAGTGTGAATCTTCGAAACGATCTCAAGTAGGTTTTGTGCTAGTTTTGTTGACCTAACAGTTGTTTGTAACACTCAAAAATAATCGCAGTAGATACAGAGCTACAGATATTAACGTGATTAGGAGGACGAGCCGAACTCATTTTCGGATGTCTCTCTGTCCGTCTGTCCGTCTGCCCATGCAAGCGTTAACTTGAGTGAAAACTAAGATATTTTGATGAAACTTGGTACACGTTTTCCCTTGGCTCCCCGAAGAGGCTGGCGTTGTCACGTCCACAAAATACTGTTAGTGGTACTATTTTCTAATAATTTAATAGGTCTTATGTATATATCTCTCAAAACAGTGAAGCTCTATCAACGAAACTTAGTGCATACATTTCCCTCTACCAAATGGTTGAAATCGGAATGTGTTCAAAACTGCTAAAAGGATGAAAATTGTCTAAAGAAAAGCGTTAGAAGTATTACCGATTTTACCTTTACGATAGTATTATAAGGTTGGATTGCATTCAAATCGGTATAAAATTGGATCATGGGCGTGACACCACTTCCTATATAAGGCAATATTAAGTTTTATCAGGTTCGTTCATTAGATAAATCAAATTTAGATAGAGGTATCGAAATTAAACTTTGTACAAATAATGCCTTTATGGTGTGGTACCACTCAGGTAAAAATTGGCGAAATATGACCTTGACTTTTCAAGCCCCAGATATCGAATACGTGGTCACAAGTGCCTATGGCTGACGTTTAACCGAAAATATCAAACAACACGGACAAAATCAATGGATAAAATCGATTCAGTAATTCCCCTAATCCCGATATACGCAATAGAATGATTTTCAATCTTCTAGTTCACTTTATACCACTGTTTAACAGTTCTAATCTGACCTGCAGCGATTTTCATGAATATCAAGGAATTGCAAAAACTATTTCTGATAGTTGTTTTACAATAGTTAAGGGGTAACTACAGAGACATTGTGATTATTTTTTCATCAACAAATTAAGAAAAAAATCTAAGAATTCATTTTGTTTCGCCGATATTTTTATATTGATAAAAATAATTGTTTCGAAATGATATTAAAAATTATCATGTAATCTCAGAAAGTCTCTCAGAATTTTTATTGCTAAAAACATAACGTTGCCTACATTTAGGGTGACATCAAATATTTAACTCGCTCCAAGATAATATAATTTTATACACTCACAGTTCTCACTTCTATTAACTACTTTTGTTTTGAACAACTTCCGAGAGTTGATTTTGTTTTAGGCTTTTTATAACTATTAGTAAAAGGGTATTTCCAGAAATGTAATAATAATTTATTTATATAAAATTTTGAATAGATTTTAAATATTATAAATAAAATTTAAAATACCACTACATATAACCACGATTTGTTGATTTTTTGGGTGGAAAATAAAACGTTGCCTGCTTTTAGGTTAAGGCGGGAAAAATGCCGAGAAAAATCCCGCTGTCCTACTCTTCACCGAATTTCGAAGTGTTGCTCGCGTGTTTACGAATTAGCAAACCTATTTGTACACCATAATATTGAGGGGAGGTCTTTTCTCATTTTTTAGCCTCAGTCTAAGTATTCCGATTGCCTTTGCAATTAAGTTGCTTCAGCCATAAAATAACTTACGATTTTCTGAGCTCCACTAAAGTAATGTCGTGGTCATCGGCAATATATTATACCAACAGTTCGCCATGTATTGAATATAACAGTAAATTAATGCTGTCATCAAATAACTAATATTTCCAATACCCGCATTAAGCCCAATAATAATGAAAGTACTATCCACATATACAACTGACGTTTGAGGCAATAGAATGAAGCATAAATAAGGTGCGACGGGAATCAGCCCATTTCGTGCATGCCACCTCAACGAAATCAATTCTCGGAGCAATTTCTCAGCGAAAAACGTGTGAGCAGCGACTTTTGCGGCATGCGGCACGGAATATATACCTACAAACATATGAAAGTATGTATATATATATATGTGTGTGTGTGTGCGTGTATGTGTGTTTGCAGGTAAAACTGTAAGTAAAACTAAGCAACCAGTTAGCTGGTTCATTAATTTGTGTATGTGTGTGTATGTGTGTACGTACTTGAAGAGCCGTTAAACCGCAAGACATGCCGGAAGTGCCACTCTCACCAGCACTAACCCAATGGTGGAAAACACATAAAAAAAGTGAAGCTAAAAATAAAATTACAACAAAAGTACGAACATAAAATGGAATGAGGTGCAGCATGCAGCATCTTCAAACCTTCACGAAGACGAACCAGCAGTGCGTCGCGCTGTCCAAGCAGCCAATGCAGCAAACGGGCCGAGGCAAGCCAGCCGCACCAATTGAAGATGCCAATGTGCATAACTCAAGAAGATGATTTTCAATATTCCAGCCGGGGCTAGAGTACTCGTGTCGAAAGCGGTTAGTTTGGCGAATTGTGGCAAGCGAGTGTGGTGCGGTGGGTGGGTGTTGCATGCAGCATGCCTTTGGTTTCCACGTAGTTGCCTGGCCGACCTATCAGCGGACCCATCATCGACTTGTTAGTGGCGCGCGCAGCAGGTGATCGTTCGCCTTTGATTTTCGTGTTTCTTTGTGAAATTTTCTTTCTTCTTCTTATTTTCTTTTAGATTTAATCGCCGTAGCAGTGAAAGTGAAAATGTGCGCAAGCAACTGACCTGTGGCCCATGTGACATGGTTGAATAAATTACAATAGGCTCGGCTCGATTGAAGTTGGCAGGAAACTTTTGCTTCGCTGATTTTCGCAGATAAACACTTTTATTGATTGTTCGATAGTGGAATCGGGAAAGTCGGAGGGAAAATAAAAATTTGCGAAGTAAAATAATTTTTATTTAATTGTGAATATCTTTAGTTTGTTGCCATGGCATGAAGAATACTGGAGGCTAAAAATATAGTTTATTCTAGCGTTCCTCACTTAAGCTGGGAAAATACGCGCAGCCTTAAGCTATAGTAATAGAATCAGTACTAGAGCTCTGCCAAGAAGTCCGGTGCGCATTATTTTTCAGCATCGCAAAAGCACGCTGAGTTGAAGGAAAGTCTATAGCTATACCCATAGCTTATTGTGGGATGATGGAGATTTGTATACCTAACAAGAGCCAGTCTTAATTTCTACAATTTGTATATAGAACCGCATTTGATTTTAAAATATCGGATGTTGAGGGTGAGGAGGTAAGTCTTTACCGGATATTGTATTTATATTTTAGTGAATAAGGGGTAAAGATCAGCGGTTGAAGAGAGGTAAAAAGAGCCGAATTTTTGTTGACTTTCAGAACCTGTTACATCTTCTCTCCTGTCGAGACTTTTCGAGGAGTTGTTACTTACTGGAACCATTTTATCTCAGCTATAGCAAACTCACTTGACAAATTTTTTTAATATGTTTTCAAACTCTGGATTTGAAATGGCAAGGTTTCATAAGCAGGTTGTTGAAACTTTACTCCGCTCTCGCGGCCACTTTTGCTGGCAATTAAAATCATTGTTTGTTAGCAAGATATTTTCATGAAAGGAAGAGATGTTGACTACTCAAATTACTGCCTGGAAGTCCAGAGGACTTACTTCTTAATATCTCATTGTGTGACTTGGTAAAACTCAACATAGTTATAGAAATAAGAGTAGTATATTTCTGAGATATTCGTTTGTAAGCCGATCTTAAAATAAAGAAAGAAAGAACTTTAGGTTTAAAAATCTTTATATAATTTGTCACGAAGCCTTGGCAGTGTACTACTTGAGGTAAGTACTCTAGGGAACTTTTTATTTGGCGCGATCCCTCTGTCGGATCAAAAACTTTTCAGTTCGTGTGCTATAATATGAAGTGATATTCTTGGAAATCTTTTTTGTGACTTCTCAAAAAGTCTATAAAAATTGATCTGATCCCAAAGAAATGATAAATGTAAAATCAATCGCATTTCAAATGTGAGAGGAAGGCTTTTCTATACTCTAGTTGTATATATATACATATATATACATAGGTTGTGTTTTTTAGAGGTGCATACCTTTCTAGGTAAATAGTTGTCAATACTGCTGTCAGAGGAAAACCATTCCGACTTACCCAAAAATTAAGTTCGAAACTTTTGAAATTTATTTTCCAAATGACGAATAAGTAAGAAGAGACTCACAAGGCGTCTTAGCAACCAGAACGAATGTATTGCAACAAATGATTTATATTTCTCAAATTGTTTTATCCAGCGTTCTAAAACTTCTGAAACTCTAAAAAAACTCCCTCTACATACAAACATACACATTAGCATACAGCTGCACATAGTAGGCCACATAGCATTAGTGGCAAAATTGTGTTGCATACGCATTTAAAGTTGTCGCATGCGTTTTGATGACAAAGCTGAAACAAGAACAAAGCACACGAATCCTGCTTGGAAGTCGCTTTCACAAAAAGGAAGAAATAAATAAAAAGGAATACATTTCGCATGTAGCAGCATGAAATTACGATTATGATTGACAGCTACGTTGCAACTGTGTGGCTGCACTGCGCCACCGCTTTTGGTGCCGTTACCTTACTGGCCGCTACCACTTATGATTCGTGCAACCCCATTTTGGCACATCAATCAAACAATCAAATTTTCCGTCTGTCCGCACAGCCATAAATGCACCATGCAGCATGAATTTGCGGCATGGCATGAGCATGCAAAAAATCCATACATTTATTTAGATATATGTATATGGGTTTTGGTGCGCCACCGTCGCGACGCGCCGCTTAGTGGCGTTTCTGTTTGTGCAACATGACAGCACAGCAACACCATATGAACAACGAGCGCCTAATAACTGCAACATTTGTAAACATCACTGCAAACACAACCATCTCAATGTACATAATCAGGTATGTCCTCCTGTCTGTGCTTGCCACAAGCTTTACTGCACTGCATATATTGGCAGTCACACCGATTGAATCATTCCGTAATCTTCGTGGCTCGATCGCGTTGCCTTACTCGTCGCGTAATCAATGAAAAACACTTGTCGCTGCCGTCTGCTGCTCGTGTGGCATGCAACGTTCGCTGTTGCATGCACAATTTTTAGGTTATCAACGTCTGTCCGCACTCATGTAGATATCATGTTCTTCCATTGCCGATATAGATGTGTTTATGAATATTTAGCGTCGTCTTAACGGGACGGCTGGAGTACTTGAGCAACGTTTGGTTGAGACACTCAAACGGCTTTAAATGATTCGGCATTAAAATTCCATGTGTTTTTGTTGTTGTGCATCACTCGATTCGTGTTTGAAGAGACTGATAGAAACTATTTTACTTCTAATAGCGACATTAAAGGTTTTTTTTTTGCTAAAAAGCCAAAATATATATACATTCATATATATATATAGATATATATCGAGAGAGAGATATATAAAGAGAGAGAGAGAGACGGACTTGCAGTATTGAACATGAATGTAAGGCCGACTATAGACCAACTGGTCTAAAAACATATCTCTGCTTCTGATATGGTCTATAAGGAATATGTCTTCCATGTCGGTTCTTGTCCTAAATGTTAGTATAAACTCAAGAACTCTCTTTTCCATTTAAACTCTATCGAGATTCTTTTGCGAGAATTGATCAGGATCAGATCCAACAATACCTAAGCTTATCACGTAATTAGAAGGGTTGGTGTTCACATTCACAGAGAATTGTTCCAGTTTAGTCTTTCCTTTCCTTCGTGCAATTATAGACCCGTATTGAGTGTTACCGGAAAATGAGACAACCCTTTGTTTCGATCTGCGTACAGATTATATTGAGGTCTTACTGCAGCTGACATGAGTCCCTATCAAAATGTATGGATATAATCGATAGAGTAGTTCATCAGATAATTTTATGTTGGAGGCAACCTTTCCAGTGAAATAAAATGAAACAGTGGTGTCAAGTCTGCTCCAGTGTAATTTTGGAATACTTAGAATTCGAGTTTCACAAATAGGCTTTCTTTTCTTCACTGAATTTTTCTTTTTGAGCTATTTCTTCTCTTTCATTTACCGAGGTTACCGGTTTGAAAGTCTAAAAAACATATTTCTTAAATTTAAGATACTTTTATATATGTATGATGCCTTCAGAAATCTCTCGACAGAATTTCGACCAAATTACTTAAATATACTTAAATTTCAGAGACATGTCTCAGCTTGCTAATGGGCGTCAGAGACGTTATTCAGATCGTTCTTTGGAGATGTTTTGCAAGTATTTTATTTACTTTTCATCACAAACAGGAGAGGTCTAAATGTGTAACCTTTCCAGCGAAGTCTTACACCCAAAACTGTTTATGCCTAATCGTTTATATTACACCCTTCATTATAACAACTATGCAAAAGCCTGCATGGTTAGGGCTCATATATGCTTTATCTAACTGTTCGCCATTTATCACTTCCTCACCCCTGTGACTAACACATAATCGGTAATTTGCAAATTTACGACGACTGCCTTATGTCGGATTAAAATCAACGCGAGGCGAGCGCGATTAACGACACGATTAACGACAGTTCGTAATTAATCGTGTGCGGTTTTTTATGAATGTAAAGTGCTTACATAACGGTTAACAGCATAGCCAAGTACAAATGTGTGTAAATTGCATATGTGTGTGTGTGTGTGTGTGTGGCATGTAGCATATGCGAACGCCTACACGTCAAAAGCGAATTTCTTTGCAGCTATTGTTGTTGTTGTTTTTCTACTAGCAAATTGTATCCGTGATTTGTTGCAACAGAAACGTGAGTGGAAATCGATTGATTTACAAGTGGCTAGAGCAACGCGTGATTCAGTGCAACTATTGCGGTAATTACAAAAGTCAAATTCAACGGCGTTGAGCCCCACTGACATGTTGCAAATGCTGCCGCGCTGCTGTGGCAAGCAAAAAAACACTTTCAGTTGAGAGTTGCGGTTCAAAAATCCACAAAAAAAAGGCACAAAATTTTCTAGCAAATGTGCATTAAGTAAATGAACCACTGCAACAACAAGAGTGGCAGCAGCAGCAGCAGCAGCAGCAACTGTTGCAAGTGGCAGCGGTGCTGCACGCTCCCAAGCGCTGCTGAGCGCCAGGTCAACAGCAGACACACAGCGGGTGTTGCAACATGCTGGCAGAGGCGTCCGAATATTTCAAATGCCTACCAAGCGAAGCACGTAGTTGCCACGCTGGTGAAACAAGCAAAAAAATGAAAAATAAAAAATTAAATACCGAAAATAAAATGAGAAATAAGCAAACATACAAATTGCTTAATTACATAAATGTACCGTTGGTATTTTTATTTGTTGTGTTGTCAGCGCGTTTGTTGCTTTTTCTATGTTCCTCTCCATGTTGCAAGCATTATTGGCAACCACAGTGTTATACGCAAATGTGTGTGTGTGTGTGTGTGTGTGTGGCAGCGCGCACTCACCGGCGTCCTATAAAATCGCACATCGCGCGCTCAGCTAAATTTTATTGCATTTTAATGGCCATCGGTTGCCTTCACCAATTTTTTATTGTCAATTGTGCAACACTAATTGCACTTTGCGCGGCAAATCGCTGGATTCTTTGTGCAAAAGTGATTCATTTTTACATTCTATTTTTCTTGTTTGCTTTCTGTCTTACGACTAATTTTATTAACGATTTGGCGTTACCGGTCCGTGGGGTAATTGCGGAAACTCTCACGATTTTGGGTGAATTTCGCGACCTCTGGCGTATTTTGTGTCGCTCATTCACTAATTTAGCACACTTCAACAATTGGCTGTAGAGTAAAAACCTTTTTGGTATTTAGAATACTGTTAATTATTTACCCTCACATATAAAAAAAAAAAAAAATTACTAATTATTTGCGTCAACTAGTTTAATTCGAATATAGTGAGGGTTTTGGGTTATATTAAATAACAAACTTCATATATTAAGTATATATATTTTAATATAAAAAAGACTACAAGCCATTGTGGCCTATGTTTTTTCAAAAATAATTTACATTCTGAACCCGCCATAAATAATTTGGTAATGTTGCTATGGAATTTTTCGCACACTCGGCAAATTTTTTTCTGCCTTGCCAGATCAATTTTAAATATTTCAATACATAACATATCTTTAATTTGTTTTAGCATTTTCCTCATCACATATAATTCGACACCAGCGTCAACTACCGGGTTATAAGGCCCAGTTTTCCTAGGCAAAAACCCTCACATATTTTACCCTGTATGAAATGTTGAAATAGATATTTCTGTTGTCGGGGTTACAACCCTGTTTGGAGATAAGAATATTCATCAAAGTTATCTAACAGTAGGCCCCGAAAAAGCGCTGTTTCCAAGGGTTGAGTAGGCTTAAGAGGGCATGCGAGGAGGTAGTTAGTGTAACAAGTGGACACTTGTTGAGTATTTCAACGTCTAATCTGTCTAGAACTCTGGTTTCGCGCGAAAACTGGAGCTCCTCATCTCCAGCAGTTGGTTGTCGAATAACTTTTAACTTGAGTGATATTTTATTAGTATTGATAATATTCTCCGCTACTTGAGACTTCGATTGTTGCATAAACACTGATAATTCGGACGCGGCAACATTTGGTTGAACAGATTTTGTTGAGAGAAACCAACTGTCACACACTCTAATTATACCCAAATTATTGTTGTTTTTTACTGAACTTAACTTACTGCTAACAAAATAAGGTTATGCGGATTTAAAGAATAGAGTTTGTTTTATATACAACATACTACGGCGCCACCTTTCGGAATAATATTCTTTTTAAAATCTCGACTACAGGGTCATCGACTGGGTCGATTTTTACACAGAAAATGAAAAAATATGTGTTTAAGTATTTGTTAATGGTTTGGTAACTATGATTCTCTCAGACAATTTGATTATAGCGCCATCTATCTATTTTGCATTTATTAATTTTTTGGATTAGTCTTCGAATAGCAGGTATTTTTAGCATTCTGTCAACTTTCAGCGACGCAAATAATTTAATAAATTAATATAATAAACTAAACCAACGTATTCTAAGAAAAAAAAAAAAAAATTTTTTTTCTAATGTCTATGTTTATCACATGAAAGCTGCCTAATTGTCATTGCAACCCACGGAGAATATTTGGCCAAATCTTTAATCTTCATAATGTCCTCTCGCAACCTACGGTCTAGCCTAAAACAAATATCAACGGAGGGATCACATTTCTATTAGACATATTTGTGACAGCTGAAAGCACGTACTCAAACACACACACACACATACCTGCACAAGCACACATACAAGTAAAGATCGGCAAACTTGCTGAAGGCACAATCATCATTTCCTTCCTTTTCGCATGTAAATGCTTGTCACTGCTGCTGCCCACCAGTTATACATAAATACCAGCAGAAGCATCCATAAACACACACAGACACACTCACCCTTACATAGGTATTTGGTGTATTTGCTTGCCGTCAAAATTGGCCGGCGATTTGCAACATTTGCTTCTCTAGTTTCACGCGATCACGGCAACGGCCACATCCCGTCATGCCGGCTTTAAGCGATGACAATACATGTCGCATGTTGTTGCATGCCGCTTGTTGCACGTTGCCTGCCACGTTGCTGTCGCACGCCTGACATTTTTGCGCCCAAATGTAGCGCATGCGCATTGAAAATCACATACTTTTACTTATTCTCTCCATAATGTGGCAACACACCGTGCTGCCAAGCACCTCTGTGCGTGCGTGTGTGTGTGTGTGTGTGTGTGTGTAGAATAGCTTGTGCTGTATGTGTGTGGGCAAGCGTTCAAGTTGCACCAATGTGGCAGACATGACAGTTTGCAGCGTTGCTATCTTCGTTTATTGTTGTTGCCATGTTGCAATTGTTGTTGGTATTGTGATTTGGTTTGCCTATGGTTTCTCCATATTTATTGTTGTTGGTATTTGACTTTGCTTTTGGCATTTTGTGTTGCGCTGACAGCTGAAAATTGGCAATTGTTTATTGTAGCGGAGCTTCTTATCCGGCGTCACCTTGCGTGTGGGCTTCCAAGTACAGAGAAATTTTTTTGGACAAGAGTCGCCCATACACCTACACAGCGATCGAGGTGAGTTGTAATGATGCGGTGTACTGAATTATAATTTCATGTGCATTCATTGGGAGGAAGGGTTCTGGAATTACTACTTCGAAAAAAGTGAATTTCATTTTCTTAAAACAGGTGCTGTGGTAAGCGCGAGCGACCCATTAAAGGGTGTACGATACTAAAGTACCCAGAAGACAGGTATATCTTTATATAATCTAAACCACAAATTGTGCTGTAAAATTTTCAAGTAAGGTTCGTTTGCGTGGAATTTCGCTTGCTCTTCAGGCATGCTTTTTAATTTACACATCTTGAAGATAGCTCGACCTCAACAAACCTGGGAAAATATATATTATTCTGCTTTTCTCTTTTTATTTTAAGGGTGCATCGTAACGAACTACCCTCTCAACTAATATATTCTATAGCATTACAAGTACCTTGGGCTTTCAAGTCAGAGGTTCTTGAGATCTGAAACTAAGTTTCTTTCCATAATATACTATAGAATAGAATTATAAATGTTGAAACAATGTTGTTCCGATAAATGGGGTTTATCCAAGATAACCTGTATTTGCCTTTATCTCTTTTCTAACCTCAAATAATTCTTCTAACTAACAATACTTTGAAGAAAAAGCGTCCACAAAATCGTAATCCAGTAGATGATTATATTTTCTTGAAAGCAAAAGCGTTATGTTTAAAGACGACTAGTCATATGAATTTATTAGAACTTCATATCTACCAAAGATTGTTATTTTTTGATTATGTTCTGAAATTTATTATTCGGTTCTTATACCAAAAGTAGCACTCTAAGAAAAATACTAACTAATTTCGTGCCGCTTGTGAATCTTCCTCAATGAATATGGCAGCTCCATGCATGCGTTTTTCAAAGTTGAATTATTTTTGTGTAGCGTAAAAGGATATCAATACTTGAATTTTCTAACCCACACATTCAAAAATTATGTTTTCCAAAAAATTTTGGCTTTTTAACTGACTTATTAGAGATGATTTTCATATCTAAAACAACAATAATTATTTAGTTGAATATGGCTTCTTCAACACAAGTGTATGTGTATCGTCAATTTAGACGAAGATTGAGAAGAATTAAGAAGCTGAGTCTTTAAATTCCTTTGTTATAATATCTGCCTTTAAATTTATTTAAAACACTCCAATAGTAATTCTTGCCAAAAAAAAAGAAGTATTATAAATTAACTTAATTGCTATTTTTGTATACCTTCATTATTTATCAATATAATAAATGAAAGGCTTTAAAGCTTACCGACAGCGCTTGTCAAGCCGCCCTCACGACACACGATGAGTCGCGAGATATGCTGAAAATAACTAATGTAAAAGCAATTTGTGGTTAAAAAGTTATATAATAATTACAAAAACAATAATTATAAAAAAATTTAAGTTTAAATTTAAATTTAAATAAAAAATGGACAGCTTTTGCAAACGCCTCTAAAGTAACGCCTACATAATATTGCTTATAAGGCAATAAAGCTGCGATTGCTGCGTGTATTTTGCGTGCGTGGCTGAAGCAACGCGCTGTTGAATTGCGAATAAATGAATAAATGTGTGAATAATTTGTGAAAAATAAAATATAAACAATTACACAGCAAAGTAAACACCCATTGCACAATTAACCAGTCACACCTGCTGCTGTTAACATGAAATCACCAAAAATCCAAGACGCGGCAAATGTGAATGTTGTTGGGGGTACATGGAAGCGGGGATGGGGTATGTGAATGTACGTGGTCTATGTCATGGCTTAACATGTTGTAGGTAAAAGTTTACGAAAAAGAAATTACGAATCACTTTAAACAGATATAATTATTTAAATTTGAATTGGTAGGGAATAATATGAGAACTCGTGTAAAAATTTCTCTTGAACACAAGCGCCTTTTTGGAATGGGAAATAGAATCTAATATCCTCATAACTAGAGAGCAAATGACGTGCTGAAGAGAAGAGGTGAAGAGAATGTCAACTAGGAACTCTCAAAAGCGAACCGTGTTTGGAATTCAAACAGCTCGATCAAAACAAATGGACTCTCCTAAATATATCAAAACGAGAAGATCACTTTATGAAAAGTCCAGCAAAAGTCCATCCCAACCATAATTACAAACAATCTTCTGCAAAAATGGAACTACTTTAAAACAAGCATTGTTGGAGTGACTTTGAATAGAAAATGAAGCATTACTTCTTAACGGTCCAGCTGCCGCAGCTCGCTCTCTCTCTCCCTAGGAGAGAGAGATTCGAAGTGTTGTTCATCTGAAGCTATAAAATTTTCCCATCTTTTTGGCAATTTATGAATTCTATACCAAAAAAAAAAGAAAAACTTTGCCGCTTGGGAGCTACGAATGAATCAAGCCAATTTTGGATACACTGATCTGATGTGAACCGTTCCATTGGGGGTGGGCAATTGGGCGAATGCGGCAAAACTTCTCTGTCGCTGGTTTCCAAAGAGTTTTCAATCGGCCTTGTAACATGAGGCCGAACGTTGTCATGATGGAAATTTATTGCCTCTTGCCTAGTGGAAAATTCTGTTCGTTTTTCAACAATTGCTCGTTTTAGTTTGATGAGTTGTCGTCGGTGGCGTACCCCATTAATAGTTTCACCCGATTTCACAAAGTCATAATACAGCACGCCGTTATGATCCCACCAAATATATATATAGACCTTGGCGTCATGGATAACTACAAGGGTTTTCCGTTGATCCAACCAGCTAGGCCAGGTTTCACATCTGATTTTTTGCATTCAGGGTTGTCGTAATGGATCTATTTTTCATCACCAGTCATAATCCGATGCAAAAACGACTTCCTTCTGTAGCGTTCAAGTAGCATTGGTCTCTTTGCTTCAATTCATATGGCACCCAGTTTTCCTGCTTTTCAATGTATCCGACAAATGTTAAACGTCTTGAAAGGGCTGCTCGAGTGACAGCCAAAGATTCTGCGAGCTCTTCTTGTGTTTGGCAGCAATCTTCTTTGAGTAATGCTTCGTCATCTTCAAACTGTTTTGGACCACTTTTTTGGAAATGGACCATGTAAAACATTATTTCGGTTAAGAAGTAATGCTTTCGTGCTTATCAAGCCTTCAAGCGGACTACATCTGAGCCAGTTGATGAGATGAGTCTCTCATTTGCTTTCTTGGACCACTCAATTCTGAAGTACTGACGACCCAATTAGTAGATTATTTTATATTTTTTTTGTTTACATTTTTGTACAATTTACAAATTTTTTTACCTGCTGGCGGCCAAGAAATTTATTTAGTTTGGTAAAATTTTCAAAGGGAGCAAGAAATATAATAGGGTGTGTAATTAATGCACTCGGATGCTTTCAGAGATCATTGTTTGTTTTCAATTCACGTTATATTTGGCAGTTGTTTTTCGCTTTATTTCTCTAGCGAACACTTTCTTTAGTTTGGAGCCACAAAAAAATATCGAATATCCATATCATTCGAAGTCGAATTCAAATTTAGCGGAACTCTGTCCACCCATTTTGTGGCAACATTTCCTTCGTCATTTCGTTCACCTGCCCAATCCAACAACAACAACAACAATAGCGGTGAGCTCATTTGAGCGCTTTAATTGCATTTTATGTCACTGATAAAGCCAAGACAAAGCCTGTCAGCCAAACGGACAGCCCAAGCGGCCGATCGAATGAGGAGCGGACGGGACGGGTCATTGCGTTGTGTGGAGCAGGCAGCAAGTGCATTTACTGAAATTATATAAACACTTTATGCAACACATGCACACTTGTGCACAGAGTAATCGCTTTTTGTGACGGAAAGGAGCTTTTGAAACAAAAAAGAAAACACCAAAAACAACAACTGCGATGCCGCTATAAAGATAAACCAAATAGCAAACCACGACGCTCAGCTGATGTTTGAATGGAATTGTCGATCAGCGGCCAAGCAGGAGCAGCGCACCACCGCCTCGCCACCTCTGGGCTGCTCGGCTCCTCGTTTCCTCAGCACAGACAGCTGCCAGCATCTCGCCACTGCGGTCAGCGAGTGTCAACGTCAACATGTTACGGAAATTCTAGCTGCGCTTGACATTTGCGACAGTCAGCGAATGCAACAACAACAATGCTAACGACAACGATATGACTATGCCATTACTCCGTTTGGCGCATGTGAGCCGCTCGGTGACATCTCCGATCTCCGGACGCAATGTGCTTTGGGAATAGTTTTTCGGCTTGCAACTCGCGCATCCGTCGCAGCAGCCGCATCAGCACTCCCTCGGTTGTGTTTGTGTGTGTGTGTGTGTGTGTGTGTCGGTTTATTTGCTTGCACCATTTATGTCGAAGCGTATAAGATGCGCGACCACTGCGAGTGAGCGTTGTGCAACCAGATGCAAATCACAGCAGCGCAGCAGAGCGTTCGCATTTGGGCTTCGGCTTTTGCTCTGCAGGGGTTCAATTTCATGGAATAATTGAATGAGAGACATTTGCTGTTAGTTTGAGGCAATTGCTGGACATGAATTGTAGTGTATTGCGACAATTTGGGGACTGCACTGCGCGACAAAAGTACTAGACCAAGCGCATAAAGTTTAATTAGTGTCTTGTCTCTAGTAAACTAAGATTATATTAAAAGAAAAGGTAATTGAAGGACTAATTTTAGATAACGGAATAGAGAGTCTGGTTTAAGATAGTGGAATAATAGATGAAATCACTCTGTGTTGGCATAGTCGCTTTGTAAAGTAACTTTTTCTGGCAATCACAAATTTTTTCAGGGTGCGTAATCCCACCATTTTAGGTTAGGTTCCCAAATTTTTTTTTACATCAACTTTCGAAACCTTCAGTTCGCTCAAAGTGCTCGCTTCAGATTGCCTAAGAAGAAGGCAAAGATTGCCTCCGATCGGCCATCTACAAATGCTGGTGACGTACCATAGATCCCATTTTCGATTTTGCCGAAAAAAGCAATTATGGATCTCTGAATCTAGTACTGTTCCTATTGAAAAAATCTCTTCTCTTTCTCGAATATTTAGATTATGTGATCCAATTTCGCCCATTGCGTATCGTGGGTGAAAACCACGAAGCAAAGTCGATGAGCTTTTGGAGCTTCCTAGAGACAAGAAAGAGCTGAGCTCTTAAGCTTTAGATAACTAACAAAAGAGCCCAAGCATAGCACTGCTATCTGTACTTGCCCATATAAATGTAACGGTTCTTAGCTTTGACTTCCAGAGTGTAAGCTTTCCGGATAACATTGACTTCAGCTAATGAAGGAGGCGCTGAATCGCAGAAAAAATCTCGAGCAGATTTCTTGAGTTAAAAAATCTCACAAATATTCTCAGTGTCGGTCACTAGGTGCAGGTGTTTATCTGGAAATTGAAAAGCGATCGATAACATGTTCTTCAACGAACGACAGACGCCTGATACATTCCAACGATAGAGAGTCCAACTGCGACGCCGAACAGCTACAACCACGAAATTATCGACAGCAATAATGCAAGCGAAATGAAATGAAATGAAATCAACTAGAATTCTTGACAGAACTGGATTGCCACACAAAGCCACGATCGCTGATATCACACTAAGCCTGTGTGGTGTGGTGTGCGTGTGTGTGTGTGTGTGCGTGTGTGCGTGTAATCCACATGCTTCAAAGCGTATTGCAACAGCTCAAGTAGGCTTAGAGAACAAACTGGAATAATAAAAAGGTCTAACAACATTTAAGCGTCGCTTACAACAACAATGGCAATGGGACTATTTGCATTTCAAGGCGCTGTCACTAAGAGTCGCTGTCGCCTAGAATTGCATCAATTTTACTGATACTCGTATTACTGCGGTCAACTTGCCAATGGCAATGTGGATTGAAATGAAGTCGTCGAACAAGAGACCCCATTTTAATTGAACACTGTTGTTGTTCCCAAAGCAACAACACCTGACCTTAACGCCGGCCAATTTCTCGACTGCACGATTAGTGATTGGTGATTGGTGATGGGTGATGGGTGTTGGTTGAAGTAGTTGCTTAGGCAAAGCAACTAAAATTGAGGTGTAGAAAAAGTTCACACGTACATATGAGTATGTGTGTGTGTGTGTGTAAGTGTGGGGACTTCGCAGTGGTGGTGACAAATATCAGAGCGTAAATAAACTTGATGACTGCAGCAAAAGAACTCGGTTGAGTAATACATATACGGGTGCCTCTGTGTATATGTGTGTGTATGTGTGTGTTGGTTAAACGATAAAATGAGGTTAGCATACTGTAGCTGATACTAGAATTGCATGAAAGCAATTAAAATGAAATTTAAATTAAAAACTCAATTGCAATTAAGGTGTGACAAATTTTTGGAAAATTCAACCGATGAACCATTTTTCGAAAAGTAGGTCCATATATGGCATTTCTAGGTGAAAACTTAAATGCTTCATTTGAAATTTAATTATCTGCATTAGGGTGGTGTTGAAATGGACGAACAACTTAGTACTGTAGTCTCTAAACTGCCATATTCTTCGAAGCCGTTTATTTGAGGCTAACCTTTAACATTAGGGTTGTTATTAAAAGTAAAAGGAAAATGTTTACTCCGCATTTCGTTGAAATTAACTCAAAAGTGATATATGCGATATAAACTCAACCAAAGTGGCTTAATTGAAAATATTAGATACATGAGGAAAAAGTCAACCAGAGAAAAGGACATCATTATACTAGGAATAAGCGACTTAGACCATGATCTATACCGATTTCTTTCATACTTAGCGCGAAATCACATTGTATTTAAGAACACATATCCACTTAATTTCATGAAAATATCACACAAATTGACCAAC
The DNA here is from genome assembly GCA_021498325.1 of Bactrocera minax. Taxonomy (NCBI): domain Eukaryota; kingdom Metazoa; phylum Arthropoda; class Insecta; order Diptera; family Tephritidae; genus Bactrocera; species Bactrocera minax. Next base: position 268,976 of record JAKEEE010000099.1, read on the forward strand.
ATAAACGGTTGAAAGTCAGATGGAAAGTCGGGAATTTTTATATCGGGCATTTTTGGGATAGAGGATGATCTGCACTAATCACATTAACTCTTTTCATTATTCAAGTATATTAGGGAACATGTTTTCACCTAATGGTGTGAAGATTACTCACACAGTGACCGACATATGCGGCATAAAGTCTGATAGAATGGCGAAAATCATCATATATAGTATATGGGAGCTGGGATAATTCGTTCACTGATTACACACATTTTCGGTAGTAAACTATTCGTATATCGGATATTGCACGTTCACTTAATTTTTCTAAGATAATCTTGCATCTCTTGCAATCTTCAATATTGACCGAAATATATGGTATAAAGTCTACCCAGAGGTTGAAAATCCGTATATTAGGTACATAGGGGCTAGAGGAAGTGCTCACCCGATTTTATCCATTTTAAGCACATGGACACATTGTTATCAGAAAGAGATGCTTCTCTAAATTCTAAATAAAGAGATAACTCATATATTGACCGTTAAATAGGTATAAAGTCTACAGGAAGGCTGCAAATCCGTAAATTAGGTATATGGGGGCTAGGGGTAGTATTTACCCAATTTTCACCATTTTTGATACAAGAGTATACTATTATCATGGAAAGATAATCCTCCAATTTTATTGCAATGTCTTACAGATTTCCCGATATTTTCGATAAAAAATCAGATAGAGGCACTGAGGTCCTAATATTGGGTATCTGGTGGTTTGAAAAGTTATAATCCGATTTCGTTTCCTTTTACGCATGAGATCGCATATCTTAAAAGCACTATTTGTACAAAGTTTGAATTTAATTTCTTAATTGCTGCTCGATTTAGCTATTTTAAAGTGAAAGGATCAGATGAAACTGAAAATTGTGTTATATGAGAAGTAGGCGTGGTTTTTATTCGATTTCGTCCATTTCCACAGCCTGATATAAGAATGAAAATATAATGTCATGTACCAAATTTGGTTGAAATCGGTTTAGGTGTTCTTGAGATATGGGATTTCCCTTAAAAGTGGGCGGTGCCAAGCCCGTCTATACCAAATTACACGTTTATGTCTTAATTTGCTGCTTAGTTATAGTACTTTATATGTTTTCGATTGTACTTCGTATCGAGGTATTTTGTGGGCGTGGCAGATATTCAATTACGTCCATCTGCAATACCAACCATCTTACGGCGACAAAGAACACGTGTACCAGGTTTGATTCAAATATCTTAATTTTTACTCAAGTTATCGCTTGCACGGACGGACGGACGAACAGACAGTCACTCGGACTTCAACTCGTCTTTTCATCCTGATCATATACACACATATATATATTATATGTCTATATCTAACTCATTTAGTTCTAGGTGTTATAAACAACCGTTAGGTGAACAAAACTATTATACTCTGTAGCAATATATTGCGAGAGTATGAAAAGGTACCGTTTGAAACACTTTATTCACCGGATTTAGTTCTCTGGCGCTTATTCCAGTGTCTAAAATTGAAATAGCCGCTCTGCTGATTGCACTTTGAGTTGATGGAGTCTAGAAAAATCGTCTAAAGTCTGAGCTTGTATGCAAAAGTTTCATTTTTTGAAAGCGATAAGAAACATTTATATCAAAAACATGAGATTTGCCTTTAACAGATCGAGTCTTGTTGGGACACACTTTATATTTTCCTTGGATATATATAAGACATATTCGTCTGGGTTGTAAATATGTCAATCGACGAGTATTTTCTTAATTATGCTCCAACTCAACCTGATTTTTTTCACCTATACATGTAATACATATGTACATATATATATGCAGGTTTGTATGTTTGTTTATATATGTACCACAATTCAACTTTGTGACTGTCATAAATTCGCATGGATTTGATTTATGCGGAAATGTTCGAGAAAAACGAACACACACACACCGATAAAAAATTGTCAAGCCATGTATAGTGAGACAGATGCTGTGACAGTTACACATTTATAGTAATTCAAATGTTTGTTTGTATGTTTGTATATCTATTGCATTGTTTATTTATGTGCAAATCTGTATTGCATTCATTCATCGGACTTCGCTGGCGAAGCTCGTATTGTATTTATATGTATTATATATATATATATATGTATATTTATATAAACCGTATGTATGTATATATAGGCGATTCTGTTGCACGTTTGCTCGACATTTGCAATTGATTGGTCGCCATACCAGTTTTTGTTCCATTTGTTACATTTACTTCTGCATATTTTTTTCTCGCTATTCCGCCTTTGCATTTACTATGCCGGTATATATGTATATATGTACCTGTGTCGCCGCGGGCTTTATTGCCTGCCTGTAGTAATTAATTTATATTTATATTCGTATAAATGCAATATTATTTGGTTGCATTTCCGTGGGCTAGCACATGTTGCATGCAACAAGCCAACCAAACCCGCTCGTTCAACGCTGCGATCTGCGTGCCACTAATGCGACAGCCGACGCTGACTCGTGTTTCGCTGGTATAAATTAAATTGTCATAACTTCAAATTGTATGATTTTTATGTGCGATTTGAAAAATTCGCTCGACTTTTTTTCATTTGTGTTGATTGCTCGACTTGACTTTATATGGAGTTAATTTAGTTTCGTAGTTCGACGAGGCGTTGTTTTGCATTTTAGCGGCTTTAATTGGCAGCTGAATGAGTGGCGGGCGAAAAAAAGTTGTTGAAAATCATGTTGAATTATTTTTAAGTAGAAATATTTGTCTACTTTTAGCAATCACACTATTGTTTAGCATGTGTTAATTATGTAACTTAATTTTCAACAGATTACTGATTGTGCAAGTACTTCTATAATTGCTCGAAACTATAGCGCAAACTTGCTATTTACTTACTTACCGTCGAACATAATTAACTTCCGCAGAAGCTACTCTCCTCGCAACTTCTCTTCAGTCTGCCTTTTTAGTCTTTTAAAATATTTGAAGACTTACTGAATGGAAGATGGAATGAGGAAGTGTCTATGCGGATAACTGAACAGTTAATCCTTTCATTAATCAAGCATTCATATTGGCAAGTAGCTGACTAGTTTACATTTATATTCTAGAATTCCTAAAAATTCAGCTACCATTAATCACAGGCAAGTTTAGGGTAACAACTGTAAATGTCAGTGCTGCTGCCGATTGAGTATTAGAGTAGCAGAATATTGAAACGTTTGAAGGAGAGAAAGAGAGAGAGAGAGAGTGTTAGAAATAAAGAGAGTTGAAGGTTTCCATTTTTATCAAAATTAAATTAACCGAAATAGCCGAGGGCATTGTAAGTAAGTAAGCGACTACCACGCAGCTCGTGGAATAAAGTCACTACAATCTTAATAATTATAAATATAGAACTCATATTCAAACAAAATTGGTAAAGAGGCAATGTCACCTCAACCTGTGAACTTTTCAAATGTATGAATCTACGCTTCGAATTCATCAGTGATTTCATTGATCAGATGGTTCAAAACTGGTAAGTTAGACACTTTTTTGACAATATGAAAATACTCATGACAAATTGCGAGGCCATAGATATAGTAAGCAGTTTAACTCAGAGATAATATGTTTAAACTCTGTGTTTATAATGCCTCCATGTTTCTATAGTGATGAGTAGAGAATATAACAATTTTGAAATTTGTTTGCCAAAAACCAAGAGATATAGTTCACTGTTATTTTGCCAACCAAAATATTTTCGCACATTCAAATATTTTTCATCAAAAATCAGCATACCTATAGAGGTGACTTATAACTTAAAGGGTTCACCATTCAAATAAACTTTTAGAATTACGGTATTGTCACCGGTTCTTGAAAGGCGTATAAAGTTTAAATTAAATGTATCCCTTTAATGTGGGTTCAAAATGAGTCCAAAGGAGTCGGTTATAAACATGCATACAGGTGAGACTAATAAAAGCGCTTTAAAAATGATATAAAGACTTCTAGCCTAACTCAAAAATCTTAAAGTTAAAGTGTAATCTTCAAATCGTACCACAAATCAGATAAAATTTGCTAACGGAGCAACTTGACAAGCCGAACGCTCAATGCTTGACTAATGTTATTTTGGCTCTAAGTATTATTTCCGGATTGTCTCAATTTTGGGAGAACTGAAATTTAAAACGTACTCACCAGAAAAGTACGAGAAAAATGAACTTATTCTGATCAATAGAAAGCAAAAGAATTCACAGAATTTCACTTTAGAATATATGTAACGGGGAACACAACCCTAAGCGCCTTAGTGAATGTAAGGCCTTATCAAGTTGGAATTTTACTTTCATAATATATTTTATTTTCCATGAAACAAAGGCAAAGGGGAATCTCAACACCACTATTTATTCCAATATTGACAACAAAATAACTCTCTCTGAAGGTAATAGCAAATGGAATCTGATATGCATTCTATATATTATATATAATATAAAGCTACCCTAGATCGATTTTTCGTATCAACAGGATACAAATTTAAATCCGATAAAAAGATTGTCAATTTGTGGTATGCTTTATATCATTACAAAATAAGCAACAACCAATCAGACACCAACATTCTTTCCTCACATTCTATCATATATGGCAACATAGATTGTTTCCAACCTCTAGTGAAGAAAAGCGGGCTTGTAGGATTCTAAACGAATTGTTAGAGAAACGAAAGGACTATTTGCTCTTCCAAAACAAAGACGGACAGACAGACGAACAGACGGAAATGCTTATCTCCACCAAGCTTGTCTTCTTGAACGTTTCAGCGCACTACTTAATGTTCTCATTATCCTTCTCAATCGTTTATCCTACTGACTTTAGAGTACCGGGAAAAAGTTATGTTTCCAAAAATATTATTGGATATATTTTATGAAACGAAAGTGCATTTTCACGCATTTGAAGCCTTGTATTGATGAACACTCCATCAAAAGAGGAGTTTACATTTGGCGCCACGAAAGTCGGGCTTACGTAACCGAATAAATTTCCGACTATAACAACAATATTTTTTTCATAAAATTTTTAATGCCTTTTACCTTATTTTGGCTTTTCCCTTTTAATGCCTCATTTCATTATTTAAATAAAAAATTTCATATAATTATTTATGTATAATTATTTTATTTTATGCAACATTCCGCTTTTGCAACATAATGCTAGTATTCTATGCATTCATATACATTTACGATTACTTGCAACATTTAACTATCAATCAATGTGCCCGACATTCAATTCAAAAGTTAAACAAATTACACTTGCGAAACTAAATTTGAGCAGTGATGAAGTGCAAAGCGCCTATATTTTGACAGACGCAAATGACAACAGCAAAATAATGTTTAATTTTATGTGCGAATATATATTTATATGTGCTAGTCATTAATAGCTGAGCCATTAAGCGCTCGGCACCCATGGCATTTGTTGCAACTTTTTGCAGGGTATAAATATCAATAAATATGTGTGAATGTGTGTAGTCATGGTGGCAATCTCGACTTGCGAAATGTGGTGGCAAAAATTGTGGCAAAAACCCAATGATGCCCACCAATGTCATTACTCAGTAAAGAGCTCAATGATAATTATGTGCTTGGTGTTGTAATATTTTTTTCATGATTTATCACGAAAATCATCATCTTTAATATTTATTATATAAGTACTTAAGTACAAATTATTATTAGGAATGTGCTCTTGGAGTTGGTAAGGTTAATATACCTTGGAAAAAATACAAAGCCATAATGGAAGCCTTTGTGGTCTTCAGTTTATCTCTGATACTCAGCTTATCATGGGTTAATAAGAAGCACTAGACTAAGTGCTTTTAGAGAAGAAATTTAATGAAAATTATCGCCCTGTAATATTTACTGATACACTCAGAGTAAGAAGAAGCACCTTTAGCGCTATTCAAGTTATTTAGGGCAGAAACATATTGCGGCGTTGAGCACAGCTAATATGAAAGCACTTGGAAAGTAGCTTGAATATTGGAAATTTTCCCACACAAGCGAAAGTTATTTAAATAACAGCCCTATTTTGAGACTATACAAAGTGTTTCTAACATATTAAAATGTTTCTTAATTTTTATTAAACGAGAAATTCCAAAATGGAACAATAGTACGCATAATTTCCATAGGCTCCATATTTTCGTGTAATTTTCTTGGTTTTTCCATTTAAAGGTCGCAATATAAGACTTTCAGAAATTAGTGGACATTCCTGAAAGCTCTTACGTGGAAATTTTTTGATCTTATGTTCTCTGGTTTTATTAATTGAGATTGAATATGCCTTATAAATGATCCTTCCACCCTTAAGCTACAAATTAATACTGACCTTATTGGTTATATTTATTATGTTTGAGTAGGTTAGGCTGAAAATGCTGTACATTATTTCCTTTTTTACTTCATTAAATATTTAAATTCGACAAAACAACAGTCTAAATAATTAACTTCAGTCATAATTATTAAGCAGAAGGATAGTTAGTTCCATAAATATCCATATAATATACCGAAAACTATAACTAGAATAATGCCAGAAGTTTTAGAGAATGTCATTATTTAAAGTTAGTCAACCAGATTCCTGCAAAGCTTGTGTTTGGGCTTTAGCGATTTTCCTGAATCGTCATATTTTTATAAAGGGCACAACACTCAACCTCTTTAATAGCTCTTCCAAGGTTAACAAGCGTCTATTAGATTTGGTGTCTTGATTGTTTCAAAGTTCGAAATCCCATTTTAGATCTGTTATGAACACCACGTCCTTATATATTTAAGTCTTGTCTATTCGACAGTGTGTTTAAAAGCCAACTGACACAAGTTAGCATAGCGTCTTGTCAAAATATATGAAATTCCCAATTGCCGTTTTCGATTCGCCACTTCTTTGCTAGCTAATTTTCTGTTTACTATTTGTTAAAAATCTCCATGCGAAAGCAACAAAGATTGAGTAATTGTTATTATCTTACCTTTTTAAACCTATTTGATTATGCCAGTCTATTGAACTTAAACCAGTTGTTTGTTTGATTCGACACTCTCAAAGGTTTTGTGTATTGAAGACAAGTAAGGTAAATGGAGTATATTCAGGCAATATTTTGAGAGATAAAACCTGGCATCTCCGTGAATTACTTTTCTTTAGAAGAGGTCTACCCAGCCTCTTAAAATGTTATTAGAATTTTAGTGTGTTGACATTGAGGCAACTCAACAATTTTACATAAGTTATCTTTTAAGATTATATTTTACCACTTCACATCACTTTAGCTTTCTATATTTTAAATATGAATGTCTGGCTTACATATTCTATTAGAAAAAAATCAAAAACTATTAAATGCTATTATAACTAAGTGCACTTTTATAATATTATCTGCAGCATTAAAATAAGCATTTATGCTCATAAAATGTGCAGTTCCAATTAAATAGTTAAATTAAATGAATTACTGGAGACGTTGCACCTCTCTTCTATATCAATGGTTTCATCCTTTCGCGCATTATTCAAATGAGTGACAATTTTCGTTGACCTACTCAGTTTAATAGTCAGCCATGACAGTGGAATTTCATTTTAATGACAACCATAGTTCCAACCTCCACTCTTCCCCTTGCCGCAGGAGTGTCAAATTCCCAGCTCATAACCACACATCTACTCACGTACTCAACTCTAAGCGATGTATTATTATCATTAGAGAAGCTCAAGTATGCCAGTAAATTAACATTCAATTACAAGATTCTTATGTGCGGCAACAATTCACAATCGCATGGAAATGTAAATGATGGGACAATGCTAAGTGCACGTGACCACTTGTTCGAACCGAGCACTTGTGAGTAGTAACGAGTCCATATCGCGTATGAGCATGTTTGTCTAACTAATGGCCAAGAATTCAGTTAGTCATAGTGAATTAATGGCTGGCATTGGTTGAGTTAGCATATGAAACGAGTAATTGATGAAATGCTGCCGCTTAGCTGTCATAGCTACTGTCAAGAGGAGTGTTTCAGCTGTCAGCTTCGTTTGCGAAACGTTCGGATCGAAGCGATGGCTTGAAGCGGCCAAGGCGTATGCCGGCCGAATGGCAGTGAAAAAAGCGTCATTAGTTCAATGAGTTGCAGGCAATTGCCTGGGCGATGGACTCGAGTGCTTACATGAATATGGTCGCTTGCGTATTGAACAACGATTGAAGGTTATACTCGTATTTGAATGTCTGTCAAAAATTTAATTTAACAAACAAAATATCAGTATAACAAAAAAAATTCTTAAGTTGATGTGGTTTGCAATTAATTATTTGGCTTGCATATAAAAACTGAAATTGTTTAATATAATTATGAGCACGGAAATATTCTAGAAATTATTAAATATCTGTACTTATCTCATGTTGTTCGCATATTCATTTAATTTATTTCCAATAAATTTTTCATGTATTTGCTTACTTAATTTAATTATTCTATTTGATGACGAGAATACCCATTGCTAATTTTTTTAGAGATAACTGTTTTTGATCCATGTTTCTTAGTCCTTCTTAGTATCCTAAAAGAGTGGTGTTTCAACTGTTCAAGAAGATGGAGATCACAACGATCACCCTCTTCGCCGAACCTATCCTAACTTACTAAGGGAAAGTAAGCTTAATGCTAAGGTCAAGTCTAAATTTTCATCAAACGTTTCCAGAGCTAGGTATCAACCAAATCGTATATCAGAACATTTAAGAATCAAAAGAACTTTCAAAAAAAATTTTTGAATTTCCCTACTTAAATCGAAGCTGATCTTCAGTCCTTTCAACTGCTTTATAAAATAAATACTTTTTAATTTGTTTGGATATAACAGAACTTTTTTATGATTTGGTGTTCATTAGTGAATTTCTGTACCAAGGTCCTGAAAGTGGAAAAAAATACTCTGGAGAAAACTCAGATGACTTTATTTTCTTCGAAACTGATCGTTCGTTTTCAGTAAGAAAGCTTAGAAAGCCAAACCGTAGGGTGTTTATAGAATGTAATTTGCACTAGTTCTTCTACTCTTTTAGTAGAGCCTTTCCTTCCGAGAAATTTGTGAACCTAAAGTAAGGTCTGAAAGAAGTTTAAACTAAACAACGCTACATTATTTTGAAATTGTTGTTGTTATTGTTTGGGCGAATTCTACAGAAGTGGCATTCCCTGGCCGAATATAAATTCTATGATCCATACTGGTAACATAGACTCAGTTTTCTTGAAGACAGCACGATCTTATCGGCAAAAAACGACGAGTCTTATCCTTTTACTAACATCGTAAAGTTGCCTTGGAGTGCGAGAGTATTTCAACTGCAGTTGAGATTAATGAAATCAAGAACACTACAGGCCAGGTCTTAGGTATGCCATATTCAGTGCCAAACATGTACTACAAGGATGTATTGGTTGTTCGGAAAGTCATTTCGTTTTTTCCCGCCAGAGGACTTAATTACGTTTTTTCGAAACTAACTTCACACTTAAGCCCCATAACCATTATATGTCATGAGAGCTGATATTGCAAGGCTTGTGTGTGAAAAAGTTCTATTAATTCTACCCAGTAGTTTTTGGTTGGTGCCTTTTTAAATATGGAGAGCAATAAGCAGCATTTTCGTCATATTTTACTTTTTAACTTCAGAAAAGGTAAAAATGCTGTCCAAGCGAGAAAAAAATTGACGGATGTGTATGGAGAAGGCGTGTTAACAGTACGCCAGTGCCAGAACTGGTTTGCAAAATTTCGATCCGGCAATTTTGATGTCGAAGATGCACCACGGTCTGGAAGGCCGGTCGAAGCTGACAAAGATGCGATAAAGGCATTAGTTGATGCAAATCGGCGAATCACCACACGAGAGATCGGTGAGAGGTTAAATTTGTATATTTATATAAAATATTTATTCATTATACGAAAACTGTCTTTCATGTTCCCCAAAAAAAACGAAATGACTTTCCGAACAACCCAATAGCTAGGGATCATTACATACTACCCTGTGTACGATTATAAAATCACTATGTATGCAACGAAGCGGTTGCTTCTCTACATAAAGCTTGAGCTTCGAAACGTTGTTGGTTCCAACCGAAGCTTAAACCTTATAAGTTTCTTCGAGGTTGCATAGTATGAAAAGTTGACTGATTCATAGCCGAAATCATAACATATTACTAAAGTACATTAACCTTAACATAAAATTACCCATTATGGATATTCTTATATTACAAGGCTGGCAATGAAATTGAGTGAAGATATGAAACTACTGATTCACAAAAAATGGTTGGTAATAGCAAGCAAACTTTTACTTAAAGATTTGTGATAGAATTTGCTGCAATAGTTTTAGGTATATACGTATATATATATATATATATTGGGTTGTTCGGAAAGTCATTTCGTTTTTTCCCGCCAGAGGACTTAATTACGTTTTTTCGAAACTAACTTCACACTTAAGCCCCATAACCATTATATGTCATGAGAGCTGATATTGCAAGGCTTGTGTGTGAAAAAGTTCTATTAATTCTACCCAGTAGTTTTTGGTTGGTGCCTTTTTAAATATGGAGAGCAATAAGCAGCATTTTCGTCATATTTTACTTTTTAACTTCAGGAAAGGTAAAAATGCTGTCCAAGCGAGAAAAAAATTGACGGATGTGTATGGAGAAGGCGTGTTAATAGTACGCCAGTGCCAGAACTGGTTTGCAAAATTTCGATCCGGCAATTTTGATGTCGAAGATGCACCACGGTCTGGAAGGCCGGTCGAAGCTGACAAAGATGCGATAAAGGCATTAGTTGATGCAAATCGGCGAATCACCACACGAGAGATCGGTGAGAGGTTAAATTTGTCGAATTCAACTGTTTATGGCCATTTGAAAGGCATGGACTTAACCTCGAAGCTCGATGTGTGGGTGCCCCATGTCCTTACCGAGCGAAATTTGTGTCGTCGTGTTGACGCGTGTGATTCGCTCCTCAAACGTCTAGAAAATGATCCATTTTTGAAGCGGATTATTACTGGGGACGAAAAATGGGTTGTATACAACAATGTTAAACGCAAGAGGTCATGGAGCAGAAAAGATGAACCAGCTCAAAGCGTGTCAAAAGCCAACATTCACCAAAAAAAGGTGATGCTCTCCGTTTGGTGGGATGTCAAAGGAATCGTTTTTTTTGAGCTTTTGCCGGACAATACAACGATTAATTCAGAAGTCTATTGTCATCAGCTGGACAAATTGAATGATTCACTTAAAGAGAAGAGGCCCGAATTAATCAACAGGAAGGGTGTAGTGTTCCACCAGGATAATGCGAGACCTCACACAAGTTTGGTCACTCGCCAAAAACTTTTACAGCTTGAATGGGACGTACTGCAACATCCACCATATTCTCCAGATCTGGCGCCTTCCGACTACTATTTGTTCCGGTCCCTGCAAAATTTTTTGGATGGCAAAACCTTTACCTCAAATGAAGATGTCAAAAACCACCTGGACGAGTTTTTTGCCAGCAAGGACCAAAACTTTTATGAGAGGAGAATTATGTTACTGCCAGAAAGATGGCAAAAGGTGTTGGACCAGAATGGCCAATATATAATTTAATAAAATATTTATTCATTATACGAAAACTGTCTTCCATGTTCCCCAAAAAAACGAAATGACTTTCCGAACAACCCAATATATATATATATATATATATATATGCAAGTAGGTTCTAGTGCCCAACCCGCCTAAACACTTCACATATATATATGAAAGCAGACAGCTCAACACAAGAGTGCTTAAAATCTCATATGCTTCGCAGAAAGTGCGATAAACATCGTATGAGCATAAATCAAATTACGCATACCCAAACACATACACACTCACGCACATACATATATATATATATTTATAAAGAACTTTATGAGATGCTCAGCCATGGAAATGCGAACCCAACTACAAATTTCTGCGCTAAGACGCGCAGCTAGCTATAAAATCCCAACCTAAGCTAACTATTAAACATGCGGCCAACCGTTGCCAATGCTGCCAGACATTACAATTGATGCTGTTCACTTAATTTGCCGTGTAACTAAAGAGAGGCAAATGGAATACGAAAATATTAATTTGACCTTTTGCAGCAATTTGCTTGCCTCGATTACTTATATGCTCATATATTCATATTACCTATATGTTTCTGTAGACTGCAGCGAATCGTGTTGTTGCACTGTCCAGCTCAAGCTAGACTTAAACTCGCAAAGATGCTTGCTTGCTTTCGAACATTTTTATTAATTTTTTGTCTTTGATTCTTATGGCAGACTCGCCGGATTCAAGGCTTCACATTCAACAGGTGTTTCTGCAGTATTTAGCTGGCTTCTTGCAGATTGAGGACTTCAACAGCATGGCCGATAGTTAACGGCATTTTAGCAGCTTAGCGAAATACTGGCAATTCATTGTCCTAAATATGCTGGTTTGTTCGTATGCTGGTCGTGAATTTGTCATATGTTGCTATTTGAGAATGCAAGGTTTTGGCAAAGAAGCTCACAGCATTTTGGATTTTTAGGGGGTTGTAATACTTTTTTCTTATTTCATTTGCGTCATTTGGTCATGATTTTTCACGCCTTGATTTCCGACTAATTTTTACCAAATCGAATAAGCTTGTTATTAAAAGAGTTAACTCAGAAATCTCATTCTTTCATTCCTAATCTCTTAATCACAAATAATACGAATGTGAAGGTTTTAAAAATCCAAGTTGTAATATCTTCCAAAAAGTGCGTTGTCATTGCGTCAGAATTTCAATTTTACAGGCCATTTTAGTTCTTGGAATGAATCATTTCTCAGAAACAGCAAATATGCCATACCCACTTTGAAGTCAACAGAGTCAATAAAAAAAACTCACTTGGTATTGCAATCCATACAAATCCGCTCGCTACCTTTGTGCTATTTTCTAGTCTCCGATACTCTGCTCTCTAAAAAAGATTAACGCGGAAAAGTAAAAATAAAGTACTGAGTTGAATTTAATACTAGAGAGAATGTGGCTACTTCATTCAACTGATATAAGAGCTTTCACACTTTTTTTATGGCAATCTATGTGCTTTATACCAGTTGTTTGTTCGATTCAGGAACACAAAAGCTCTAGGCACATAAGTAAGGGTGCCTTTCTTAGCCTTTCTCCAAAGCTTCAGGAATATAAATAACGTAAAAGAAGTGACAAATTAAACACAGATTTTCTTAAGTTGAGAATATTTGACATGTATTTACAAACACAAAACCTTATACTGGAAGTTGTGATAGAAGGTAAATGTAATATTAAAAAAAAAAAAAATTCCTTGGTTAGAAGCTGAACCATCTAAAGATAAGGGTTAAAGCATAAAGGCCTTGGTTAAGAATTCTTTATTCAATATGAAGTGTGTACCGACCTTTCTTGACTTTCCGCTAACTTGACGATCCTGTAGCCGATCTAATGGTGTTCAAAGTGGACGTTACAATATTGGGAACATTAGAGCAATTAAGGCCGTAGTCTACGTTTATATAACGAAATCTTGGAGACGCTGGTTAGACAAAAGTTTTGTGTACTAAAATATAAAAACAGAGGCGCATTTATATTAAGTCTTTAGTGGAGTTTGTCTACTAGAAAAACTAGAAGACCATCCAAAATATTCAATAAACTTTCAAAGTTTAAAACAAATAGTTGTCAAAAAAAGTGTTTTATTGCCATCGCGGAAAAAAAAAGTTTTTCAAATACAATTTCTATAAAGTGTTCAAGACATAGCTCCAACTTTTCAAAAACGAAATTAGAACATCACTTGTACATTCTTATCAATTCTCCTCAACCAAAAAGGTACAAATAATTACTCGGATGTTAGTTTCAATTTTAACTAATCTGTATAGCAAATAATGTGAGAGAATCTCAGTACAGAATTTATCTGGCCCCTTGCTCGAGCACTAATTTTACAGATGCAAACTAGAGTCGCGAACCACATACATTTATTTTGCGAAATCGTGAGGGATTTCCGTCTATGAAGAAGTTTCACATTTATTCGATTTATATCGGGCAGATGCGTGAGTATAAGGACAACAGTAAATATATATAACAGTAAATATTTTTTGTAAAAAGTTTTAATAGGTTAGGTTAATGAATAATAGAACCTAACGCCTGTTGTTTGTGTCTGTTTCATATTTCTGAAAAGCCCCTCAAAAGCTAATTGCAACAAAACTGACTCACCTCGCTCAACTCCAAGCCGCGTCATGTTTGTTTGTTTCCATAATAATTGTGTCTCAAAAATGATTTAATTTGTGCATAGTTTTTGCCCCCTCTCTCTATCTCTCTCTCTCTCTAGGGACCACCTGAGCCCCAACAAGCAATCGTCACAAACGCCCGCAGTTGTCATATGCAATTTAAATTGTTTTCTTACAACAAAGCGAAGTCGTTTGAACTGTTCGCACCCACCACACCAACGCAAATACGCACAATTACAGTTAAATGTGATTTCGAATTTGAGTTTCTCATTTCAATTTATCGTTATGAATTTGTTACGATTTTTTACGAGTCTGCGCGTGACAGTGAAATTTGACGAGGTTGACGAGGTTGACAAGGTTTCATCGATTGCGGCTGTGTTGCAGGCAGTCGCTGTGGTTGTTGCCACTGTTTGAGTGGTCTTTTATTTAAAAAAAAATATTTTTATAGTTTGTTTTTAGTTTTTTTTTCCGTAGTTTTTTTTAGTTTCTTATTTATTTTTTATGTTTGTTATTTTTATGTTTTTTAATTTGTTGCGTACAAGTTTTAGTAGTTATTTTTTTGGTTCAATTTTTATTACTCCTTTGAACTTCAGTTTATTCAATTTAAGTGAGTAAACATTGTTGCCAACATACATACATATCTACACATGTTTCAATTTGTCGTTTTATGGTCTTTTCTTTTATTTATTGGGTGTCTCGTACACAATTAAATTGAAAAATTGTCCATGAATATGCAAATGCTGCTTTGATCTCGCCTTATGTCCAGCAATTCTAATTTAATATGTAAATCTTAAATGAAAAAAATGTGAAAATAAAATGAATTGTAATTATATACTTGAGTTTTTCATGCACTCTTAGCGGAAATGGTAAAAAATTAAAGGTTGTCAATGTCGTAAATTGAAATTTTATTGCTCGTACTTGAAGTTGCATAATCACCAACAGTATCTAATTTGAGGGTTGCCATCTTGTCTAAATTTCTTATGTTTTTGGCATAATTAAAATGTTTTTTTCTGATTCTAGTGTTGCCATCATGTATTGATTAGTTCAGCCTTTTGCACAATTTAATACAGATATATTTTCTGATTTTAGTGCTGCCGCCATGCAATAATTTTTTTTATAAAGTATGTATATTTCTAATTATAGTGTTGCCATTATGCGTTAATTTCTTTTCACTTTATGTATGATTTAAAATAAAAATATTTTTTTATATATGAGCGTTGCCATCATGCATTAATTTGCTTTGATTTTTTACATGATTTAAAATAAATTTTTTTTCTGATTTTGTGGTTACCAGCATGTATTAATTTGCTTCGTTTGTTGCTAAATTTATTGGAAAGTATATATTTTTTCTAATTGTAGTGTTGCCATCATGCATTAATTTATTTGAATTTTTAGTATAATATAATTTAATATCAAATAATTTTTTTCCATATTTTCAGCGGCTCTTTGCTCCCTTAGCCACTTATTAGTATTTACGAGAATAAATATAGATCTGCCTGATCGCTTTAATTAAGTAGTATAATTACCACATTGCATATTTTCGAACGCAGCGACATAAATTAACTGTTAAATACTTAAGAAACTAAGCAGTATGCCTTTCAATTAACAAAATAGTATCTTGCCGCTGCAACTACTTGTAATCAAAGTCATTTTTAGAGGCGTGTCTTATACCCACAAACACACACATACATATGCCGTGTGCAGGTACTCGAATATTTATGAACTTCAGCATGTTAAAAAATAAATCAGCTGTCCCCTGGTAATTTCCAACGAAATGCGCATTATAAATATTTATCATTTTCCATTAACATTTTCTGAGCTTATCGGCAGTCACTGGGTAAGCGGCTGGCAATCGTAAAATATTTGCGCTTATTTGTTAGCAGTTTTTTTATTTTTTATTTTTCATTTTTTATTTTTGCTTTTATTGTTTTTGTATTTGAATTGTAACAATCAGTGCAGTGCTTCATTGGCCCGCTTGGCAGCACGACTAAACAATTTGTTACAATTTGCAGGTGCAACAATATAAATGAATAAGTTTCGGTGTCACTAGCAGAGTGCGGCATGACAGACCGCGTGGCAACTCATTTCATTTCCATAATATGCTTTATTATGATTTCAAATGGAAAATGGTGCACAAAGCAATCTATAAATTTATGAATGTCTGCCAGCGCGCGCGTGTGTGTGTGTGTGTGTGTGTGTGTAGTGAGTGAATGCAGTCGATTGACAAATGTGTCATATAAATTTTCATTGAGCCAATTTTTAGGTAGTTCAAGCTGCTCCATAAAAGTTCAAAAGTCTTAAGTATGAAGGGTGTCCAGATAAAAGGTTGGAGAAGAAGGTAAGAAATTTTTTGCCAAAAAATTTGATTCGGCGTGGTAATGGTTAAAAGTATTAATAACATCTTAATTTATAAAATTTTTTAAATTTAATTAACTTAAGCCACTTCTCATAGCCATAGAGCCATAAATAAATAAGCCTTAGAGTTATAATCGCAAATTTCGAATATAGAATATATTTAGAATGAACTCCATATCACTACTATACTTTGACTGAGTTAAAAATTTAACACGAAGACGAAGTATAGATAACACCACCTATCGGTCTCGAATACAGGTTCGGAGTTTTTAAAAGCTTTTTCACTTACTTTGTTATATAACTTTCCTATTCCATTTAGACGTGATTTCTTTCATAGAGTTCAGCACTGTTTCTTGACAACCGAACGGAGACTTTGCAAATTTACATGGCATATAGCCAATATAAGTTTATGTAAACAAATACATTAAAAAAATTTTAATAAAAAACCACTTTCATAATATTTTTAAATTTTTTTATTTAGTCAGCTACCAAAAAGTTTTTGCATTCTTCGCTCTTATGTGACCGTCACGATCTCTCGATTGAGCTACAAGAAAATTTCATTAAAGGCGCAATTCGAGTGAAAGTCTCCAAAAAAAATGAAATATGCAAATATTTGCATTACAAAGGATTAAAAAAAAAGCAATAACAACAATTGCAGCAAAAAAATGAAAAAATTTTAACATATTAATAGTTGACATAAGTGAACTTAGTTATGAAAGTGTTGAAGTAGATGTAATGTTATTGTGCAAGATAAATAAAATTTTGTTGAAAACTAAATAAAAAATTTTCAACGAAAAGGTAACCCAAGAGAAGTTTCAAAATTACTCACAAAACTACAAATCTCAAATGTGGAATATGATATCGAAAATCAAGAGAATTCTTCCGCATTTCTGTTTTTTTTTTGTGTTCTCTTTATTTGAAAACGAAATCCAATACTATGCGGCAATTCGCTTGACTTTTACATTTGAAATTTGCATAGTTGTTAATATATATGTATGTGAGCATTATATATTCTATATGTATCGCATTTCAATACGTGTGTTTATAAACATTTGGTTTCTGATATTCAGTATTAATGGCCCTTGATCAGATTGCGGAAAGATTGAAACTTTAGCTAAGTCTAATAATATTTGCAGACGTTGCACTTACTTTTCTACTGTTCTTCTAAATTGTTATTGACTTATTTACTCTTTACTATTATTCACTTACTATTGTTTATATATTTAAGGTGGTGAATTTCAAAAACGTTTGCTTTTTTTTTGTAGGTTGGTAATTTCGTGGCTTGGAATTCGCCATACTGTTTCAAATCCGTTTTGATTAATTTTATATGCATTGTTAGGTTAAGTTGACGGAGTCCAAAGCTTGGCCATAGGAAATAAACAAATAACAATTTATGGAAAACGCTTTGAGTTTCCTTAACAGATGTTATTTTCATTAAGTCAAATTTAATGACAGTCTTAATTGAACTGGTGAGAAATATTGCCATTTTATTTGTAAAGCAATTTATAATAACACTTCTCAAACATATTGATGTGAAATGAACAGGTAGTTGCCACTTGAATCATTTTTAACGAAGCAGTGGAAACGCATACCTTTTTAATTTTTTTTGTCAATTTATTGTCATTGAATTTGACATAATGAGAATCTCATATTATGTTATAAGTTGTAACTTTATTAAATAAATATTCATGTAATATGTGAGCATGTAGTAATAAGCATTTTAAAAATATTTTTACTCCAACCCCAAACCCCAACTATTGGACATATTTGTCGGAACTTTTTCAAGTTCAGATCCAAATGTGAATTAACTTGGGTGGTATATAAGGCTTTTAGCAATATTTCGTACTCACTACTATGAGTGTTTTGATCCAAACATAATATTTTGTTTCATGTATTTGCAAATAAAATTGGATTTTGATTATGGTTTTCAGAATAATTGCAAACAAATAATACTGTGAAACAAAACACTTGTAATTTTTTAATGAAAGCTATGATCACGGATTTTGACGTACCTCCGGTTCTTCTCATAGAACAATAAACAGATTTCTCTCTGAACATTCCTTGAGGTTTTCTTGATATTTTGTCTAAATTGCTTTGGTATTTTAAGTAATTCTGTTGATACAAATTTTTTTGAATTGAATTTTTTTTGAAGTATTAGAAGGGTTCGTATATATTACTATATATTCTTTTGATATAAAAGATAGAGAATTTTCTTGTAATTGAAGAACAAGACATTCTTTTATGACTGTAACTGTAAATATTTTTTATTTTCCGTGTATGTTTTCCAGAAAATGTTATTCTTTTTTTTTTTTTTTTGTTTTCGTATCACTTTACCAAATTTCATTTATCTCAGCTGAGTTTAGTGACAACCTTTGTGATTTCGGTTGCAAATTATTGTGTACGATCCACTTTAATGTAGATTTGAAAACGTTTTCGCGATTTAGTTTGTAAAGAAATTTGTATGGATCGATAGAACTGATGCATTCTTATATATTAAAATATCTATGTAAATATAATTAAGAAGCATATTTTTATTTATTGATGCGCTTTTAAAAACCACACAAATTATAGAATGTTCGCTTTAAAATTCAAGTGTCTTTTTCATATATTTTGCTACAATTATAATAATAAAAATTACAAACTAATAATTTCCTAGTTTTTTGTTTTTCTCAAATGTTGGAGGATAAAATTTTGAATACGAGTATTAGCTAGTTCTGGATTTTCACTCTACATTATCCGCATATCAAGGCCCTAGACTTCAATTTCAAATACCCAAAATTTCGTTTATCTTCTATATTTTCGCTATAAATTACCAAATGCAAAGCAAAAAGTGTTAAGCGGTGCTATAAGCTTCACTTTCATTAACTTTCCTACAATTAACGAATACATTAATGAACCATTAGGACGGCTTAGCTTGAACTCGAGACAGAAATTTTCATTAACAGCGCTCCATTCGTTCAGCTTTGCATTTCTATTGGATTAAAGGAAATGATTCTCAACTATTTAATCGAACGCCTTTAATTAGCTTCGCAGCGTGTCGAGGGCGCCGCAATTGCTCGCAATTAATGAACTTTTATGTTGAACTTGCGCCGTTGATGGCCTGATTGTTCTCACCGCGGCATGCGGTGCTAAATAGAGCAAGTGAAAGGGTTTAAAAGAAATTGGAGAAAACGAGTTATATGAAAGACATTGTAGCCGACAAGTTCACCTTCGCCTTCATGAAGGCGAAAGTGTTTAAGAATTCGTTAAGTGAGCATTGTTGCTGGAAAGTGGTATTGAAATGTTTACTAATTTCATTTAACGGTATACAAAGGGCATTATTTCGCTTAGAATTAGATAAAAGGCATGAACTGTTGGTGGTAATAATGAAAAGAAGCGAATGTTATTTTCATTTGTTTGCGAAAAAGGCTCCAAAGAGAAATGGGTGAGGTGAGAATTCGCAACTAAATTTATATGCGCTTATAAATAAATAGAAGTATCTACAGAAAGGAGAATATTTGCAAATATAATTACATGTTAATGCTTCGGTAAATATTAGCATTCGAATTTCTAGCTCAAATTGTGCTAAAATCGTGATCGTTTAGTGAAAATTTTGAAATTTTTGTGTTTTCTAGTTCACGCCTCAGCGCATGCGCAATGCCACACATGAAGCTGCAGCATATGGTAGCAATGTTATTGTCACTAAGTAGCAGTTCTGGTAATTCACAATACCGTTGCACGCGTATGCCTGTTGTAGTTGACGCGCAGACTGTTGGCACAGTGGGACATTTCATGAATAAAAAATTTTGGTAAAATATTTGAAAATGTTTTTCAATCAACTTTTTCGTGGTTTCTCTACAAATTAGAGATTTATAAGCTAAACTAATTTTTCGAAACTCTCAAATGTTGATTTTTGTAAATACTTTTGCGCTGAATGCAAGCATACTTGAAATTGTAATTCTCGCATTTGAATTACCTGCAAAAATATGTTTATAACGTTGAAACTTTGAATAGCAATAATAAAAAAAATTCTTTTTGTGATTTTTGCTCAAAAATAGCTCACTGTGCGCTACTCTTCCCACAATCATTGCTTCCTGTGCAGTGTGCGCATAGCCGCCGCAAACTACTTGGCAATGCTGCATTATATTTATTGCGCTTGACTAATATATTTTCCCACACCTCTGACAACAACCTGGCAACCGCAGTGCATTAAGTGAGGTTAGAGACGTCGAAAGTTTATTTAGTTCTCGCTTTTTTCTTCTACTAGAATACATACAACCATATAAATATTTTTTGCAGTCATATGGCAATGAAAGCAACGGTTTTGAACAACGCTAGAACTGCGCATGCGCACACACAAACGCAGAGACACGAGCGAACCACGATAAATAAATAGCGAAACACATTGGCACAACATTGTCGAGTGAAAGGTGTGATTTAATTGATTAAATACCAAACAAACACTTGGTTTTCAACCGCCCGTCCGTTGGTTGTATGTTTGCCAGTTTAGTTGTCTGCGAACATTATTGTTCACAGTATATTTAACGGCTATTACAACATTGACTAACGGTGGTTTTTTTTTAACAACAAACAAAGCAATGTTTAATATAATGAAAGATAGAATAAATGATTACAAATGCGAAAAGTACAGTTGGCCAGCGATATTGTTGTTGGTTGTATTGCCTTAGGTTAGATAATTCCAAACAAGGTTCATTGTACGCTCAAAATTTGACGTAGAGGTTAAAGATTGAGTTCATATAATTAAGTAAAAAAGAAAGAACATTGAGACATATGTTGGCCTCCACATTCCAGAAATCAACTTATTATCAAATAACTTCATTACTTACGGTTAGGCGAACCGTTTGTCTTAGCATACATTTGGGCGCGTATTTCTTTGGACTTCTTATTTGCATTCAACAACCTTGTAAGTTTGTATATGCTAGTATAACATCACCCTAAATGTAGGCAACATTTGAATTAAAAAATGTGATAGTGAACACATTAAGACAAATTTCTTGGAGTACCAATAGATCAATGATACCAATCTCTTGGATCACCAAAGACGTTTCAAAAATATTTGTTAGTATATTAGTATAAAAAAATTTTTTTTGTGAAATGAAACTCTAAGATCCTCAAAATCGGTGGCTGTTTTAATACACAGATTATGTAAGATCTAGGTTAAAAAATCTGAAGCCTTGAGAATGTCAGGTGACAACATTTTTTAATATTCGAAGAGAGACACAATCTATCACACCAGCGATAGGGATTATCCAGATCACTTTCGATATTTAGAGTCTTTCTATATTTTCAGATCATCGACATGCAGTAAAAACTTCGAAGATGGAAGCCTACATTTAGGCGCATTTATTTTTAATATTCGTTATATAAGAATGATATGTTCTTTATAAATTTTTCCAAGGTAAATCAACTTTAAATAGACTTGTGACCAAAAGAAACTAGCTCTCTTTTTTACGATCATCATACGTTTGTTAGTGATGTATTAATCAATTGTCGGAATTAATCTTCCATAAAAATGTGCAATAAAATTTCGCATTCTAATTTCAGAGCCTGAGTTGCCAAACTAAAACTATATATATTATTGACCTAATTCTACAGAATAATTAATTTTAAGCAACTTTTTTGCTTACTTTTTTATTTTTAGAAAAATTTGGCTAGAAATTTTTTGCTTTTTTGCTTAAATTTCTAGCCAAATTTCAAACAGATTATCCCCTGAAAAGAATTTCAATGTTCGTTCTCGCAGTCTCTCAAAGACAAAGGGGTCGACTACCAAACATAAACATACCAAATCCAATCCATTTTTAATATTCACACCGCAGAACGAGACCACGTTCCGTTAGCGCTTCGGGCTGTGCACAGCGACTTGCTCATTAATTCATTGCTTATGATTTCATTATTATGCCCAGCACATTGCATATACCTATGAATGGATCAACACAACTGTTTGACTTGCTGTCATGAGTATTCGCCTGAAAATCACCTGAAATGTTTGTCGTCGTGCATGAGACTCTGTGAACTAGGTATGCTCACGATTAACACCCTTTAGGCTACAAGCATGTCAATTTATTTGAGCTCACTTTGTTTTTGTTCTTCGGGAAGATAAATATCGAGATATTATTGTGCGTGCAGCACTAACCTAATTTTTGAACCACCAGACTCATTTGTCTTATTATTAAGTTCAGAATTAAAAAAAAAAAGAAAAAAAAGACAGTTCAACGAACTTTAAAGGCAACACTTGTGGAGTGACATTACATAGAAATTGCCATATTTATCTAAGTATCAGCACTTAAATGCATTACTCGTTGACAGGTTGCCTTTGAGCGCTTCTGAGTATTAATTCGGCTGATTTATTTGTCAATGAAGTGTGCTGACGTGGAGAATTTTGTTTATAAATTTTATTAACTGGATGAATAATGAAGTCTGGAATTTATTACAAAGCAAGTAAAATAAAAGTTTGTATAAACAAATAAGTATTTCAGCTTAGTTCGTTTAAATTTTGAGGTTAGCTGAACTTATGACAGAAAGAAACCAGAAAGAAATGAAAGAGAATTGGTGCCATTAACAGTTAATGTTCCAAAAATCAAAAAATCAAAAAGAGCTACTGTTACCATGGTGGAAAGGTTTATAACAGATGCTGAAAGATAACTCAAACAGGTTTTACTCTGAGGTTTTTCTACGCTAAGTCTTTCCAACCGAATAGTTTAAATTGCAAAAAGAGTTGAAGAAATTTCCATATACTTCCTTTCCATATATTTCCATATGTTCCTTTGAAGACATTTTTTTTAATTGTAATAATCCTTTGAGTGTAGTATCGCCATTAATCTTCTAATGAAAGATTTTTTCGTTTACTCTAGTGTCTAGATTTTTGGAAAACTTAACCACAGGCTTACCATATAATAGTATATACGATAGTAAATAAATAATTTCATATATGTATATATAAATGTATATATATATTTTCGAATCTACGATATTATTCCTGTAACGTTTATAATTTTTTAGAAAGTTGCCACCTGTTCAGAAAATACACTTTATTTAATATGTTAGCAAAGACTGGGTATTAACTGGAAGGTGGTTAAAAGATCTATTCAAGTACGCCTATAACTATATTTTTATCGGAGTTGCCACCTTTCCAAAATTAAATTAACTTTAAAACGGTTTTGAAATGCCTTTTCTATCCATCTACTTAAGTTTGTCGGAGTTATATTTAATATTTAGACATCAAAAACTTACGTGTACCTAAACGTGATTTATAATGATGATTAACTCAAACTTTCATGACTAATTTTTTCTGAGAATTTTGAAGGAAAAAATAAAAGTTCATGAGACATATGTTTATTGGTGGTCTCTAAATACAAAATAATGCTAAATCTTAACACAATTACACGTCTAGATTTCTAGAAGCCCCCCATCATACATAACTTTGAAAAAGCATTATTGGAACTTTAAGGTACTTAAATCTATCGTCATTTCAGCAATACCAATAATATTGACAAAAAGTAAGGATAAAATTAATCAGTTTAAGAACCCCCCACGAGAATGTTTGCGTATTGACCTACTAAAACTAAATCGTCTGGTTTTTGTTTATTTTTTTTTCTTTCGTGAAATGTTTCTACAAACTGTTTTCTCATCAATTTCTCAATCATGACTATAGAAGATAAATCATAAACTTACTTCGGCAATCAATCATGCCATGATCAGGCAGAGGCCGCCTCATGAATGAAATCGTATTCCAATAAACAATATTGTCTTCTGAGTTTAGAAAAGGCATTACGGACCTCCATGTGAGATAATGCCCTCTTATTATTATACATCAATTGACAATCGTCCCAATTTATCTACATTAATTTGCCATCATCTCAACTGCATTTTACTTGACTTACTCTAATAAAAAAAGAAAAATTTAAATTAGAAAAAAGAAAGAAAATAAAATATAAATAAGAATAAGAAAAAGAAAAAGAAAACAACTCGGTTTATTCTCACATTTCTCTTAGCTGAACAAATTTGCTTTTAATTGCTCATTATCGTCATTGTATGCAACATTGCACAGCTTTGTATTATCGGTGCTGCATTAAGAAACATGCACACCATGAAATTGGTTTCCATTAATCAAATATTCAAATTTGAGAAATACCGCTATTGACCGTTTCATCATTTTGGTAATGCCTCCCGTTTTCTTTGTTTTTCTATGAAATAGCACTTAAGCACATATTAGCCATATAAATGAACTCAACATTAATGGGATATTTAATCGGTGGGTTTTGAAGATGGAAATGTGAAGAAAAGGAAAAGAGGAATCAGTAGCGTAATTTATTCCAAATACTAAAGTTGCCATAAAGCTGGATAATCTATATATTTATTCTAGTAAATTCTCATCCTTAAGTTAATTCCCTTTCGAGGTTCAGCTCAACATTGTCGAATAGTATACTTATTTTACTTTAATCTCTTACCTGTAACCCTTATACAACTTTGCTTTTGTTTTTGTTAATTTTTTTTTTTGGTTTTTTATTTGGTGCTCAAAGAGAGATCAATTCGTATAATTAAGCATTGAGAATATGAAAAAAGTGGAGCGAAAAATTTTTTGACAACATTTTAGCAAACATGCCACCTAATGTTGCGTTGTTATTTCAAAAATTCACCCAACAACTAACAAAAATTCGTAATTTTACTCTTTCTGGTCTGTTCTTTACACTTATCCATTCAGTTCCACGCCGTTTCAAAGGAATCGGCGGCATCTTGTTCACCAGCTCAAAAATGAGCCGGGCTAATTTATTAGCTTGATATATGCCTAAAACCGTCGCTTAGCAGACTTTTTAAATTTTAAGGTGCAGTCACGCGACACGCAAACTTGTTGCACCCTTCTGGCGAAACATCCGTCTAAAGATATAACGAAACAATAAAAATCCAAAAATTTAAAATCGTATATAAATTCAAGGAAGCTAAGCGTGAGTTGCCTGGCTATTATCCTTTTAGCGTTGCCATAAATAATTCTGCTGTTGCGCTAAATTTATTGCCGGTACTAATGCCCATCGCTACTCCATTTGGTATTAATTGCTTATTAATGTTCGCTTGAAAACATATATTATGAAGCGCATTACTTTACTACCAAAAAAAACGTAAGCAAAACATGAATAACTTAGGTATCGAAAATGGCTGAGGATGTCGCTAAATGGTTGGTAAAATGACACAGGGTCATAAATAGTCAAGCGGCTTAAAAGGTTCTAAGATATGGAGATTTTTGCGTTTATTTTCATATACATATTTTCAAAAATAAACACCGTATAGATGGAAAAGTAATACACATATATAAGTAATTATTCATAATTTTTTGTTGTTGTAACTGATTGTTGTAAATTGTTCTACTTATGATGTTGGGTGAAGGCGATTTCTCGCAGATATACTATTGCACTTTACTCCCATTTCCATTCCATTCCCATAAATTTGTTTAACCTACTAAAATGAGCTTAGAAAAGACCGAGGCTGCGTATCGGCCTTTTTGGAAAAAGTAATAGAGCTTTCTTATATTAAGTGTTTTGAATTCAATTTATTGTATAATAATGATTTTGATGATCTCTTAGTGATGTTTTGAAATCCAACTGGGCCGCTTCCTGTATAAGCTCTTTTCTCTTGCCTCCAATAAATTAACTCCCCTTTACACACCTTCGAATCATCATTTCTCTGCTCGGTACTTTTGAGCGCTACTCGCTTGTCAAAAATTTTGCATTTTAAAGAAACAACAAAATCAGCGAGTTCAATTTGGGATAAAAGAGTTTTCAGATACCTCCACTAAAGTGGTATAACCGCTTTCTTCAGCGCTATCAAGTTTTCTTCAGAGTTAGTGCAAGGTTGTAACGCAAGAGCTGCCAGTCTGTTTAAACAACTGGCATAATGTGTTCGATTCGCTACTCTCTAACGCGTAGAGAAACGAATACCCTATCAGATATGGTACAGCTAGGGCCTATCTGTCATTTGCCGAGTTGATCTTTTTATGAATACCTTAAACAATAGGGAATATAACATATTGAAACCGACAAAGTATTTCGTCCTTGACGTATGTGATGATACATACGTGATGCGAGACAGTTCTATAGTTCAACAACACAACAGTTGCTAAGCACAACAGACTATTCCTTTTGATGGTTCTAGAATCATTATTAAGAAAACTAAGTGAAGTGATTTTCGAAGTATAGTCTTATCTATTCTTTCTAGCTGACTACTTTTGCTAGTAGGAAATTTTATTAGGATAGGTGAACTTAATGCTCCTATAATGAGCTAAATACATTCTTATGGGCCTCTGGGGCCTCATGATAAGACAAACATTAAGTAAAACCTGGTACAAGGCTTGAAAGTATTCCAACAAAATAATCATTCTGTATCACACTCAGTATATTTTAACACTACAAACATCAGTAAACATCATATATATCTTGTTAAAGGCATAATTTCATTCCACTCTTCTTCTTGTTGGGTGACTCAAAGTAGCCGCTTTCTCAAACAAATTTTTCAACAAACCACAGAGCGCACATTACTCAAGCAAATTACATCAAAATGAAAAAACATACATATGTCGAAAAAACAAAAGCAAAAAAAAGCTAAAGAGACTGAATATCCCGCGTAATCCATTGAACCCGGCAAAAGCTCAAACACCTACTCAAAGTGACTCAGCAAAACTGAAACAGTTTGATAATAAACCTAAGATAGACATTTACTTTTCCACTGGCACGAATTTGCAGTTTCATAACCACACAACTGAAGGGGTAATATATCATCCAGAATACGAGAAAACGGCAAGGAATCGGCAGTCTCTGTTGTAGAACGTAGTATGTTAATGCCAAATCATTAAATCTGCATGTCGTTCACACTGCCGCATAAAAACCACATATAAACATAAGGGTGTATATAGAGTGTATTGAGAGTAGCAAAAAATCAGAAGAGCAGCATTTGAGGCGAACGGATTAAGTTAACGGTGGCAATGATTACCCAAACGATGGCAAAATATAAAAACAAATGTAATAATAGAGAATGCAAATATCATTGCTATATTTCTTACACCGCTCGTTGCGCGCTCGTCTTTTGCGTCGGCGAACATCAAGATGATTAATTGAATTCGCCGCCGATAAGTGAGCAGTTCGCCGCTTTGTGATTCGCAACTTTCAAATGTGCGGTTCGAAAGTATTTATAGTTTCTATTTGTTTACTCGGTTTTTGTTAATTAATTTCTATTTGTGTGATTATCATAAACAATCTGGCGATTTTATTCATCTTTCACTCGCTAAGCAGTCGGCCGCGTGTGGCTTTATTTGGTTAAGTTCACTTAAGTGTTGCTTTGCAACGACTTTTGTTTGCTTGTGTTTTTGTTTTCATTATACTCTCGCAACTTTTTGCAATAGGGTATATTAATTTTATGCACCTAACGGTTGTCCGTCCGTTCGTATGGCGGTCCGTGCAAGCGTTAACTTGAGTAAAAATATTCTTTGTCACCGTAAGAATGTTGATATTACAGATGGGCGTAATTTCACTACTGCCACGCCCACAAGAAGCTGTTAATTGAAAGCCTACAAAGTGCTATAACTAAGCAACAAATTAAGATATAAACGTGTAGTTTGGTACAGGGAATCGTAGTGGGCAGGGTCATCTGTGGTTGAAACATTTTTTAAAAGTGTTTAGTTCAAACATATTATGATTCCATAAAGTTCACTAGACCGTAGATATTTAAAGATTCTCAATAAACAAACAATTCATTTGATTTATTCTTTTAGATTCATAACTTTATCGGGAAGAAAGCTTCTTTTTCAAAATTGCATATTATATTGTATCGAGAAGGATGGTGAACCTCGCTAAATGTAAACAAAGCGGTCATTGGTGGTGAAGAACCTCGCTAAATGTAAACAAATAAAAAGGTAAACGAAGGTGACGAACCTCGCTAAAGGTAAACAAAGATGTCATTGACCTCGAGAAGGATGGTGAACCTCGCTAAATGTAAACAAAGAGGTCATTGTCCTCGAAAATTTAAATCTGATTATTTCGCTGTTTTTCAGGTTTTAGAGTACAGTATTGTCTTTTCAATCCCCCATATACCGAACATGTGGACCTCTATGCCTATGGCTGACTTTGAGCCGAAAATATCGGTCGCTTTGTTAGATATATTGGTGGAACTCATAATAATGTACGCTTGTGTCGAAAATAGGTAAAATCGGCTAAATACTGCCCTTAGCTTTCATATACCTAAAATTAAAATTTCGTACTCCGGTTGACTGTACCGTGTATTTTGATCAATCTGCGAGATATCTTAATAAATTTAAGAAACCGTCTTTTTCTGGTGGTACTGTATCGTGATGTAAACATTTATAAGATTGGGGTAGTACTTCCCCTAACTCCCATATACCTAATATGAGAATTTTGAAAATTCCGTTTTTAACGGTCAATATGTGAGGCGTTTTAGCAAAATTAAATTACCGTATAATCTAAAATATACATATATAATATAGTAGTTTGTTGGTAATAATTAGTGAAATCGGTGTACCTTCCCACAGTACTAATATCATGATTTGTCTTAGTTGGATTGACTTT
This sequence comes from Bactrocera minax, assembly GCA_021498325.1. Classification (NCBI taxonomy): domain Eukaryota; kingdom Metazoa; phylum Arthropoda; class Insecta; order Diptera; family Tephritidae; genus Bactrocera; species Bactrocera minax. Next base: position 297,976 of record JAKEEE010000099.1, read on the forward strand.
ATGAGTACACGACTTAAAGTAAAAATTAATGTGATGCCAATTATGATTGCAGCCCATTCACAATTGCATCGAATGACAAATGTTGAATTCTTCCGCAACATTTTTTAATATAAAGTTATGCCAGCATCCGAAAACATTTCCCCGCCGCTGATCCTTGCACACTGCGAGAGTATAAAATGTTAGGTTACACCCAAACTTGGCCATTCCTTACTTCTTTTTGTTTTATTTTTGTTCCATTTTTGCAATTCATTTAACTCATATGCTTTATGTATTCGCTTCGAAACAATAACGCTATATATTCTCACGTTAAGAGTTGAAGAGTGGAGTAGAGCTTCTACAATAAATTTTACATTCTATTCTGAAATGTTTGTATATAAATTTGTATATATATAAATATTTGTGTGTTACATAAGCGAGTTTTGCATGACATTAACTGTCTGAGTTGGCGTTATTTGTTGGTTTTAGTAACCCAAAATAACCACCTTGTCAGCTAATGTCTGAAATTTGTGTGAAATTCTTTGAGCGCGGTCAAACAAAAGACTCAAGACACAAGACACAAGACACAAACCCGCCAATGTAAATATAATTTGTGCGGTTTTTGGCATAATCTGATCGTTTGGCTGAGCTGAAATTACCACTGTTATTAGCAAAAAATCTGATTTATTGTTGTATAATTTTTTTGAGCAACAGGAAACAAATATTTATTGGCGTTAAGTCTCAAGCAGAGTATTGCAAATATTATTTTGAATTTCTTGTTCGCAACATTATTGGGCACTAAAGAAAAATGTGTTGCGAGAATACATTTATTTTTCGACTGCAATTAATGTTTATTATCTTTCATGGCATTTCTTCAGTTAGAAGAGTTTAATTTATTGCAATATTTCTAAACGTATTCGTTGTAGTTTGGAAACAAAAAACAAAAAAAAACTAAAAACCTCGAAAGGCTGATCCATATTATATTACATCGCCTTTCAGTTCTTGAACCAATTAATTACTTGGAAATTCCATTTTATCAACAAGTGATTCCGAAATTTCCGAAATTTAACAATGAGCCATATTTCTGGCGAAATTTTACAATTTGCTGAGGAATTAGTTTATATCATATCTACTGAACCAGATTATGAGTTTTAAGCGAATGCAAGCAGTCATTACGCAATCATAAGTAACTATTAAGAGGCTAGTTCAGCCTAGAGCTCTCAAGAAAGGCGGAACTTTGACAGTTTATTTTGGTAGTAAGGAATAAAGGAATCTAATTTATCTCTTTCTGCCTTTTTAAACATATTTTTGAGTATATGGAACAGATTTTATAGCGATATTTTAACACAAAATGGCGGCAACTGGCCCAATCTTAGGAATCACACCTTTCAAGAGCGCCTCTATGCGCTAGAGGCTCACAAAATGGCGCACTTGTAAAAAGAGGTTAAAGTTTTGAGAGAAAAGAATTAACAGTAAATTATTTAAAAACAATAAGTAACAATAATAACAAACAAGCATACCATTTGGACAAGGTTTTTCGAACCCACAAGCATACTTTTAGTTAAAAAAAATCGAACTTTCGTTTAGTGGGTTCCTTTCTTTGAAAGATGTTCTTGTAGCGAAAGAGCATTTACTTGTTTTGTGTTTTAACTGCTCTCAAAGGTTAGTATTGCTTTGAGTTTAAGCTAGTCAGATACACTGGGCAGAAAAAGTCTGCGTACAAGGTACATAAGTCGAACAAAGGTATGCTTCTTCCAAATTCCTCTTAAAATTTAATAGGAAGTCGGATATCCTCTACGTTTTAAAGCTGTCGCTAGGCGTTTTGGCATGGAATCAATAAGCTTATTGGTTTCTGTTGAAGGGATTTGAGCCCATTCCTTCTATAGGATTCAAATCTGGCCAATGTGGTGGTGTTCGAAGCTGCTTGGGAACGTTATAGAGTAACCAAAGCTTAACTATGTCTGCTCTATGCTTCGGATCGCTATCTTGTTGAAAAGAGTACTCACTTCCTAGACTTAATTCTTTCGCGCTTTGCTTCAAATTTCTTTTCAAGATATTAAGATATGCATATTTGTCCATGGTAGACTCTATAAATTCCATTCGGCCCACACCAGTACTAGCCATGTACCCCCATATTATCGTTCCACCACTACTGTGCCTCACAATAGGCACCAATTTTTTCTTATCGAGTGCCGTTCCTGTATAACGCCAAAAAATGCTATGCACCTTGTTTCCAAAGACGCAAAAGCTAACTCTCATCGGAAAAAATAACTTTCTGCCAAAACTCTCGTGGCTTATTTAAGTGCTCTTTCGCGAAAGCAATATGCTTTTGTCTATTGTCTAGCGATATGAATGGCTTCTTGCCTCCGACATCACCATGATACCCAGCTTTTTCGAAATTTTGCGGACGGTGTCTGTGCAAAGGGTCTTCTTAAAACTTTCCTTAACCTTTTGAGCTATTTCGGATGCAGTAAGCCGTCAACGTTGCTTCACACTTTGCAAAACGTTACGAGTTTCACGTTGTGTTAATATTTTTGGCCGCTTTGGACGAGGCCGAGGTACAAAATCGCCGGTATATTTATGGTTAATAATCACTCTTGGTATGGAAGAATGTGTTCTTCCAACAATCAGACCGTAAAACTGTAAAATTATTTTTCTTCGAAGTTTTTAACCGTAATTTCCCTTTCAGAAAAAAAATAAAAATTAACGTTCATGAAGCCGTGTTGATCTTAGATATTCTAGTTCAAGCTGCTCTAGATAGGTGTTAAAAGTAATTTAATAATCTGAATAATTCAGTTAAATTTTGACAGCCTCTTAAAAAGACTTTAGTCTCTTGCACTTCTTCATCAACTAATGAATCATGGCATACTCTATTGTTAAAGACCCAACAGGCTAATCGTTTGCTGATTTTAGATATATATTTATTATATTAAATAAATGAGGATTTTTGTGCAAATTATACTTAAAATTAATGAAAAACTATTTTCATAAAATGAGTTCAAAAGCGCTATATCTTTCTAAGGCACATCGAAAAGCACTGAAAGTGATTAAGGACAAATAGGAGTTGGCAAGTAGAGAACGTTATATCATACCATATATTCGTAAAATGATATTATTAATCTCAAGCCTTACTCCTCTCTTTAACAACTCCTTTTTAGTCTGCATGCTCCGATCTCTTGAGATTTTTCTTACTTTCTCAAACAATCTACTTCAGGAAATAACTGAAGATTATTTTTCACCACATCACACTTCCCTCTCAAAAGATCACTAGATCGAAGTTATCTACCTTTGTGTATAGACAACTGCCATCCCTACATAAAAGCCACGTGTTCTTTAAATAACAAACACACACACACACACACACACACACAGGTTGACTAGCCCGGCAATTGTTATGCACTAGTAAAACTCAAAATTTTGATTTACCTTCGCCGCCGATAAACATCATAATCATGAGCGAAGATCGGCAAAAACCTACAAAAGATAACGAAAACAAAAACAAAAACAAAAACAAAAAACATAAATGGCAGGCAAACGAAGGCGATAGTAATAAAGCACTGCCGCAGTGAGCACAAGTACCCTTCAAGCAGCAATTGCGCAACGCAACTAAGGCACTACAGCTACGAGTGTGCTATGCAAAGTGCTCTTACGTACGCGTAGACATAGACGCAAGTACGTAAGTGCTTGTGCCAGTCGCCGAGGGCTGTGGCAGATCCGCAGCCACAATTTTACAACGCTCTCAATCATCTGCAACAGGATATAGCCACATAGGTGTATGGACTTCTGTCGAACTCGAATTCGTCTTAAGCCGCAGAAGGCCACAGGCTGGCAGCCACAGTTCACGGCTTTCCGCTGATCTGTGTTGGTTGCGCGGTGCGGCGGCCTGTTGATTTATGCCAGCCATGCAGCATCACTGATTGATGGTTTGGTTGCAACATCGCCATCACCATCATCGCCATGACCGCCACAACCATCAGCAACAAGTGAAGCTCCTGCAACAACAACAACAACAAAGCGCGTGTTTTTTTGTTGCCACATCTTATGCCACATGTTGTTGCTGTTGTTGTTGTTGTTGTTGCTGTTGTGCCTGTGTCAGTGTGTGGCAGCGACTGCTGTGCAATTTTCGCTTTCCGCTCGTTGCTTAGCATGTTATTAGGGATGCGTGTGCTTGTGGCGCGGCAGCAGCGCGACAGCCGGTCAGCCGTCGACAAGAGCCGTCGTCACCAGCTCACCGCACATAATAAATTTCCATAATGAGCAGAGGCTAATCGTAGCATTATCCCAGCCGAGCGCGCGCGCAAAGTAAATTGCTCCGGCTACGACCATCTTTGTATGACCTGTTATGTTGACCGTGAAAATTTTGCATGGCGCAGAAAAAGAAATTATATTCGTGCAGGTGTTGGGAATATCGAGGGTAAGCAAGTGGGTTCTTTAGCATTTGTAATCAAACAAATTATTTACGTATAAAGGCATATATTACGTAAAGACATATATGACGCTATTTGTATGCTCTCTCTCTCTCTCTCTCTCTCTCACAGTTGCTAAGAGCAGGTCTTTTCTTATTGACGTTGTTCTTTGGGATTGCTTCATGCAAACAGCGTTGAACTTGTAAGTAGTACTCCTTATTGACCATTTGATCTGGAGGTAGGAATTCATGATGCGCTATGCCATTAAAGTCGAAGAACACAGTCGAAGAACATTCACGTTATTTTCTGAACACACCTCGTATTCACAAAAATTTTTACCATAAATGAAGACTACCATCGAACGTATTTTCTTTGATTTATTCTGATTCCCTTAGATATATTTGTGTGCTGAGGTCATAAGTAGACTTAACCTGAAGTTTTTATGTCGGAGTGTTCTACTTCTAAAGACTGTATTCCTCAGAAAGAATTTCCCAAGGGTCTAGTAATGTTATTGGGAAAGAAAAATTTAAGCAGATTTTAACAGAAATAATTAATTTCATTATTGCAGTCGCAAGGAGTGATCCTAATAGAGATCTCTCCAAAAGGGAGATCATATTTAAAACATAGGGTTGCCGCTGCATTTGAAATTGAAATATAATTAAGTTTATAGCAAGATGATGTAAGCTTTCACCATAGATTCAAAGGTGAAGATTATTCAAAGTTACAATTGATATTAAAGAGGATTGCCAACTGGCAACAATTATATATTTTTTTGCATGAGCCGATATACTGAACTGAAAGTGGTTTTAACTAAAATTTGTATCACCTTTTAACAGCGGACAATTCATGTAGCGATAACGTTTTTCTTAAATTTAAAATATTTAAATTTTGTTAATTGAATTTGCTTACTTAAGCGCTATATACTTATCAGCGATAAGACAAAACGAGGAGTTTACGAAGGTATTTTAAAAGAAATAAATTTGAACTGGATTACCCACATGTGATGTTTTTATAATAATAATAAACAATAGCAGTTATAGTACTCAAGAAATTAACCTAAACTATATGAAATTAATGATTATCACACACATCCCTTCTTACAAAATAGTACTTTTGTAAAAGGGTTGCCAACGTATTTTATTTTAATATAGTTTCAAAATCAGCACGTATCAAAAAAGACAACGAAAAACTAATAATTAACCGTCAAATCTAAATCAAGCGCTTTAACAGCAGTCCGCAGTACTTTAATACAATTATTTCCAGAGTTTACTTCCAGTTCTTTTAATTGCAAATCGACACTTTAACATAATTACAAATTAGAAAACGTTGCCAGAGTCATTGATTTGATTTAATTTTCCCATGAATGCGAATGCGGACGCGAAGCTGAAGCTTCACAAGTGCAGGCAGACAATCAGACAGTCAGCGACCCTTCTTCGTTCAAGTGCAAAACTCTCAACTGGCAAAAAGTCATTGTATATTGAGCAACTGATCATTGATCGATCGAACAGTCCGATCTCACCATTTTATGGCTTCACTGCTGCTGCTGCTGTTTGATATTATATTTCAAACTATATATATATATATATGTATACCTGCATATAAATATACATATACATGTATATATAGGAAGAAGTGGAGTGCTCTTCAGTTAACAGCACTTCGCATAGTAATTAGCGCATAACATTCGATTGATATTGTAGCCATAACTGTACTCAATGATTACAAGTTAAGTAATATTCATATTAAGAGTATGCGTATTACATTTTAATATTAATATTTTCCATATCCGGTTAAAGAGAGATTATTACATAACGGGAAAAGCAACAAAAATAAATTATTTAATTGTATTTGATAACGTTGCATGTAGAATTGTGGGTTCTTTTGACGAAAGTAATAAAATATTTCAGCTTGAATATATATATATTATTTTCAAATTATTTTAAGATTCATGAAGCCTTACTTATAAAATTTTAATTCATTACTTCATTTGCCTTAAGAATTTGATTGAATTAATAAAAAAATTTATTCAAATGCATTATATATAAACTCTTAACACTATTTCCTTGTAATAATATTGTTTAAAATTTTTCACATTGCTAGTGGATTATTGCATAGCTAGGATTTATATGGTGTTACTCAATTAGTTTAGAAGCGAACACTTAAGTCCCTCATTACACATTTTGCTATATAGATACAGATGTATATTTGCACAGATAAACGCCATTCTAAGCCACTTAACCTTCTGGCTGCTGAGTCAAGTCGTTGCCAGTTATTTATTGGGGTGTGTTCGCACCTTGCTCCAAACCCTCCATTACAAATGCAAATTGGGTCGAAAGCAGCTTGTGAACTGAAATTGTGCAAGGAAAGAAAAACATCTTTGCATGTTTCGACAAGATACTATCTAATAGCATAGTGCTTGAATTTAAATTGTTATAGAATTCTGCAGCATACACAGCATAAGAGGAATGATTTCATAGCCAAAAGCGAAGGTATCGGAAATATCGATGAGAAATAAATTTATACTTTTAAGTTGAAAATCTTTTGCTAAATACAGGATGAGGGTTCTGAAAAACTAACACACCTTTACGGGTTATTAGCGGGGGCTTTAGTTAATTCACATTGCACAAGTTTGCAAAAAAATAAAAAATAAAAAAAATATAATAAAATAACAATAAACTTTTTCGGGGATATTCTTAAGGATGTCTGGTGTTTTATTTATTAGTTAAAATACATAATGAGATCGGTATGAGCATTATATTTAGGCAAATAAAAAAGTATCTATTTCTCAATGCGTAGGGATTCTATATCACTTATAGAACTCTCAATTTGCGCCATAAACTCGAGTTTACGGTTAAATTAAGAGTTAACGGAGACTTAAATTAATTAATTTCAATAGTAAAATCCGTTACCATAAATTAAATGGTAAACACCAAAATCGTCAGTTAAATCACGCTCATGCAACGTCAAGCTACTATTGTTTTATTATAACCCGAGGGGTATACGGCAAGCGACTTATTAAGCACAGAAACTAAGGGGCTAAAGTCCAAGAGTCCAAAAGTCCATAAGCTCAGCAACTCAGCTCAGCTCAGCACTCATGAGTCTGTGTGTATATAATTGCATTTAGTTTCCCATGTATATTCGCATGAAGCAAAACGCTTTAAGCTTAATAATAAAATGCCAATAAATGCCCTATAAAATGCATTTAACTACTATATTTACAACCCGCCACCGCGTACGCATTAAATTTTTATCCTGCATATCTCAGCGAGGCAAGTAAATCCACATAGAAGGCATACACACACAAACACATGCATGCGTTGCAAGCAGGAAAACGGAAACAGGATTTATTATCACGCTTAATTGCCGCCACAGCTTAGCAAAAGGGGCAGCAAGAAAGCAGAAACATCATGAAAAGCGTAGAAGCAAGAAACTATAAAAATACGAAGCGTTGCATGCGCCGAACAGCGCTGCGTCTGCCACATGCCTCATTGGTAAAACATACTCGAAATGGAAGGCGGCTTTCGGCAAAATATACAGCGTCTTGTTGTTGTTGCTTGCCAGTGGCGATTGTTCCGATTTTGCTACGTGATTACAAAGCGCAACATACGGCTTTTGTATGTATGTATGTATGCATGTATGTGCGTACATATATTTATGTGTAAGATTAAACTAACGAGAGCTGCTTTGCATGCATGTTTTACGGTTGTTGCTATTATTGTTGTGTTTTTTGAAGCGCAAATCATAAAGATCACAGAAGCCATGACATTTTTGCTGTTGAATAAACAGCAGGTAAGGTACAAGAGTTTTTAACTACTTGACTTGACGCGCCTTTTTCGTATAAATTCTGCTTTCCGGCGCTCTCCAGCTGTATCCGCGCCCATGTCAACGCCACTGATAAGATCCAAGATCTGCATCTGCATGTTGTTGATTTTCGGTTTTTAATTTTTTATTTACATTTGTTGTTGTTTGCTTTTGTGTTATTCAAATGCTGCCACTCCCACAAATCACGAATTGCGCCTGAAGTGGCAGTGACAAGATGCTGTTGTTTCAGTGGCGTCGTGCACATCTCATTGCTTCTGCAACATTTTTTCGGTGCTCTTCAAATGTCACTTTGGTGTCGTGTTGCTGTGATGCCTATCGCAATGGCAATGTTACATTTATTGTTGTGCTGTTGTTGCCGCCATTGGTGGCATGTTCCGTACAGCAGGCGCATAATGTTTACCACACGACAAATTAAGCGAAGATGAGTGGGGTATATGAGCTGGGGTACTGAATTGAGTTGTTGCGAGTGTTACAATCGAAAACCAACTGCAACACTACAGTGGAGAAACAAAATGTTCATATATACCAAAACAAAGATGGCAGCGCTATACGAAGCCACTCGTTTCCACCCACGTCTAACGTAAATTCGTCTATAGACTTCAGATCTAAACTGTAGAAGCACTGTAGCAGCCGATTTGATTTACTTTCCTGAGGTCTAGGCTTCGCCTCCTATTTACCGAAATCAACAGTACCACTTATAATGCCTCGAACACATTTGAGCATCTAAAATAGTTTAGTATTTATCACATCAGAATAAGAAGAATATCAGCTTTTAAAACTGCTGTCTACATTAAACATTAAACCACATTATATTTAGAGCGTTTCATCAGGCGTAATTTGCCCTCGAATAAACTTAAACTACCAATAACATTATGGTAATAAAGTCTCGCTTTTCGAAATCGAAAAAAATGATTATGCCAACATTAATGAAAAAGACTGATTGAAAGTAAGAGATCCGTCCAACATATATATTGTCATCAGAAATTTATAACCAAAAAATTTTTTAACTCTTATAAGCATACTTCAAGTCTCTCTTTAACTTACGCTAAAGCAAAATGTTTGAGAATATGGATCAAATTAACGCTCCCTCTGAACAATAAAACTCACCTTGCCGTTAAATTCTTTTCGAAGTGTCAGTTCAAACGACGATTGAGTCTTTTTAGAAGTTCTCCCTATATATTTTTCTTCAAGCCAAAGTAAATTTTATGCCTGCGAGGTAGCACTCCAAAGAAAAGTTTGGAAAATAAAGTAAGTATGGCTATAAAAATGGGCTGAGACTGGAATAAAGTATGGACGAGCAAGTCTAACGGTGTATTTGGATCTATAAAGTGAATTTCAGTATAAATGTAGCATGCTTAGATCACATTCATATTTTCTTGGAAACCACCTTTTTATTATAAAATAATCTTGAGTATTGATTAGTGGAATAAAAGTGCGTTCGCCAACAATTCAATTTATCGTGTTTCGCATTTAACGTGCACTACTTCTTTGATTGCCTTACGCAACGCATCTAATTTCCGCCATCGATTTTAATTAAATCAATATAAATTCAATTACAGAAATCGGGCCAGTGCGAGCAGTGCGGCCAGTGGAGCGCCGCCCGTCGTGTGTGACACGAACGCTCCGTTGTTGATTTGTGCGTTAACACAACGCAATGCGAGATTTACGAAATGCGGCGACCAGTCAGCCAACATGTAACAAGTGGGTCCACCAGACAAATCCTGGCGAAAATTTACACATTAAAGCGCCGCGGCAGTGGATGGATTTCAACAGGTTGTCGTACGCTGGATTTTCACTTTTCATCTGTAAATGATTGCATTTCATATGCGGAGTGTTTGTTGTATGCGCGGTCGTTAACTAGTGGCCGGCGCTAGGCATTTACGCCGGCTCGTAGGCAATAAGCATTGCTGCAAATGAAGTCGTCAACCGACTAACGGCTCTTGGCTTAACGATTTCATTTCGCTTTTTGTTGCATTTTCAACAGTTGTCAACGGGCTGCTGGTGTTTGACGTAAGCGTCTTAACATTAAGCAACAAGTGGAAATGGAAAAGCGCTCAAAATGCCTCGGTGTGATTAAGTTGGTGAGATAAATGGATTTGTTTTTGCTTCCGTGTGTCAAATGACAGCGCAAAATTGGGTTTGAAACCATTCAATATGCTAATATTTTGCAATAACAGCTTAAGAACCGCGCTTGAAATTAGAAAATCGTTTGCTCCAGGGAAGCTGGTCATTGAAATCACACTCAAAATTAAACTTTCAGTAAAAAACACTCTAAAATTTTTTTGCTGGCATCTCCTTTCCGGTTTTGGGTTAAAAAATAAGAATTCTTCACCAAAAAAAAAAATAAAAATACCACGTGTTGTATTCAAAATAGTATAACATCCCTAGGCCAAACGGTCGTCTGCATTTTTTTTCTTCTTTAATTTCTAATATTTTAAAAAAGATATAATTTAAGTTTGATTTTGTCAAAGATAACCTGATTTTATATACATTTTCAAAAAATTTTGGAACTTATACCATTGCAGAGTTATCGTGCTTTCCGTTTAGTACAGCTTACGAAATATATACTAAATATAATCTGTATTGGAAAAAGTTGAATATCGCTTAAAAATACCCCCTTAAGGGAGCAGCGTTGGAATAACAAAATTCTAATAATACTAGTGCCAGGAATTCTTAAAAAGTTGTGTTCAAAACAAAGTAAAAATAAAACAATTGGAAAATCAATTACGAAGTTTTAAAGTTTTCCCTGCACCATGGTCTTTATCATATAGTTTTAGAAGATTTAAAGAATATTAAAATACATTTTATTTTAGGAAGAGAATTTCAATAGCCAAGTGGGTCTTACTATCTTACAAAGGATCTGCAAATCGCTTCATAAATAACAGTCTGTAAATTAAAACAAAAATAACAAGTATTGAGCAAATGCTACAGATCGTACTTCCTCTGCAGCAATGCAATCTTGAGCTACTTCTTATTTTATCTGTGTAAAATTCCAGCAGAATTCCTATGGGAATTTAAGTTATTTTAGTCTGCTGTTCGATTTTCTAAAAATGCAAAGCACTCAAAACGCTTCCTTTAAATTTTCAAGTTCTTCTACATGGCATAACTACATACTTACTTAGGCATGCTTGTAAGTCATGTCCAACTATTTAGAGAACGTGTCCAGCGTCCAGTCGCTGAGTTGCCAATAACACGCAAAGGCAATTAAAATTTATAAATCGACATGAACACGAGGACAGACAACTGCGCGCTCGGAAAGCACTTGTACATAAATAAAAGCACCGAATTAAGGCGATAAGTAGACAAAAAAGAACGAACAATGAATATTCACCCATTTTGCTAAGTTGGGAGCCAACAATGTAGTTTGGAGTAGGGATGAGAGTATAAGATATGTGTTTCCTTAAACGTATTTAATTTTTACTTTATGAGTGCGCATTACTCTGGTCCAACTGGAGTTTAATGGAACTTAAATTACTTGAAACAATTCAGAGTTTGTAAAACATTACAAATATTATGGTTATGATAAAAATAAAAAGAATTTTTAATGAAATTTTATTTTTTTTACTTTGGAGTATGAGACTTGAAAGCCTAATTTTATGTTTTTTTGACTGTAAAACTACTTATCATTTGGTTTTTCAATAATATTTTTGCCATAACTCACCACTTTTTCCTTTCCGGAATACATTCACATGCACCAAACTAACCTTTAGAGTATCTATACTTCGTGAACGTATTGCACATCATTTAATTTAATGACATAAGAGGAACTTTATTTAATTCTTTTCACTTTCACTTTCCTCACGCATAATTTACATTTTTGCTACTTTTCTTTATAAGCACAGTTTTTGTTGTTCAATTCAAAATAAGCACACTTTATAATCATTAATTTAATTGATAAGCAATTAACGCTCCTTCGTCCTTATTTTCTTGCATTTAGTTTTATTAATATTTAGTAATTTGGCCTTTCCCTACATTGCATTTGCGCAAACATTTTCCTGGGCTACTGATATGTAAGTATATACACATCATATACCATTAATTTAACTCAGCACTTTTTTAATAAAAAATATTTAACAATTTATTTGCAGAAAATTCAATAAAAGTTAAATTCAAAATTTTGCTTTTTTGCTGAGAGACAGCTAATTTTATAATTGCTTTTGACGGAAACTGCGGAGTGTGAATAGGAAGCATGGTTGCATTTATTTCGAAAAAGTTGTACTTGAAAGTAATCATATCTCGTTTTACTCGTGCCAATTTAAAAAAAAAATTAGTTAAATATCGAACATTTGCATTTTTTTATTGTAAAAGCAAATATATATTATAAAAATAAATACTTTTAATGTGAATTTCCTTCTGTATGTATGATTCGCATTAAATATCTTTTATTATCCTTCACATTCAAATTCATCAGCCTTACTATTCGCGCACAGAGGTCGCTAACGCTGATGAGCCTACTGCGCATGTCCGTTTCTAATCACAAATTTATGTATGCATATGTGAATGTATTAGGAGCACCAAAATTTGTCACAACGCACGCTCAATTACGTATGCACTGCGGCATGCAAATATGCAGTTGGAAATATCAGTTTATGCTGTGCTATTTAAGCACTTTCCTGACAAATGCAACCAAACTCCTTAAATTGACTTAATCTATTCACTACATTATTTAATTCTGATTGATTGTGAATCGAGTATTTAACTGTCTTCACTGCTACACGAGAAATAAGAGAACTGTAAAGAACAGTTTCAGCGGACGCCATCTGGGCTGAGCAGAAGGAGTAATTAAAAATGGAAGGAAATGAAGAAAGCGCAAAATATTAAAAAAACAGGGTTGTTTTCTGTTTGAAACAATATATATTTATTTGAGAATCTCTGTTATAAAATTTGATATTAAAATGCTGATTTAAATGATTGCCCAAAGTGATTGCGTAAAAATTGATTTTAGATATAAATATGAACTGTTTTGGGACATTTTGAATAGGTAATTAAATATCAATATTGCATTTTCACACATTTTATAATACAGATATAAATCAGAAATGCTTTCTAAAATATAAATGAAATGTAATTATGTTAAAATAAAAAAATTTTTTTATTATTCTAACATTGGTTTTAAATTTGCATAAATATTTAAATGTATTAAATTTTTAGAATTTTTTTTTATATTCTATTATATATTAAAGCAACCCTGTTTCCTTTCCAGAGCTATTCGCTTTAGTTTCCGCTAATGTCAAAAGAGAAATTAACGTCGGAGTAGCAAATAAAAAGTTTTAATTCCATTATTGAATGTGCATAAAATATAAATTAATTTCGCTTTATACATATCACAAGAGCATTTCAAACTCCTATATTAAATTATGAAGCAATAAGTGGGAGCTTTGTTGGAAAGGCGCATGCAGCATCGGGAGCGTTCGTTAGAGCATTGCTGTCAGCAGAGTGCTACTCTTTGTCATTCGCTCATTTACAAAAATTGTAAAATTAAGCGTAATCATTTCTCTGCTTGTTACTTTATTTACAAATTCGATCATGAACAAATTCTTCTACTTACGATACAATTAAAAAATTACTAATTTTTGGTGAAAAACATGCATTTCCGAATAAATTGTGGGTGTAAGTCTAACAACAAATCTGTGTACAAGACTGGCCCGGGCATTCACGAGTGTGCAACGCATGCGATGTTGCAAGTCGGAGTATAAGTCGTGTAAGTCGTGAGTATTCTCTTCACTTTATTACAACTTCTTTCTTTATGAATTATTTTTTGTTCTATAATGTACAATTGTGTATTATAATTTCCTCAGCAGGCACAACAACTTTAAAGAATTTCGAAAATTATTCTAAAACTAGTGGACTTATTGCATATTTAGGTAAAATCGTTTTTGGTCAGATAACTTTACTAATTTAGTGCTAAGTATCCGAAGTGTTTTCAAGTGAAGTGAAGTGAATTATATGAATACATATGCATCTTCAAATAAATAATTTTTAAATTCCTTTTAATTTACTCAATCACTTAATAGTGATTATTAAAAATAATTATTGAAAAAAAAAATAAGCAGATTAAACGTTTTATGATATTTTAGCAGGTTAAAAATCTTGAGTAATGAACTTTCAAATTTGATATTTTTATTTTTTTAAGATTAGGAAAATTAAACAAGATCTCCGAGAAGTTTTAATTAAAAAATAATTGTATGAAAATGAAGCCGTGCGAATCAAACTAGATTGTTTGGCTGCGAACTAATTCATACTAGTGTCTCACTTGTGCACAATGCTGTTATTTCCTTTAACAAATAAAGCAAATTATTAACTATTTGAAAATAAATTGAGTTCATGCTGCATATTCCCAAGTAGGTTGAAAAATAAACGCTTTGCGCTTTTTGCATTAAAATACGCCACAGTTGCAACCATTCACTTAATTGGAAATTAGTGTGTGAACTAAAGCCATTTAAGCGCTTCACTTTTCATTCATGAACATCTGTTTGCCATCATTGACAAGTGGGCATCGGCTAAAATGTTTGCGTTTGGTGGTTAATTAAAAATTCATTGAGATTTTATTAAACTCAAACGCAACTGAAACTACTAAAATGAGGATGTTGCGTAAAGTTTTGAAAATCTTAACTCATAAAGCTGCCAAACGGCGCGTAAAAGTGGGCAGTGATTTGTAATGTGCTGCGTTATATAGCCACAAATATGTGCGGCTATATCAAAAAGCACTTGTATGAAAATGAGAATGTGCGCCAAAGTGGTGAATGTATGGTTGAGCATCTTTTGGCAGCGAGTTTTTTAATTTATACCTAACGGCAAGTGGGAGTTGCGGAAAATTACAAAATTAATGATTGTTGAAATAGTAATTTAAGGAGTGCTTTTTTTTTGCTTTTTATTTTTGTTTTTTGCAATAAAACTAAAAACGAACTAAAAGAAAGTTGTTGTTAATGAAAATGTCTGAGTAATTAATTATTATTATTTTTTTTTAATTTTTTATAAATTGAAAGTTAAATGGTACCTAAAAAATACTTATAAAAAATTTTAACATTTTAGTTGCACATTTTTGCTAACAAAAAAATTAAAAAAAAAAAACAAAAAAGCAACTAACAATAACAACAAACATTTTCTCATGCTTTTTATAAAAGTCGCAAATTTAGTACAAAAATGTTATATTCGCTACAGCATATTTATATAGTGCACACACGTTTTTCATATATATGTACATACGCATACATATTTACTATTGTGTGTGCAATCGCATCGCGTTTGCAATTTTTCATTTTTGGCTGTCATAATTTGCAATGATTTACGTTCATGCTATCGCGCTTTGCTGCAACGCCGCATAGAAACGCGCAACCGCAACAGCAACAACTTTTTTGTTTTTCTTTTTTTGTTATATTATTATTTAGTATTTTCGCGTTTGTTCTCACACACAGCGGGAACACGCTGTGAAATTTTTTTCGGTTTATTACGCGTAAATTGAATTATTTCGTGCATTCGCCAGCCAGCAGCGGTGTGGCTAAACTGAAGCATTGTCAGCACTGCCAGCTGGAAAAATGTTGCACGACACAGTTGCCAACTCGCCTGATAGGTCGTCAACAGGTGGCAGTGTAATTTAATTGCAACATGGGTGTACATAGCGGTGGAAGTAATATCCCAGGCGAGGAGGTACCAAAGGCGGAAGATTGAGTAAAAAAAATTTTTTTTTTAATTTTCAAATTCTTGCGCTTATGCCTATGTGACCTGAATATTTTGTTCATCTCTTCATTTGCGAATATTTAGGCCCACAGCGGTCTAAGGAGGAGATATGTTGAAAAAATGAATGTTTTTGAATTGTTGTACAGCGTCTTTCGTGAACGAACCGCCACTTTTGCTATGAAAAAATTCTCATAACATTTATGAGTCCTTTGTAGACCACTAGAAAGCTTTTCAAACACGATTCATCTATATTCAAAGCATATCCGATAGATAGCTCTTATTAATTTTTACTACATTCACATATTTTCCATCAACTCATTTTTGAGCTTTTCCAGCGCATTGAAAGAATTTTCGAATATAATTTGCTATCTCCAAATTGCTCATTTTGAAATTAAGATTTGAGCTTGTTAATCGGCGGTTATGAACACCCCTAATATATGATATACTATAAGCAACTGTCAGTGAACCAAACACGTCTGTACAAAATAAATAATTTGACCTGCTCAAAGGTCAAAAAGAAGTAAATACTAAATCTAAATAAATTATTAAATCGTGACAGCCGGACTATTTTGGGGGCATGCTGAAAAATTGGAACCACCCCAAGCAAAATCTCAATATCTTCCGAATTGTTCAGCTCTCATGCACATGCGCCGAAAACCGTTAGTAAGCCATCAGATATTCGATCATGAATGACTATCAGAACCATTATAATGTAAACATCAGCAGATTTATCAAGAAAAATCAAAGATAATCAGTCATTGCAGGCACAATTATTAAAATTAGAACTAGATGTGCCATTTAGAATTTCGAATTTTCGAAATCGGATTATTCGAGAAGAATGTTTCAATTTCACGTTCCACCACAATAAGATAGCCGGGTCTACGTCGGGAACGGTTCCGGTTTTTCACCTGCCAAGGACTGTCTACTCAATAGTCTAGTTAATATTCCGCTATAACTTAGGGCACCGCAACAACAACAAATTTTTTCAATCAAAGTGATGTCAAGTTTTTTATTGTATTATTAAACTAATAATCCTGGTCACTGAAGGCCATTACGGGAAAATGTTTTCTGGTGCAATTTTTACACCTCCATTGCAATTTTTAGTCCGCGTAGCTATGCCAAAAGTTCATTTGTGTTGACAAAAGTCCTATGAAAATTTTAAGACATTCGAATATGGAAAATTATCGAAAATTGAAACCGAGCGCCACCAATTTGAATGACTTTTTTTTCATAACTTATATTTTTAGTTATCAAAAGCAGTTGGTATATGTGACCAATACCTCGGTTACAATCTTCAATGGCACACAAGTAATTTTCTCAAGCAATTGATGTTGTTTTATAATTACGGTATTTAATTTACAAGAAATTGGTTTTTTGTTTTTCCTTCCCAAAAGTTATTCAACAATTAAATATGTAAGTGGTCTGCTAAGAAAAGGACACCCAATAGCAATGAAGTAAAAATCAAGCTCATGTCAATGCTCTGCGACACAGACATGTCGATATGCATTTGGCAGCGCTCGAGTTGTCGATTTTATTGGCTATCTGTGGCGGCGGCGCTTGGCCAAATAAGTCCGTTATGCGGGTGCATGCAAAGACATAACAACATATGTGTGTGCATGTGTGTGCATGTAAGTGCATTTGTGTGCGTGTACATATCTGCCCATTTGGCCATGTGAGCAATTGTTTTTTAATGCAGCTGACGTCGCCTCTGGCGCGCTGTTTTTAATTTGACACCAGTTTAATTTCGATTTTTCATTCATGTGTCCATATGCGTGCGAGTTGTTGAAATTATGTGTCATTAAATGGCGGGACTAATTGTTCGCTGAAAGCGCAATTTGCCATTACAAGTCGGACGCTGAAGTGTTGAGGCTTTTTCATATGATTTCTATTGTTGTGGTTGTTGTTGTGAACTGCATAGCGTTTGCTATGCGGTAAATTTACACAAACATTTATTAACTGATGAAAGGGAAATTAAGTTTGGAATGTTGGTGAAAAAGTCTTCAGGATATATTTGCTTAAATGTAGGTTTTCATGCTTGCACTATGCTAAAAAAAAAAAATTACTTAAATATTATGCATTTATTAAACAGTATTGGATGAGGTCAAGCTCTGGAATACAATTTATATGGAGCTGACATCATCCCCTAGTTTTATTCACTGAACCAATGCCATTTGATTTCTATCTGACAGGAGCCACCTGACAGCCATCTCACATCTGTCTGACACCAATTTGACTTCGGTCTGACAGAAACCATCTGACAGAAACCATCTGACAGCATTAAGAAATCCATCTTACAGCCAACTGGCAGGAGAAATCTAGCAGACATCAAATATACAGCGAAGAGTAACCCTCTGACACCCTTCTGATACATCTCTATTTCATGAAAAGTTTCTTCAAAAAGGTCCTTCTACAAGTTTTGACTTAAAATGTGATCCATGAAACCTTGAGTCGCACTAACGAATTGTGAACATTCAAAGATAGCCAGAGCTGGCTTTAAGCAGAGACTCAGCTTCCTAATGGTAGCCCAGTACCAACGTATATAACAAAGTCCATTAAGTAATATAAGTAAAATGTACTTTACTGTATTCCTAGTATACTACTAATTCAGTTCATATTGGTTCATATTGGTGGGTATGTTCGTCCGTGTTTTAAATTTAAAAAAAATATATAGTGAATAAACAAGGGCTCGTTTTCGATTCGTCAAGTCGGGGGAACTCGTAAAAATTAATATTTTCAGCAATTGCCAACGTTACATCGTTTCGTAGGCAAGCGCTTGTTGCAAGCCGGATTTTAGAGTACAATTGAAACACAGTAGCTCGTAGTTGGCTGCCTACTATTTATAAATGTATGCGTATGTGAGACTAGAAATCAATCGATCGTGCCATGCGCCGTCAGCAATAATGGCAAAAACTGCAGAACAATAACAACACTCAATGCAACAGTGAGAAAGAATTACAAAGAAGATAAATTGCAATCGAAATTACCAACGATTTTTATGGCAACAATCCATTTACATGCAATTTACACGCACGAAAGATGAACACGAATGAGCTGTTAGCAAAGGTGCGCCCACAAATGTGGAATTTATTGCGCAACCAAACGAACCGTACAACGAAAAATATGTGAATGTGACGTGGAGCGCAAGACTGTCGCTTTATATGTAAATGTATATAGACCATTTGTAGGTATATACAAATGCAATTCCAAGCATTTTATATGCGCGCACATCCTTAAAGACGAAGGTTTTACATGTAAGTAGCTGCCGAGTCACCAAAGCCGATCGAAGTCGTTGATGATGCAGTAGGCGACATTGATTCTTGGCTTTACCCACTGTGGCAACGTGACATTCCTACAGTCGCACTTGTCAACGACGAAACATACAGACACGTGGATTTGAGGTGTGTGGCCGAAAGTATTTTTAAACAAGATTTTAATGCAATATATTTGGCCCTCCTTTTGTATTGCAGCGATTGGCAATAAGTGCGTATTGCCATAAAAATAAAATTGTCAACAGTTTTCTGGTCAAGTTTGTAGACTTTATTGTCGAACGCATCTAAAATCATGTCAGCACCTATTTATAGCATACTTAGATATAGGTTTGTGCCTTTACTGCGGTCATCTGATTTCAGTTACGTTTATTTGTGGGCGATAACCGTTACAGTTATTGTTAACTGCTTGCCATAATTTGTGTTGCTATGTTTACAGCTTTTAGTGGTACTGCGATTGCATTGCTGAATCTTTTGAATAAGCTGCTATTATTAAGAGATATCAAGGAATAGTCGTCTTTCATCTTCTGAGAACAAAGTTGGGTAGTTTTGAATTGATTTGTCAATTTTTGTTTCTGTTTTTGAGTTATATGCATTGGAGCCCTATAATTTGTTTTCACTTCGATGCAATGTCGGAAATTGAGTATCCTAGAGACTTTAAATTTTATGACAATCTTTCTTCTGTAAAAAATATATTCTTGACAGTTTCACACCGAATAGTAGTCACGTACTCAGCTAGCTATCCGGTGGGTATTTTTTCGAAATTATACTTTGATTTTAAGCGTTAACTTTTTACTAGCATGCCACTATGTTCTTCAGAGCAGGTTTCATCAACTTGTAAATCTCTAGGCCGAAGAGAATATCAAAAATAAAAAATTAAAAATTTAAGCAACAGTCTCATTCATTTTTGAAGTAGTAGAAAATCTGTCCTAATGTCTCTTTTCTCAGTTAATAAAAGCCCCTATGCTCCGCATTCATTGGAATTTTCCTTGCCAAACTCGTCCAATGTTGTGAAACCCAAATCGTGATAATGCAAGTTCATAAAAGCTACAAATAAATTCTACTATGTCTAAAAATTTTACAAAATCCTATAAAGCTAAAAAATCTATATTTTGAAATACTTAAAAAAAATGTATATTTATATATATTCTTGCTGCAGATAAATTATTGAAACTCTTAAAATTATTGAACTCCAAATTTTTATAAATTTTTTTCAGAAAATAACTCGACAGTTGTATTTTAGTCCTTTCGTTCTTGTGCAGCATTTCGGTAATCAAATCACCATAAATGATAAGACTTAAATTATTGCCTACATTTAGGCTCTTAAATAATTTAGCTTAGACACACACCTTACATATTAGTTTCTTGTAGTAGCTTGTAATTTTTATAAATTTTTTGTATTCATGGTCGGTCGTTTGACTACAGTTGTCAGGAAGACACCGAGCGTTTTTGAATATTTTATTCTATATTTTATTTTAATTCTAAGAACACGTTTGCTCCTGCTGTTATATGTTGATATTTATATTATTTATATATATATTTTATTTAATCATCTTCGTCGTCTTCATTTTATATTTGGTTGGCTGTAAAACCAGATTGTTGCCTACATTTAGGCGCATCATGCATTTAGTCAGGACCTGCACTTTATAAAGCAAATACCAGCGACAAATATTTAACAGTTTTTTAATTTTAAATTTCTTATTTTCCAGTAAAACTAGAAACATTAAAAACTTTATTTCTTTTTATTTAGTACAATTAAGTTATTTTTATTACACTCTTGCACTCCTTAATTCAAGCGTTCGCATGCATTTGGACACTTGTTCATTTCACACTTTTGCATATTTATCGCCTTCTTGCATCTTGTGAACCACCTTCAATATGCGACAAGTGCCGGCAACAGGCCTACACACATACACATGTGTAATATTCGTTATATGCATTGCTGCTCACATACAAATATAACATACATATTTATATGGTTATATACTCGCTCGCTTATTATATAGGTACCTTTGGACATGTGTAGACAACTGTTTGCGGCACGTTGACAATTTTCAATGATTCAACACGCGAATTGCAAATAAAATTTACATATCGCGTGTCTAGACGCCATACTCCCAAGTACCATTATTACCACTTTTTCAAACGTTTATCATTTTATGGCAATCGCCACACACATCCAAACACACACACACGTATGCGAAGACACTGTCTGCTTGACTGCAGCGCAGAGAAATAAAGTTTGTTGCTGGCTGTGTTCATTAATTCATTGCCTCGGTTAGACATTTTGATAATTTTATATGCAAATCAGATCGGGCATAAAATACTATAAACACACACACACACACACACACACAGGCGTTTGCCAGTGTTGATAAATGGCTGTCCGTTATGAAATTAGATTTAGAGTTCGCACTAAATGCTGTTTTGCTTGTGTAATTTGGTTCCGAAACTAATGGTCTGACAGTTTTGGTTTCCATTATTTCCTATTAAGATTGTAATTTTCGTTTTTAAACATCTAAAGCGCATTAATTTGAAGTACGGGTCAAATGGAATAAAATTTTGAATTTTGTATATGAAAATATATATTAAATATATTTAGGTATACAAATAAGTTTACTTTTAAAATTATACATTTGGCCTTCAGATCAAACTTTCAAGCAATCATTAAAAAAATATAAACATTTCAAAAGACTTTTTCACTTTTCTGCTACTTTTATTATTATTTTTTTTTTTTGAATTTTCGCGAGTGAAGAATAAATCATTAAATAATAAGAAAACGCAATTTTATTGTTAATTATTTTCCACAAGTTTCTGGAGAATTTTGAGGCCGTTAGAAAAGCGGTTTTCTTGATGTTACCAAGTTGTTGTTGTTATTAAAGCAACACCACTTCGAAGATGTTGGTTATAAATTTATTGAGAATTTATTGCACTTATTTATATCAATCATCAATTCCTATTATTGGCACAAAAATGTCTGCAGCCAACCAGGCAGAGCAACCAGAAAAATTAAAACCGAAAGCGCCATTCCAAAGACTTAAGCAACGAACGCAAGAGCAAGAAGGGTTTACAATGAAACGAATCTGACAAAACTCGCCACCCAATGACTGTTGCCAACATATGCATCACCGCCATCAACGATTGACATTCCGCTTGCAACATGTTGCTCTAAAAGTATGTTCGTACAACAAAAACATGCAACACATTTCACATATGCAACACTCATGAATCACGCATTCATCAAAAAAGTTTGGCCTACCTCTACCTCCGTCCTCCCTACCTCCACTCCGCCCTGCTGCTACATTTCTTCTGCTGAAAGCGCATTGGAAATCAATAAATTCACCTTCTGTTGTGTTTTGATGCGTTTGTGTTGTTGTTGCTGCAGCCTTTGCTGGCGAAGATCGCAACGTGGAGCGGGTGTGCGTAAAATGAGCGTGGCACAGCATATCGTAGCGCATTTAAATTGTAATTGTGCCAACTTATATGCCTCTCTGTGATGTGTTCCTTATAAGTCTGAACTTTTCAAGCAAAAAGAGGGGAATGAATCATAGGTGACAAAAAGTATGAAAATCTGTATGACATTTGGTGGAGAGAATAAGTCTTTCCGCTTTTCGCTCCTTCTCCTCCTGGACACAAAATTCTAAATTTCAATATTTTAAAAAATAATTTGTAAGATATCAAAGTATAAATATAATCGGAAGAGCCGTTCTGAATAATTTGCAAAATGCTTTCATAGAAGGGTTAGGACAAGTTAGTATGATGGGTTA
Source organism: Bactrocera minax (assembly GCA_021498325.1). Taxonomy (NCBI): domain Eukaryota; kingdom Metazoa; phylum Arthropoda; class Insecta; order Diptera; family Tephritidae; genus Bactrocera; species Bactrocera minax. Next base: position 320,890 of record JAKEEE010000099.1, read on the forward strand.
GAGAAACTAAAATTTTGATAGGAAATGTTAGTTTTTTTGTTGAAACCCTCTTTGTTGACTTTTAAAGGCAACATTTTCCATTTCATTGAACCCACCCAGGCGCCACACACACACCCACATGTCATCAAATCGATTTTAAGCCACTAAATTTTTGATATTTTTTCTCAAATTTACTTTTATTTCTTTTTTTTTAGTAAATTCAAGAACTTTGCTTGAACAAAATTTCCACTGTTCAATAGAGTAAGCGAAGTTGCTGACCGCTGAAGTTACGCCGCAGTCTATAATAAATGGCATAAATCGCAGAAAATTAAATGTTGGGAAACTTCTTAATTGTACTTTTAATAGTTACCTCACCGCTTTGTTATGCGCTCTCACCAATTAACACTTACTCCGTTTCATAAAAATTGCAACAACGAAAAACGCCAAGAACTTTGTATAAATTACAATAACAACTACAGCCTAATTTTTACAACAGAAAGTACAACTAATCGCACTCCATCCTAATCCTCCAGATATGTCCTTACTCTGCTGTTTTTGCTACTCTGGGTACATTTGTGCTTCTTCTTCTTCCTAACTCCTAGCTTTAAGTTTTCAAATGAAAATGTGTTTGAGTATTTAATGCAAATTATAACATTCTCACCATCTTTTCCAGCCAAAATCTGTTGTTTTATGGAATTTGTGGAAGTCAATTTTAAGACAATCTTTTCAGTATTATTCTCATTTCCATATATTTCCAGTATATTCCCTACATTTGTATACGATGCGAAAAAAACTCAGCTGAAATCCAGATGCTCAATAAAGTGGCAACAGCAAATTGAGCTCTTTCTGCTTAATCGAGCATCATTGGTTGAGGTTGTATTCAAAAATTGTAGAGGCCCGAATTAAGCCTCAAATTTGAGAGTACGATTTTTTTTTTCCAAAGTTATTTAAATGCTGCAATATCGACACAAAAGATGGTGTACCTCCTATAACAAGCAATTGTTGTTGTTATTAAGAAGTCAATTCCTCCATATGTTTTCACATATTCATGCATATATATTTAGGTATATATAAATACATATATGCCAATATATAATATTTGTGTTTGTATATTGTTAGTGCAATTGTTTACTTATCTCATTGTTGCAAGGTATTTGGGTCAAGCGTGTCATGATTTTGTTTACACTTTGTTTTGGATAACAACAATGTAGAAATACCTGTTTCTGCCAACAACAAACAATATTGGTATGTAAAGTATTCAACAAATGGTTGGTTAGACGCTCAGTCTCCTGCAACTTCTTTTGTAACTCTGTGTTAAGGGCCATGGTTGAAGAAAAAATTTTCTCATTTATGTATAGGGAACATTACATATTTCTTGTTCTTAAAGCAATGCCTAATAATATAATCTATAGAAGCTATATATTGTCTATAATACAAGTTTATGTTAACCTATAAAATATTTACTGTCAAATAAATATTGAATAATAATTTATCTCAAGGAATTTTAAGACACAAATATACTCGAATATCTTTTATAAGCGCAATAAAAAATTATTCCAATTCTTAATTCCACCACCATTCCAGTTGCCTTGTTGGCCTTCCTGGGTTTATACTCGTTTTACTACCAATTAAGTGCATTTAATTGCCTCAGTTTTTGAGCTCCAGATAATCGCATATGCTTTGCCTTGCTATGCAAGCTGACTTATATGCAATTATACAAATCTATTATTGCATTTATTTGCACATACACATGTATATAGGTATATATTGCATGTATATATATATATATACATATAAATATATATGTATGTTGTTATGGCCACCACATGTGATTTGAACTCTGATTGCAAACGAAGCTCGTTAAATTCAATTTTTTGCGCCGCAAAGACCACAATTGATTTGCGTGCCACCCAGGCGGCGCTGCCTATTATTTTCTAGGGAGATTGCTTTGTTAGACGCGAACTGTATTTGTTCGAAAATGTAGAATATAGAACAGGTTGAATTTCCGCTTTGAAGAATGAAGAATGTTCAGTGATTAGATTTTCTTTTGAGTTTACATATTATCTTTTTTTTTTGTGTTTTTTTTTTTGTTGAGAAATGTTTGCTTTTATTGATCTACTGGTCAGCACAGGCATTAAATTTTTATTGCGAGTCAAAAAAGTGTATTTGTGTGTGTATGTATATCTCATATGTTCGAGCAGCACTGATACTATTACGGGAGCCTGTTAACAGAGGAGCGTATTCCAGGATTTCTAACTTAACTTTTATTCAGTTAAATTCGTTGCAAGCAATTTCACAAAGATAGGAAAGGCTTTGATCCGACATTTTCTTTGTAATGTGAAAAAATTGGGGACACCATCAAAAAGCGAAATAAAATCACTTCTTTCTATGAGAAGATATTTTCTGGTTATATTTTCTTATTTTCTAGACTTTACTGATAAAAAGAATTCTCGGGATTTTCGGGATCCCATTTTAATTCGACGTTGAAATTACCTTTTTTTTAATAAGAAACTGTATTTTGTTTACTGTATTTTCTCATTTTCTGGAATTTAGTGAGAAAAAGTAAACTCGGGATTTTCGGGATCCCGTTTTAGAGCGACATTAAAATTACTCATTTTACAAAAAAAAGGTACTTTCTGGCTGTATTTTCTTATTTTCTATAAGGTACTGATAAAAAGTATTCTCGGGATTTTCAAGTTGCCGTCATTATACATGATAGGCGGGATTCCAAATCCTAATTAGAGCCTTCGCAATTTCGTTTCACAAATTGCCAATCATTCACATAGCCATTTGAAAGTTATCACAAAGAATTGCCGTAAAAATTGATAACTTCATGCTATCGCTTAAATTTTGCACAACACTGTACCGTTGCATATGTATAAATTAATAAATAACTTCACTCTATTGCAAATAATATAGCAGTGCAGCAAAAATCCATAGCAGAGTTGTCACTTTGTTGTGACAAATTATTTCAGACATTTCTGTACAACAACAACTATGTGAGCATTAAATTTTTCCGAGTACGGAACAAACAGCCAGTTGCGGCAAGATGCAGTGGCGCGCTGTCAACTCATGTGGGTACACTTAAAAATTAATTTTCTTGCGCCTGACATACTCGCGTCACATGCGCACATATACACATACGCTTTATAAAAAACACGTAGCAAACCATTTCATGTCCTCATTTGGAAAGGTTAATTCGCTGCCGCAAAAACACAAAAACACAAAAACACAAAAACATGTTTGCTGTAATTTTTATTTGTGCCAAATTTATTGACATGAAAATATAACAAATTTGGTGGCAGCATTGCAAGCTATCTGCCCCAATTTGTGGTAGCCCACAAAAAAGCCAAAACTGTACATTAAGCATGTATGTGTATGTGTGTATGTGTGAGTGTGCGTGTGCGTGTGTGCATTACATGTGTTTGGGAGCCTTATCGGGCGGCCGTCGTCTTTTCGTGGGAGTTTTGCGTTGATATCTCGCATCTCAATGGAGTGGCCGGGTTGGTGAAGGCGTTGAAAATAGGGTGGTCACAGCCATAACGGGCGCAAAGCTGGTGTGGCCGATGAACGAAAAGTGATGTAAAGATATCTGTGCACGTCTGGCAATTTGTTGTGCATTTTCAGGTCTCTTTTATACTTAAAATTAAATTTAAAATACTACTATAAAAATACTTTTCTCTCTTTTGTTACAACAACTACAATTACAATCACCTTCAATTTGCCATTAAAACGCTTGAATTAAAATTAATAAATCGAGCTCATTGCTCTTTAATTTAATTAGCTCAGTTTTATTGCTTACTAATACATTCACATCCTTCGTACGTGTATGTGTGTGTGCGTTTGTGTCTAAATTTAAATATTTTCGTTTGCTTTCGCAGAGATAACAAAATTCCACTTAAATATAATTTTTTTTATTTTTGTATGTATGTTTGTTTGCTCGCAGCTAACTTTGTGGCAAATTGCTCAAATCTTTACTATTGATAATTTGTTGCGGTAAGTTTTTTATCCGTGCTGTAATTTGTGAATTCCCACTACAAATTTAGGCATATCAAATTGGCGATCATTAATTCGGCGCGCGTGGCAAATCTGAAATTTAAATTCATTACAGCGATATTCAAATAATTTATTGTTTAAAAATTTGTAGCTAATTGAAAAGATATTGCTTTTGAACTTTTTTAAATTTTACTTTTATTATGGGCAATAAAGTTTTAGTCTCAACTAAAACTGTAGAGGAGCATAATTTATTAATGGATCTAACAGATTAATATTTGCTATGAATTTTTTGATTGATTACAACTAACAAATATTAAATTCTTAAGTAAGCCTCAGCCACACAATTTTCCTTCTTAGTCAAGCTGCTTAATCAAATCAGAAAAAAGCAAAATTGTTGTCGCTGTAATCTGTGTTATTCTCTTTATTTATTATATCTATCTTCTTCTATCTTTAATAACTATAGTTATTCTGAGTATTGTGGGGTTTTCGAATCACCGAGCTCTAATAGTCTACGCCATGCAGCCAGCCCTACCATGCTTGCCTCTGTCCGTTCATTTTCAATTCCGTAAATGGTTGCCATATATCCAATACCTACGCGAAGGCAAGCATATTCCTTTTAGGACCTATTTTCCTAAAATGTTTGTTAAAAGCAGTAAGACCTTTGTACTCCTGCTCACCTTGTCATTTTACCGAAGGGAAGGTGGTTCACTAACATCAAAAACAATTTCTCCCTTTGAAATTTTTGATATTCTATGCGTGAACAATTAAGCTAGGTTAGGTTCCGATCTTTGGTATAGTGATAACACGGATTTTGGACAGCTAAGGACAAATATTTTATTAGGACAAAATACTCCAGAAGATAAATCTATAAAGCCGGAAATCCATCAATCCAGTGTTGCGTTGATTTCTCAATTTTCTTTCAAAGAGATTCGACAAAGCGCAAGGATGCCCATTAGACATTTAGAGTCATTGCAACTGGAAAGACGGACAACTTGGACCAACGGTCTTGCGACCGCGTATTTTCTGGCGCTCAACGCCAAGCTTATGTGATACCCAGTCAACTAATGAACCACAAGAAGTCATCGGTAGACTGACTCTTTCCTAGTCTATAATTGGACAAGGTCACCCATACAAATATTATTGCCGAATTGTTTGATACAATTGATAGTAATCTGAATTACGGAGCACACCTTTTTGGAGTGCGTTTATTGCAAAATATATACAATTTTAAAGTTCTAAATTTAGAAGAAGTTTAAAAATAATAAGAATGTCAAGACCCATTGTAATAAATAACATCTAAGGTATACACCTAACTTCCTGTAGGCAAATAATTCAGAGGAACTTGCATTCGAAGGCATTTTCGATTAAACTGCTATTAAATTTTCCATAAAAGTTATTTTTTGGTAAGAGTAAAAATTTATTTCGTTGCTGAAGGATTATTTCGCTTTCACCAAATTCGGTGTGTGTCTTCGCTAACGTAGTTTCAAATTTTATATCAGATGGCTTTGAAATTATTGTCAAAAATATAGTACCAAGTGTATAGCTCAAATAAAAGAAGTACATAAGCAGAATAAAGAATTCTGCTTTAAAAGATATGGATTATTCATATGCTCCTTTGATGAAATTAGTTTGAGTCTTGTCTACAACTTCTACAATACTATATACAACTAATTCACAAATATGTACATGCCGAGACCAAAGTGTTTATTGGACTTTTATCTTCATTCAAATCATGAAATACGGATAAATGTTACGTAACGGTTAATTTATCCGCCTATTTTATAAGCATGAAAGCAAAATGGGATTAACCTGCGGTTAAATTTGAAGCACACACTCTAAAACCTTCAGTTAAACTTTCAGTTAAAGGTACGGAAACTATTATTCGAATTTGCGTTTGTAAATGAAATAATTGCTACTTTCAAAGAAATATTAATGAATAAGAAACTCGCGCAAACTTAAAAAACATTCTAATACTAATTGCGCGTAGAAAAACATCAAATTGCAAACACCTAACTCCTTGGCCAATCACTTTTGAAAAAGTTAAAATTTTATTGTTTTCTTTGTAACCATACTACCGATCAACCTAGTTGCTGGCTACAAAAACCAACAAACAAGCACTTTGACAATGTAAATATCACCTTTCTTTGTTGTTGTAATTGTATTATATTCACTTGTCTGTCTGTTAAGTGGCTGCAAATGAATTGCTATTACAGTAGCACTCAATTAAAAACATGAAACATAATAAATGAATTTGTCTGCAAGAAAATTGAGCAGCAACCACAATAAAAACACATGATAACTGAGCAGCAACTAAATGACAAACTGATTGACAGCGCGTAAATATGCATTTACATACAGACGAACATGCAGCCGAACGGAGCCATAGGCCATAGGCTCCATAACAGACCGGTTTTCAGTCCGTTAGCCAAAAAAGACGGTCATCGAGCTTTGAATTACTTCTTTTGTGCATTTGAATTGTTTGCAATTATATAAGTGGTTTACTATATTTCGATGGAACAAGGGTTGTGGAATAAAACAAGCATTTTTTGATGATTTCGAAAATCTAATTTTGTAAAAAATTTTTCTAAAAATTAATTTTTATTATTATAATATTATTAACTAAAATTTTTTACATTCTTAGTAATCCAAGCTGTTATAGCTTCTAATTTCTTTATTTAGCTTGCAACTTTAGTTTCCACAATATACTCAAAGTTAAGCTTTAACATATTTTTTATCACCTTAAATATTTTCCAGCACCTTTACAATGCAACTGTATAAATGTGTATGAATATGCACATTATTTTTAATTATAAGCAAACACTTTGTTCGGTAGCTCAGCAAAAAGAATTTCAAGGTTAAGCTCACTTGAAAAATTTAAAGTCTCACAGCTGACTTCTTGCCCATCAATCAATCTCTTCTGATGTTAAAATTAATGCGTTTTTAAAATTCCTGGAAAAATTGCATATGCATTTATATTCATTAATTTTTCTATTAGCGCAAACGTTCACTTATTTCAGTTTTAATCAAATTTAACTTTGCACACTGCAATAAAAGTAGCAATAAATTGAAAAAACTAAACTAATTTTTTTTAGTTAAATTAACTAAAGAAAAGTAGAGATTAATTATGTACGCGAAATCCTAAAAGTGGTTTTAGAATAAATATTTTTAATTTTTTATTCTTGTACTTGCAAAATTATATTTCTCTACAAAATTTATGTTGTATATGGTTTGAATAAAATTTAGAAATTTCTTAAATGTAATTAATTAAGATTTAAAATAAATTAAAAATTAATTCCATGACTTCGGGATTTTATCATTGCCATTTCGGGATCCCGAAATCTTCGGGACTGAATTGGAAAATAACATTTTTATTTTTGCACTGATAACCGAGATAAACCATTTTTATTTTAAATCAAATATAATATTATTTTTTGAAGTTTAAGTTTTAAAAAATTAAAAATTACGAAGTTTTTTACATTAGTTAAGGCTCTAAGATCAAAAACAATACTAAACAGTGTATAAAAACTCCAGTAAAACAAACAGAATCCATGGTTCCTGCAGAGAAGCTCTCAAACATCTTGAAAAAGAAAGTGTGTACTTACACTGTGCAATTTTGTTTATCAGGAAATATGTATTTTATTTGCTTAGAAGTTAATTCATTGATCTTCCTTGTGCAATCAAAGGGATTCAGAGCAATCATACCAAGTTCGGGACTCGAAGAATAGTCACTGGTGACAACGAACCGATATCTATGACGAACATTTCGAAATGCTCCCTATCCAGCTCATTGATGCACCACATAGTTAATGTTATTGCCCACTCTATTGCGCCGTGTATCTAATAATTTGTTATATTTGTGTCTATGAATAAAGCACTTGCTTCTCTGGGATTGCTGGAATCCTACTGGAAGTTACGATTATTCTTTTTAAAAAAGTGGAGCTTTAAAAAGAGCAAGGAAGTATGATTTATAGTAAGTAAGTCAATAGTTACTAATAAAGTTTTCCTTTCACATGTATAAAAGATTTAAAAAACATAATTACGATTTTGAAACAAAATGCTAAAATAATACCGCTATATTAAAAACAAAACTCACTTGCCTTCAAATTTATTCATACACTTAATTTAAGTTCATAGAAAAACATATTTATTTTTAACCTTTATGGTTGGTCTTAAAGGAGGTTTTTATTCATTATCGCCCTGGACCAAAACAACAATGCAAAACAAAAACACTTTTGTGCAGAATTCGCTTTGTGTCAGCTCCGTAACATTTGTTGCATGCCTTACAATTAGTTGCTGCACGTTTTTCCCATTCACTACAATAACTGAGTAACTGAAAAGTGCAATAGAAATCCACTTTTGACACATTAATGACACTCAATTGCCACCGTTATTATTTATGATTATTTTTGTGTAAATATTTTGGCAAATGAAAGGCTTTAACGTCACTTTTATTAGCAAGAGTTAAAAATAAAATCACACGCCACAAAATGGAATCACTCGGTCTGTGCCAGTCCATGGCTTCGGAAGCAATAATGTTGCTGGAACGAAAGTTAAATAAGACTAAAAGCAAAAAAATTAAAAAATAAAAGATAAAAATATTATCTTCAAATATTTAGTTATATAGCCCTCAAGTCCACTACTTAAAACTTTTTGTTGTGATAGTTTAGCTTAGCCCTTGCTGAGTATCCATAAGAAAAGCCACTCATTGATGAATTAAGTGCACACCGTTATGAGCTCTTTTAAAATTTTATTGGTTGTTGTTTTTGTTGGTAATAATAAGAGTTTTAGCAATAATAATAATATGGGAAATTTATCGCCTACTTTCTAGATTAAACGAACAGTGCGCCAAATATAGCGCGACAGTCACCTGTCACCAGCACACTAGAATCATAAATGCGCGTGAAATTCTCCGATTTTATACTCTTAATCTCATTTCTGGTTATCATTAAATATAAAAAACAAAAAAGCATTCACCAAAATGCATTACGCCAGCCCCTAATAATCAATTTCCGCATGCCACAACTTGTCACTAGGCCATTGCAACAGCGTAATATTGCTTTTTGCTAGCGGCGACTGCAATCACAACTGTGACGGACGGCAATGTCAGTGAATTCATGCCACAAACACTTGAAATCATTCGGCTAGAACTGGATTTCGCACCAGCCACTAGGCAATTCATACAGTCAGAGTTGCAACCGCAAACCCATTCACAAATGTAAGTATGTATGCAACTTAAGAGTGTGTGTGTGTATGCTGTTATTATCTTGGAAATCCCATTTGATGGAAGTACTGTCAAGATGATTTGTGCTCTGCTGATGGCAACCACTCAGGCGGGGTAAAGGGGCGTATATAGTAATTTTTGCCGGTGTTCAGTCGGTTGATGTGCCTCCGAGCAACATGTTCATGGTGCAACAATTGTTCTCACTATATGTATGATAGCTGAAGTATACACAAATATGCAAAATTAAATTCAAAAATCGGTTAAGTCCGAAAACAGTACTAGTAACTCCATTCAAGGACAATGATTTATAATATCATACTTTCCTCTAACTAACCAACTACTTATTAAGCAATATCTACATTGATAATAACGGTAAACGATTCAATCATTAGTTGTGCTCGAGCTAAGAGTTTTATAGATAAGTGGCGTGAGCCAGGGACAAAACAACTATTTTCAACAGTTCCAAGAAATAATTTTCCTATACCTTGTAGAAACTTTCAAATTACGTATAAGGTATTTTTTCGAAATTCGATGTATAACTTCCTCATTATACTGGAATAAGAAGAGTCTGTTCTTCTATCTTGTGAAAAATAAGTGCTTCATAAATATAGATCAAACTTTTTCTGCGAAACGTTAGTAACATTTTTTACGATTAATTTCGGAAAGTTCAGGCTGTATCATTCTACTTTTCTTTCCGTTGTTTAATTCCGGATTTTTTTCCCAATATCTTCTGAAAGCACGGATGGTCCTCGTTGATGTTTTTCGATCGTTGAGGCACCTGAGGAGAAGTCTTCGGCTCTCCCGTTCATTTGGTAAGCGTTTTCTTCCACTATTCCGTCTATTAGGGTAAGACTTTATATACGCAAAAATTTTTAGTTCCAGACGTTAATCATATATAGCATACTAGCAACAAGTTTGCCAATGGTTACATTATCATCTACTTGAATTAACCTGTATTGTAATAATGTTTTATATAGTACTGACTAGCAATCAATATTTGTTTTAAAAGTTTAATAATTTGTTATATTAATTCGGTCATGACTTTTTCACCAACACTGAATGCTTGGTCATCACTCTGGCTTCAAATTTTTATCTCATTGTGTGATGGATTTTCTCTAATTGAAGGAGTACAAGTAAAGAAGGAAGAAATGTGTACTCCTCAGCACTGCTAGTGAATTACTTGCGTTTCAAGCTTTAAGAAGCTTTCAATGTGGTACCTACTTAACTAAAATTACAATTCAAAATTTTGAACTCACATTTCTTGTATACTGAAATGCTAAAATAATTAATTAAAATAGTTTCTTGGCGCAAGCTTCATACAGAATTATGTAAACAATATTTAAATATGTTATTTAATTTAAGGCAATAAATATTTTTCTAAAATTATTTTTTTTTTAATTTCTAGCAAAAAACGAATTAAATGAAAATTTGAATAAAACGTATTTTTTCCTTTCATTTTCCATTCATTCCAGATAAAAATAGTAACTGTTAAGTAATTAGAAGCAAACGTTGCCTACATTACGGCACATTTTAGCAAAGTCGCACACCCAAAAACTTGTATGAAATTGGTATGAATAGAAGGCTTGCATAGAAAACCTGAGCTTTTCTTAATACTAAAGTTAATAACATTCTAAGTACCAATTTCATTTACAAAATTAATCACAAAATCAAACACTTGACGTTTTATAAATTATAAACTAACACCCAGAAACTTGGAGAGTAGAAAACAAAAGTGATATAAATGTCCATAGGCAAGCATAGCCAAGTTTTCACAAATAATCTTGGACAGAAGGAACTCGCTGCAACTGCTTCGGCCCACTTTGAGGAAGCAAAACCAAAGCCAAATGTAATAAATGTTGGTTACATCAGCAAAAGAGCGCATGACTCATGGTTAGTCATTACAAGTATAAGTTTAATATCGCTGTAAATATATATATTTATATACAAACATAATATATATAAGCGCACGTCCTGTATTTTGTGTGAATGCCCCGTGAAGCAGTCCGGATGGTCGACAGGCCAAGTAGCGCCTTACAATTCGCAAACCACTCCAGGTGACTCCAAGCGAAATGCAAGAACTATAATTACTGACAAGCAGCAGCAGCAGCGGCGGCATAGCTGGGCGTAGCTCAGCATATTCCAAGTCGCATAAAGGAAATACCTATAGCCACTCGCGACTTAAACTTCTGAGCATGCTGAGTCTCCACTAAGATTTCTTTTTAAGTTTTATTTTGTTCTTTTTTGTTGTTGTTGTTGTTGTTTTTGCTCTTTTCTGCGTTTGTTGTGTTTGTTGTAGCACTAAGAGAGCTGTTTTCATGTTCATGTTCTTCACATTGCAACATGCATTCACAGTTTAAGCCATAAAGATTATGATTTCGTGTTGAGGCAGTCATGTTGCATTAGCTGGTTGCCACTGCCTGCTTGCCGCTGAGCGATTGCATGTTGCATGTTTTGTAGCGCGCGTTACGGTCGATCGGTTTGTTGCATTTCTAAGTAATTTGATAAGGCGCTTGACGAACAAACACATGCGCACACACACACATATATATAGGTAGTCAATGTGCATGCGCTTTACTTGCACTTTTGGTTTGTGCTTAGGTTAGTGCAAATGAGTATGTTATTGCGCATTAGTCTGCTGCATTTCATTTGCCACAATTAGGCATTGAATGGTGCTTCCGTTGGAGTTGATTCTAATAATCTTAATATTTGCATACCATTATTTTTTTTAATGAATTAGCAGCACTCTTAATAGCTTAGAAGGAAATACTCTGAACACTCTGAATTATAGTGAGCATATTGAGCATCTCTGTCATTCATAAAGTGAATGCCAGTTATGAGCTATTTGGAGTTTTAAATATCGCAGATTCATTCACTTAGATGGCTTGAATTCATTCCATCCAGCAATTAGTAATTGGTAATTTTTTCAGTAAATTTTTCACTTTGTTAAATATTTAATAATTTTAATTACTCGAAATCATCCTTCATTATAACCGTACTAATTGAAGTCAGTCAATTTCCTAGAAATTGCTTAGCGCAAAAGAAAACCGACACGCCAGTAGTATATAGGAGACCACAGTGAAAGTTTCACCGATTTTAATAAATTGTTGGAGAGCGTTCTCTAAACAATTTTGAAATTTTTTCTTAAAAAAATATTTTGAAGATGTTTTATAATCCGCAAAGGTTTTCGAAAGGTTTCAACAGAAATTTTTTCGACCAACTGCCACCTGTTTGGAATTTTGAGGCCCGAATATTTGACAGAATAAAGGTACACTACAGTATTCTCAACTGTAGTATTCCTTTATCAAAATGGAAACACACAATATATATTTTTATGAACTTAAAGTATCCAAGTACTTATTCAAATAAACGTTGCCTACAATTAGGAGCACTTTAGCAAAGTCACACAACGACAATAGCATGTGATAACGCTGAATTTAAATAAATATTAATTTACATATCAAAAAGTTATAAAAGGAGAGAAATTCATTTTGTCATATGTCATCAGTCATCACTTTGAAATTGTAAGCAATTTCGTCTACTATGGTAAATCCTTAAGAGTAAATCCTTACGTCATACATACTTATCTAGTTCTACGGCGATTTTGGATGACATTTGTGTCCGTTTCATCCCTTAATCCAGATGTATTTCAAATTAAAAAAAAAACCAACGTTTTGTCTGAGAGTATTGGTCTCGGAATGTCACAAAGCACCTCCTCACATATGAGTATTTCCATAAGCATTACATTACTCCCAACAATCAAACAAATATTAGCTTCCGCTACCATTTAACCTTCGTTATGTATTTGCCACAATTCTCGCCTATCAACTGTCAATAATGAAATTCGATACGATGTCCTAAGCAGCCAGTAGACGCACAAATACACACAGTAGTTCCTTGACCTCCAGCCACCAGTCACCAGTCACCATGCATGCACCACACGTAACTCCGAGAGCGACTCCGAAACTTGCTAATGCTATTAGTTATCTGCATATGCGCACACAGCATTCCTTGGGCAACCGCATTCGACGCTTCCGCAATGTCAACGCTCAGGTCGATAATTCACGCTGCAAGCGTAAAGCCTGCCAGCGCTCAGCTTCCATTCTATGGCGACAAGAACGCGTGCATATTGCGGCCAAATGCGCTGTGACGGCGGTGCGCCGGCGCTCGGGTACGCCGTATTTGTTCTATTTCAGATTCGCATTCGGCCAAGTGAGCGAAAATAAAATTCGAATAGGAGAATGCCAACAGCAGCCAGCTTAAGAATCTAATGTAACCGAGCATTTATATTATCAGTCGCCTGTGCAGCTGCTCGGTATTTGCAAAGTGTGTGCGTGTGTGTGTGTTTGCGTGTTGTGGTAGCGATTGGCGTTGGTGCGCATGCGCATAACCTGTATAATTTCATGTGCAACGCTTTTGCGTTTCAGCCATCCATCGGTGCGGTCGTCTAAGCGTCTAATCCACTGGAATTTATTGGCGCACCGCATTACTGACAACGTCAAGGTGCACCGGGATTTATTATACAGATCTAAGTTTATTAGCGTTTGCTGCGAGTCGACGCACGTGGCCGTATGTGCACCAAATATGTTGAAGAATATGCATAAATATGCACATTTATACATACTTATTTAACATATAAGTAAGTATGTGCTCATATATGCAGATAGTTATTGTATGCGTTGTTTGAGCCAAGTTCAGGTCCGGCCTGCAGACACCCAATTACCTCCTGCATCAGGCTTAACCTGCAGAAAATGAAGGAATTTCACTGGGAGGTGCGATCGAGCTGGAGAAAGCATACCTTGGTCCAGCGCAAATCTTAGTACATCTTAGTTACTTAGTACAGTTGCTTTCTGTAAATAATTTTGGAGTCGACTAAAGAGATGACAAACTAGAGAAAACTAGAGCATGAACCAAAACCATAACCAAAATCAAAAATCTTACGAGAACAAATCACTCAGTTAGGTGTCAAATAATGTTGAGCTTCCCAAACACTTTTTTCCAAATTCCAGCTCCATTTCATTTTCTATTTCAGAAAGGTTTATATCACGGTTCGGGTTTGATAATAGCTCCAAGAATCTTGAAAACAGAAGAGACTATGGGGTTCCTTCATAAAAATATCTGCATGCTCAAGTTAAGAACTGAAGTCTTGGAAATTCATTTAGCATAAGTAATATCATATTTACACCTTGAGCTCTTATTCTGTGAGTTCCACATAGAATCTTAATATTGAAATAACAGTTTCGCATATTGTTTGGTTTCAACAGAAGTTGGAATATATTTACTTACTATTTCGACTTTGAGTAATCCCAGCATATTACTTACACCCCATGGAAGTGAAATCATAGCTTGCAGGAAATAAATTTGAACGAAAAAACCTGTAGATTATCTCTTTTATATTTTCTCATTCTTCATCATTACATTTTACATTTCTTCAAAAAGTTTCATGAATCGTAGGACAAAATTTAGTTTAATTAGCTTTCCTTTTGCAATGCTTTCAAGAGGTTTGTCAAAGCATCATTTACCATTTTGGATGGAGATTCTACTTTAATATATTGACGAAGAGCTGCGATAAGCCTACATAATGGACTAGGTTCAGATCCACGAATAACAGGAAGAAAGCTGAAGGGCTGAAGACGTAAAATTGATTAGCCATTAATAATTTAAATAGAGTATACATTTTCATTAATATTACTCACCTTAGCCTCTATCCCTGCACTACAGCAAAATAGCACGATGGTAAATAACAGAACATAGTGTACACAATTTAGCTTCATTTTTTCAACTTGAACACATTTGCAAACTTTGCACTGATTGTTGTGAAATGCTCCACTTTATATACGCCAAATTATAGCTTTTTGTTGCGAAGACTACTTCTCTCTAATTGAAAATTCTTCTGAGCAATTCTCAATGATAAACACTAAACAGTTATCTATTTTATAACAGCTTAAACATTTTAGTTTATTTTTCAAATATAATCTCTCTATTAGTTCATCTCTATTCTAGTTCTCTATTAGTTCTCTATTAGTTCATGCGTTTTTTTCACTCTGGTCACAGTGGTCCCCTTTTTAAGCATTATATTTGCTGAAAATATGTTAGAAAAAAGTTTTTCTACTTGCAAAGCTTTAGCTTTGTCTGAAAAGCTTTCAGCTCTTTTTGAGAGCTTTCACCAATTTTTTTTTTGCAAACTTTCAATAGCAAGTGTGTGTTTGAACTAATATCAATTTAAATACTGTTAAATTACAAACAAATTTTGAGGCTGTAATGATATTCCACTTATTTGTGGCGGGTAAGGATTTCCTTCTAATTCGGATTTTTAGATATTCTTCTATGTATACATATACGACAATAATTTTTAACAGTTTGAGGCCAGAACTTTCTATTGAGGTCCTTCTCATTTACAAGGCTTCAAGTTAAATTGAAATCTTTCGTGCCATTTTGTGAACTTTCACTAGCTTTGAAAAACTTTCAAAGCTCTTACTTCCAGCTTTCAATTAGAAGTGTAAAATTAGAAAAGTGAATTATAAATAAAGCTAATTACAATATAAAAATTTTCGAATGTTTGAAATGATTATTCTTCGAAATATTTCAGAATACGATTATGAATATGCTAGTTATAGTAGTCTAAGTCTCGATTTCTAAAAATATGAGTCTAAGGAAGCTATTATTCATGTGAAAGTGTTTCTAAGACATCGCTTCTTTACGAAAGAGAGTTCTAAAATTTTTAAAAACGAAAAAAGTGAAGTGGACTATGGAGCTTTATCAATATGCCTTTTTCTCTCAACAGCGTTGATAATGTTGATCTGTAAACGTTGATTTTCTTAGGCAGAGTGGGATCATATGCATAAGCACACGTTTATAAATCATAATTTTTATATGTACTCCTAATTCCAATAAACCGAAGGCTCAATAAAATTGCCTATCTATCTGTCTTTTGGATAGCGTGTGTCTCCAAACGATATTTTAATAGAAATGCATTACAATAGAAGAAGAAAAACAAACATATTTATGCTTTATAACCGTATTTATTTATACATATTATATAATGGAAATTAAGTATTCCATTTAAGGACACAAAATAGTGACTTTGAAAATTCACTTCAATGTTTGTCCTTTGTTTTTTCTAAAATCTTTGTGGTTGTCTCCACTTTTGTAGTTTTGCTAGGAGGTTTTCCATGTCCACCGCAAATCTTAAAAGAGAAAATGAAAGCTCACAACTTGCTATGGAAGGAATATTTATAAATTTGAAATTTGCTTACCTTAGGGCTTGCCTCTGCATTCAAGGCAAAAACGCCAAGTAGTACAAAGAAAAGGCAAAAAATATATAACTTCATTTTTCAACTTCGACTTTTTTCAGCTGTTACTTGAGGTTGTATTCACTAGAACTGTTTTGACTCTTCCATAGCTGAAACAGTGCTTTTATAAGCGTTTAAGCAGCGAGTACTATACTTTGTTTGTAAATATTGGTTTTTAAATGAAAAATATTTTGCGATAATTTCAAATGATTCACAGTATTAAATCAAGTAGTTTATAATACCAGCCTAATCACAACAAATTCTTGCATTTCAGAATAATATTGAATTAAAATTACATTGACGAAAGCAAACTTGAAAATAATATTAAGATACATATTTTTTTTTACAACTTTTAAACGGTTGCCGCAAGATCAATTTTTCCAGAAAGTTCAATGCAGTATCATTACGCAAAAGTTTTTTATAATGCAGCTAAAACAATGCGTGTTTAGATATATTCACTTCTACGAAAGCTGTTATGAAAGTAATAATATAATTGCCAGTAATAGTTATGGCTAAATGAGATTGATCGATTCAACATATATTCTTGTTGATTTCACTGTAGCATTTTGGAAACTAAAAGGCGAAAGCTGGTGGAAAGTGAAAGCTGCCACCGATTTAGGTGTAACTTTCAATAGGGGGCAAAAGCTAAACTCAAACTGAAAGCTGATATAATTAATCAATTTAAAAAGTCTTTTGTTTTCACTGGCTCAGAATGGAAAACCAAAAGTTAAAATATGGGTGAATGCTCTTGAAAAAGGTGAAAGCTGCTCGATTCAGATGAAAGCTCTCAATGAGTGGTAAGAGCTTGCGGAATATAAAATTTCTAAAATGCTGATGAAAGCTCACGAAAACTAGTGAACACTTATTGAATGACGCCCAAACTTTCCTAAAAGTCTCATACATTTTTTCTTCAAATTTTAACAGTTCTCTTGCAAATTTTGCTATAAAATAAGTTTTCTTTATATCAAATGCTTTAAATGTTGGCATCCAATGACAGCTACATACATAACTGCATACGTTGGTAACTTTGCTCGCCGCATTTAATGAGCGGCAAACCGAAAGGGCTGTAAATCAAAGAGATGCTACCGCGCTGATTTGCGCAAAACCACAAAACACCAACAATATAAGCGAGTTCGTAGCGGCTGTATGAGCAGCAAAAGTTGCACACTGACATCGGAATATAACATTGTGACGCTTGTAGCAGATTACGTGCCCAGATATACGAGCGAACAATCGGCCCTTGCGTACGTGCTGGTGCAAATCAAGGAAAAGTCAGTCGACTCTGCACATATAACCGCAACTAGCATATGCAATTAACTGAGTTATTATTATTCCGTTGTTCTTTTCATTTTTTTCCAGCCCATCTGAAGATATTATTCTTTAGCTTAGTGCGTCTTCAAAACCCTTATACAAATTATGACTCAATTAAATTTATTTAAGTTGCTTAGCTTTTCAATTGGACGCGAAAATTGTCGCTGTGGCAGCGCGCATGCGCCTGTATCTGTGTATATATGGGTTGGGTCGCATAGAGCAACAACTTGTATGTATGGCATGTATGTCTCCATGCATTGGTAGAAAATTAATCCAGCCATGACATGCTTTCGCCTTCTTTGGTCGCGGCGGAAAGTGTTAATTTCAGTTATGGTCATTTGGCTTGAGCTCCGCCAGCTTTTTATGGCACTAAAGCGGATTGTTTGCCGACTGGCAGACCTAGTGAAATTCTTCAGATTCTTAAATTTCAACAACTTCACGTGAATGAGTTGAAAAATTGGCAACGCACCATTTTCGGTGCATTCAGGTGTTGCATAGGGAATTCACTTTGTTTTTACATACACTCAGATTCATATGTATTTTTGCTTTTCTGTGACAAGGCTTTCACAGCACGGCGATTAATGATTGCCAATTTAGGTGCTTTAGGTGTTTCATTGTTGTGTTTTGTTGTGTTTTGTTGTTGTCACGCATTAAAAATCAATTAATTAACGAAGAACAAAGGCATGACTGTATGTGGAGTATCATGCAAACATATTTATGTGTGTTTGAGTGCCGTAACTTGTACGTTCTTGGTTTAAAAGTACTGTCGGAATCCACATTGCAAAGTCTTCAAATAAGAAGCGATATAGTTTTAACAAATTTTTAATTAAAAATTTGCTCGCAGCTATCTTAGAAACCTATTTTGTGATTTTTCTTATATAATATCTCCTAATATATGGCAACCCTATAACGTGGTTTTGCAGCAAAAATGTAAAAAAAATTACAGTAATTCATTCAAGGTTTGTATTCTTTTCATTAGCACAGTGAAGAAAGTGAAATATTCCAAAAGCAGTAAAAGTTCTTTAAAAGGCGAAAGCTGTCCGGGACACAAAAGCTTTCAAAAAAATAAAGGCTTTTAAATCGAAAACTTTTGAATTGAGAAGAAACTTTTCGTTCCTCACTTTTATACCAATCGTTGAACAATAAGCCTATTCGGTCGGCGGAAAGAGTGAAATCAGCTCCACCTAATGAAAAGATTGAGAATAAAGCCTAAAAGCAAGACCAAGCGCCTTTTCAAATTCAACAGGCCTTCAACTTTCTATTTAAGATTTCGTCAGATGGTTGACATTCTAGGAATCTGAATTATAATCGCTTGTATTTTAGTCTTAAAGCAATAATTATGTGATATTGAACCTGACAGTATTCAAAATTTCTGAATAATTTTGAGAGTTGAGTTGAAATGGTCATAGGATATCAAGAGTTTCCATCCTTCCAAAGATCCGATTTTATTAGAAATTAGACATTTTTAAGCTAATTTTGAAGGATTTCAGCTCATTTCCAGAACTTTCATGAGCTTTAAAGCTCTTTCGCTTTCTTTACCGCAAGCTTTCAATTGGAAATAAAATTCCAAGCCTGTAATCTTATTAGTGCAAATATTAAACTATCAGACATGAGATATTTTTCAGCAGCCAATAAAATTTTGATTGAATATTCGAATTTTCGATTTCGAATTTTTTCTAGTTTCAAAATTTGAGCTTTTTCTCAATACAAATATGTCGGTAAGAATTTTTCAGTCGAGCTTTCACTAATTTTCCATTGCTCCACATTGCCAGCATACATTGTACGGTAGTAATAAACTACTAACTGCGTAATATTATTTACTAAGTGCAACTTAAAATCGTACAGAGAATTTGCAAATTATGCAGCGCCCGCAATTAAGCGAATGACGAGCGCTCGTAACCCCCAGAAGTAGTAGACAAAGTGTTTTTGCAAGTGGTTTCAATTTGCCAAAGCAACCAATTCGCATTTTTCTTATCATACATACATATTAAAATACAAAGTATACAAAGTCAACAGCATATGCAAGAGGTGTGCAAATGAATTTTTACACGTAAATATACTTTTGTTGTTGTTTACCTTTTGTCTTTGCCATTTCTATTTTCATTTCGCCTGAGCTTTTCATTTTGTTTGACGTTTTTTATGCCTTTCGCAGTTTAATACAATTTGTGGCACATTTGCGTTAAACCGCTGATAACAATTAAGTGTTAAGCATACTTGTACAACACACACACATACACACAGACACGCAAGCATATGCGATTACATATGGTGGGTAAGATATGTGCGCAGTTTGCACTCGAAACGTGCAATGTTTTAATGTAAACTTTCGTTTTAACCGTTACTTTTTAGTGCAACAATAAAATGCGAAACAATAAAAAAATGTCCGAGGGAGAATTGTGTGAACTGCAGGAAATTTGCATCAGTCGCACACACTCGCTCGCACTCATGCAAATATGGCTATGGCCATTCTTGGTACTTGTTTCCCTGAAATGCAGCCGATTTTCGCTTTAACGTCGCATTTGCGCTAACTGTTTATTACGAAAACAAATATTCAAATAAGAAAAGCAATTTACCATTTCGGTCGTCGCCACCAAATATGCGCCATATATCCTTTGTTTGCAGTAAGTTTGCTCTTATCGCCTGAAAATCGGTGTTAATTGCATTTTTGCTCTGCTTCTGGTCGAATTAATGGAGAAGTGGAAATCTCAAAATGTTACATGATCTTGTTTTCATAATTAAGTACATATATCATCAAGCCATAAAAATGGTGTCAAAATTGATTGTAAACGACCACATGAGAGCTAGTCTATCAAGAGCTAGCTAAGCTATCGCAGCTTTTTCGAAGTGACATATCTTCTTCAAATTAGCTTTTATGATGTATTTACGTGTGGGTGTTTTCAATCTCAATTTGTGTAAAAATTGTTTTTGCATTCTTTCTTTATGGAAACTGAAACCGCTCAAACGAAAACTTGAGAGACCCTTCCATCTGCCTTTTGCTTTATAACACACGAAGGATTCAGACCCATTTCGACGATATAATATAGGCAGCCGAGCATACGAAGCAAATAGAAAATAGAGTTGCAAATTTCAAGAGCGCATATTAAGTAATTAGGGGTCTGGCACAAGTACTCTTGTGATTTTCGCTGTACATCGTCGGGCTTACCGAAAAAATTCGCAATTGCGTAGGCGAGAAATAAGCTTTACAGCTCGGCGCTTAGAACTTCGTATGAAATCGTTCAAAAACGAGAGAGTAAGAGTCATTTGGAGCCGAGTGAAAAACTGAACTATGCGATGAAACCAGTTTTCAACCCTTTGTCAGTACTTATTTGCGCTCAGCTATATTTTTTTTATAGTCTAGGCTATCATAACATGTGATTGTCATTGACTTTACACTTGCCTCGGCTTTGATCGTTCATTCTGTGGTCGGCCGTATGCTCTTATCGTTAGGCACTACTTCTATATTGTATACAGCCGTCCCGGAGAGCCAAAAGAGTAATGATCCTGGCATACCTTGAGTACCCACATGCTAAAAGGAGATTTACTTACAATTTTAGGAAATAAACGATTTAAGCCGAATATACCATAGAAACCAAGTAGACCATTTTCTGAACTCAGGCCGTTTTCAGTGGCTTCATTATAAATTCTGAGTACTCCAACTCGAAAATCAAACATTCCGGTTATTTGGTGCATCTCTTTAGTGTCAACTCTTTCAAATTCTTTCAATTTTTTTATTTTTTTTTAATCTTTTAATATTTCCACTTTTAGATAATCAAAACAACACGATCAAATTATGTTGATGCCATTTCAGTATACTTCCTCCAATCACCGGCATCTGACAAGAGTTCTGGGAACTCTCAAAGTCAACACTCCTTCATCTTGCAACATTTCCCCAACATTAATTGGTGAGTGTTATTGTTCGTTTCTTTCTGCATGCTCCACCTCCTCCCTCCTACCTTAGCTTAGTTTCTTAAGCACCGATTTTCATAAAACTGTCACTCTGGCCATGAAATTCATATAAATTCTGCGTCACTTTATGAGCGCACAGTCGAAACACATAAGCGCCAATCAGCGTTGCAACAATGCAGACTACACACATACACCCTTACTATTCTGGGTATACCTCCATGAGTATGGAGAGATGCTCAGTTGTCGCTGGCAGCCGCAGTTGTTGTTGGGTAAAAGCAAGTGAATAGAGGAAAAGCAGAGGAAGTGTGGTTGGCAAATGGCAGGCAGCAAGCAAAGCAAATTATAAGTGAGCTCTTGTAATTACTGGCAAGAACATAAATTTTATTGTAATTATGGCAGGAGACTTTGCTGAATTGCATATACTTCTGGTTGAGTTAAGTAGACGCCAATGAGAGCGTTGAGCGCTTGAAAGAAATATTACAAGCACTACTACTATTACAAACACGCTGATAAATACAGGATGCCATGATGTATATGGTTTTAATAATGGATTCATCGGGAATGATTATGAAATACCGAGTTTTTTGTGGATTTTTTGTACCTATATAGACATATTAAGGGGTGACAATAATATTTATTTAAGAATAATTTAAAATACAAAAATTTTGTGCGTTTGGAAAAAATATTTGAACAAAATATTTAGCGGAAATTTTCAAAAATTTAATTTTTTTGCAATTAAACAATATTTAAAAAAAAATTAATTTTTTGAAATTGGACAATATTTAAAAAAATTTCGAAAATAAAAAATAAAATTTATTATAGTAAATTTTTTTAAATTTAATTTTTTTAAAAATAAAAGATAAAATTTATTGAATTAATTTTTTTTTTAATTTTTACAATTTTTGTAAAAATTTGTATAACATATTCAAACGTCTTTCTTGGGCTTTTCTTTACAAACTTGCAAAATGTTGAGAATTTGTTTAAGAACAAAAATTGCGGGAAAATCTTTCCCGACCTAATAGTACGGCAGCCCTACAGGCAATCAACTGCCTAGTCACCATTTTAATTTAAATTACGAAAACAAATTAAGATAATATATATAGTAAAGTCTTCTAAAAATTATTTGAATTTTTTCTTGATTTTCCCCAAATAAAATTTGAGATTTCGACAAGCTGAATACTCCCAAAAGTCTCATAACTTTATTAGTACAATGAGTACACAGTTCTAAAATGACTAAAGTTGGTACGCCTTCGGTTTGACTGACCTTGTGAGATGGCAACGTCATTTAGAATATTATAGTTTTTTTCGAAGAGATGGAAACTCTGTTTCAAAACTATTGCAGGCTAAAATTTTCTCTATACGCTTATTTTTGCTATCCATTTTATAGAATTGATATAAAATATAAACTTTTTTATACATTTTTATCTGAAACTTTTTCTCAATTTTGATTGGAGTTCTTTAAGTAAATTTTCATTTTCAGTTGGATGGCAACGCTTTCAAAAATATGAAAGCTACATAAAAATATCTCCCTTGATTCGGTAAAGTTAAACTAAAAGTTCAACGAAATCGTTTCAGGAATTTCGGATTTTATTTTTATTTCCCAAATTTTTCAAAATAATTAATGAGCCTCCCTAATGTGCAGAAATTTTCATTGTAATTTTTAATATTACTTCCTCGTATACTCATATATATAGTTAATTCCTTTTTGAATCGGCATATACCAAATCTTCAGGGACGCTATTCAATACCCAAGCAACTATGGTCTTACTTTTATTCCCGCATGAATTCTTCAATTACAAATCGCTGCATGTGCCCCACTTAGTCATGCTAAGCAATTTAATTGCATTTGAACTTATTGCTCCAACACTTGGCGTTTGGTTTAGAAATGGCAGCTTAGCAAGCTTATTGGTTTTCGAGTGTTCGGGTGTTCGGGTGTTCGGGTGTTCGGCTGCTCGTGTGCGAGGTGGTTTCACACTTCGCCACAGAGTTATTATGTTATTCGCAAGTATCCATTACAAATGCAAATTTAACGATTTTAATGCGAGAATGGCAAAGCATGGTCAGTTGCTAATTTTCGACTTTGTTTTGCTCCCGTTAAAGCAATTCACTTCACAATTTTTATTTTATTGCGGCAGTTTGCTGCAATGCAACTCTGCTCTGTTTCGGAGCTTTTATTGCGTTTTTTCTTGCACTCAAGAAACAATCAAGTCAATTTTCGTCGAGCGAAGCCTTTCAAGTTCCAAGTTCGTTAAGAAACCGTTTACTTTAAAGATTATATGCGCACTCATGTGTTTATGTATGGCTGCATGTGTGTATGTGTGTATGTGTGTATGATCCGTAAATGCAGGCGGGAGTGCATGACATTTTATATTTGTACGATTACTCGAAGGTGGTTAATGACTGACAATTTGTTGTCCGTGAACTGATTTTGGCACTTCCACCGATTCGCGGTTAGCGCATGTCTAATTTTTCACATGTATTGTGTAAGTATGTGTGAACAGTTATATACAATAAGAGATCTTGTTTTCGGGATTGGCAGCCCAATTCGCACCGCATTTCGTTCGCACCGACGCAAGGAATGAATCATCTCATTCACTGGACCAGTTACGTCATTCACACGTGTGGAGGCTAAAAAGGTTACTGGAACTCTTATCCGAAAAAATATAGGGTGTGGCAGCTTTAATGCCATATGTAAACATTCACAAAGCGATTGACTTGGTTAAACAGTTTTCAATAAAATTCTAAGAAAGAATCGCATAAATGAAGTTGCCGAAATAGTCACTCTAACGATACGACGAGAAAGATTTCGCACTGTCTGGCAACGTTAGTCGGCATTAATAGTATAAAAAATTCTCTCCAAATCCGCGAAACTCCATTTCCTCACCAAAAAGGTGTCTCTGGGGTCTTCGGTAGTGCCAAAACCCTCAATGGGTATATTTTTCAAACGTTGAGAAACAGTCGTAGAAATCTAAGTCGATGTATGTTGGGACATTACGTCCATCTGAAAATGGTTGGAAAATGTCTTCGACTGTTACTGACATTAACGCACCTCCGATGTCAAAAAGGTGTGACATTGATATTGATCGATTTGACTACCGCTGACTTTATGTTGTCATTTGTATGCGCCATCACTGTACCAATCGAAATACTCGAGAAAGTAATGGGAAGTGGAAGAAGAAGCGTTCGTTTTGTCACTCCATTGATCTTGTATTCGAAATATAGTCCAAGTAAATTCTAAATGGCCAAGTTAAGTAAAAATATTTAAAATATTAAAGGCGCCATTTTTTTCAATCCTAAATAAAAAAAAATATGGCACACCCTGTAGAAAACCTATTAACGATGTATACAGATTTAAACTTTATGTTTCATATACTTTTATTTTAAAATTCAGTTGGAGCAAGTATTTTTTTTTTAGCAATTTCCCCAACCTTTTCCCACTCATTTACATTTTTATAGCCATACGCCTTGCATTCACTGCTAATCCGCCGCTGCAAGAGTGCAAAAATCTGTCCTCTACGTCCAAGAAACTTGTAGGCCGAGCCTTAGTTCTAAACTACTCCTCCCAAAGTATTTTTATTAGATAGGATATGGCACTTGCAGGAGTCCTATATTGATTGACTAAAAGTCCCTGACATTACAATATTTATGCCAAAAACCTTGACTATATGTTAAAGAGTAAAGATATAACCTAGGAATATATAAAATATTTAAAGAAACCTCGAAAAGTGTTGATATCAAACTTATGTAAAAAGTTTTCAATGAAAACTATTGATTTTAATGATAAAAGGGCCTTGACAAGTTTTTGAAATAAAGATGATTAGTATAACCTCAAGATACTCAACAAAGATACAAAAAAAACCAATATATTAAAGACTTCATTGCTACATGGAGAGAGATTACATTGCATGCTTACTCTCAATCTGGAACTATTTTTATGGGAAATATAAATCAATTCTAGCAGGAAATTTATTATAAAAAGGAGGTGATCTGCGCTTTTTTACACTTACGCTTCATTGGTTGCCTTCTATGAGAACCACAAAAATGTCGAAAGTGTCTTGACAATAGATATACCAGTCTACACAACCAATTAAGGGACAAGACCTCTTAAATTTTGGAATACAACGAAAATATGGTTTAGTTGGTTTGTTCATATTCCAGCCTAAAACTGAAAACTTTCACTGGGCAACATCGAAGAAGTTTATTATGAGCATTACAGAGCAGATACTCTAGATGTTTTTAATGAATATATCCAAGTTGGTTTTGTAAACACTTACACACGCATGCGCTCATACACTCATATTAATATTGAAAAAGTAAACGTCGGCGTAAATGAGCAAAAACGAATCAACACAGCAAAATCACTGCAAAATCACAAGAAAAGTCGCAAAAGAAAGGTTGCGCACGGCAGCGACGCTTAGATTATTCTTACGAAAGACCTATTACGTCAATGAGCAATTCTTCAGCTGCGAATTGCCTCCTCATGCTTCCGCATTGCCATAGCTGCAGCATTACAACATCCAGCTTCTACATTTCCAACACTGCCGCAGTCAACTCGCTACAACTGCTTTTTCAATCGCGCTGGTGGCTGGTGGCTGGTGGCATGGTGAAATTTCACCTAATCAAGCGTGTGAAAAGTAATTCTTCGCAAATTCTATTGACCATAACATTAGTTGCGGTTGCTTTTTTCATAGTGCTGTTGCTAATCAACATTACATTGCAGCGTTGTTGTTATTATTGTTTGTTGTAAACCTTTTTATTGACCAACGCATGTGGCTCAAAGCCATCAAAGTGAGTCAGTGTGCGTTTGATGGCTTTAA
Organism: Bactrocera minax; assembly: GCA_021498325.1. Taxonomy (NCBI): domain Eukaryota; kingdom Metazoa; phylum Arthropoda; class Insecta; order Diptera; family Tephritidae; genus Bactrocera; species Bactrocera minax. Next base: position 347,409 of record JAKEEE010000099.1, read on the forward strand.
CACTTTTTTATGCTTTGGGCGAATTTTCATATAAATTTGCATTGAATTGCGATCATAAAAAGAACTGCGAAAAATCCTACACTCTCACGAAGACATTTCTAGGGTTAGTTTCGAATACATACCTACACAAAACAATTTTATACCCGAGTGACTTTTGCTGCAATTCTACATTGACGGTATTTTTACCACAAGTATGGCTAATTAGCTCTGAGGTTGGCAGCTGAGAAACTAATTAATTATTTAATACGTTGAATTTTATTAGCAAAACTCTTTAAAGATATTTGTTTAGATATTTATCTCCGTTAGTTTCACATACCCATTTTTTTTTATAAAAGCAATAAACGTTATATACATTTTTGGTTTTCATTGAAATAAGAAAAAGTGCAACAAAATAAGATTCTAACTTTCATGTAAGCAAGACCCGCTAATTACAACAATTTATACTAATGGTTAGTCAAATGAAGGCAACCTTGCAACATGCAGCAGGTCGCAATATCAGTAGAAATAAATTATATATTAATTTCATTAAGATATCCCCCAATTACCCGACAATTTCGGCATAAAGTCAGGCACGGTGGTCCTAATATTCGATATCGGGGGTCTTGAAAAATTGTAATCCGATTTTCACCACTTTTAGGGTCAAGTTGCCAGTTATTAGAAGTATCATTTGTGCTAAGAATTGTTCCGACATCTTCATTGGAGCTTGGTTTATTTATTGAAAAGAAATATTACAACGCCAAGGGAATGTTATGTAACGAATTTTTTTCAAATTGGTCGAGGAATTACTGAGTTATAAAATTTCACCAGACAATCATTAATCGATTAACTGATTAACATGTCACCCTAACGTAACATCTTTATGATGAAATCGAATGCCTCTAATGTTTTTCCTCAGAGAGTATACCTTGTAGTAGCTTGTGTGGGAAGTGGGCGTGGTTATTATCCGATTTCCATTATTTTCAGATAGAGCGAGGCCACGCCCACTTTTCAAAAGACTTTAATTTACAGTTGTCTTCCTTACTGTGAATTTCTTGTACCAATCCGTGGCTTAGTTATAACACTATATATTTTTATGGTTAACGGTATTTTGTAGGCGTGGCAATGGTTCGATTTAGACTGTCTGCAATATCAACCACCTTAGAGCTCCAAGAAATATGTGCTTCAAGTTCATCAAGATACTTAAAATTTTATTCAAGGCATCCGGAATTCACGTCGTCTAGTCATCCTGATCATTTATATATATAACTCTATATCTACCTAGATTATTTTAAGATTTTTGTTGCAAGCAACCGTCAACAGAACTATTATACTCCGTGCAACATGTTGCTAGAGCATAAAAATACACTAGTGGTCTATACCAAGTAAGGATTTGTTCAAAACTTACTCTTATGGGGAGAAGATATTATAAAAAGTGGCATTAATTTAATTTCAGCAAAGTTGAGCAAACTGAAACAAAAACCGTTAAAGCACCGACAAGTGATTAAAATTCGTTATAGAAAATGTTATTTAAAAGCTTGTTTTTTTTTTAATTTTTATTTCTGAGAATTAACAACATAATCATTACTATGTAATCATTATTTGCATAGTATAGAAGCTTTACTCCCTGTATTCGCTCGAATGTGGGAACTTCGATGAGTTAGTGAAGGGTTAAAACAGATTTTAAATTAATGTAGTTAATTAAAGAAATGTAGGACTTCAAGAATATTTTCAAGGCTCTGGTATAACTGGTTAAACTCGCTTATTAGGTTATATAATTTTTTATTTTATTTGTAATTGAGTTATCTCGATAATTCTTTGGTCACGCTTTGGGTTAAGATTAAATGACGTTTCTAAATTGTGACAGCGAGATAATTGCGATTTATATGCAACACAAATATTATGGAAGCGAAAACAATAAGCGTGAAAACTGCAGCTGTACTACACACTCTTGTAAACTCTGAGAAGCTCCAGCGCTGAAGCAATGCGTAACATTAACGGTCGATGCAGCCAATGCAGCCGATGCAGCCGATGTAGTTGGATCGTATAAACATACATAAATGTTAAAGCGCAGCCATAAAGTGTTTTATCGCAGAAATAATCTGCATTTTTGTTTGTGATTGGACACACTTGCCAGCCGCGACAGCTGCGCATGCTCCACGACATTTATCCCTACCAGAAAGGGCTTGCCATTGGGTTATTTGGCTGACAGCTGGAACTGCAATTGTTGTTGCTCGCATGTGTGCATTTGTTGGCAGATATATCGCCATTCATCCTGCCTTAGACATCTGCAAATTAAATTTGCATCTGCAATAAAAAATCATCAGCGCCAACCATCATTGGTACTGCGGCTGCAATGAATGCGCCACAGTGGCAACACACGCGGCAGGATGCCTTTGATAGCGCACAGAGTGTTGCCAATTAACGCGTACAATGTACGAAATTTGCTACCGCATTTTTGCTAATTGCAGCCGGTCGGGTGATTCACAGCGATCGAGAGAGAGGGTGAGAAGGGAAGTTGAAATAACATCTCCGGTGTGGCAGAGAATGCTTCTGAGCGGAAATAACGAACCTACTTTCAAGTGATTAAGAGCATAAAAATTGTCTCTAATCACAATCACAATACTTTTTGGTAATACTTCACTTCACTTCACTTCACTTCACTTACACATATACGTTACATTCTACATACAAATATATGTTTTTTTTTACTTATACTTAGATTTTAATTTGAACTTAGATTATTACTTACACTTAGATTTAAACTTAGACTTAGGTTTAGACATAACCTGCACTAATACTTAGACCAAAACTTTAAGGTAGACTTGGACTTAAACATAAACTTAGACTTAGACTTAGAGCGAGACTGAGGCTTACACTCAGAAATATACTTATACTTAAACTTGGACTTTTCTGATTTTGAAACTTATACTTAGACTCAGACTTAGACTTAGACTTTGGTTTAGACTTTGACCTAGACTTGGTCTTAGACTTAAACATAGACTTAGGCTTGGACTTAGAATTAGACTCAAACTTCAGTCTAGGCTTAGACTTAGACCTAGACTAAGTCAAATTTATAATTATACTTATACATAAACTTGGCCTTTTTTCAGTTTTGAACTTAAACTTTGACTCCGACTTAGACTTAAACTTACACGTAACATGGACTTAAACTTAGACGGAGACTTATGTCCATATTTTTATATCTACTCCGACTCGTTACTTTACTTTTTCAACATTCAACATGCTCAATATGCTCAACTCAACTCACATGTGATTTGTTGCTATACATTATTTGTGGCAAATCGTACATCCTCAGCATGTATTAATATGAGCAAATGTTATGTAAATAAAACAAATAATATTTGCATACAAATCGATGCTCAAAAATCTATTAAGCCCACACCAAAATCCATTACCATCGCAAAGTGCCTCAAATAAGAGTTCGATGACTATACTTTTCATGAAATCACCATTTTTGCATATTAATTTAAATGGCAATGCGCATCTATATTAAAAACTATCATTAGCAAACTAGCCGCAACTTTCGCAACAGAGAGCACTCTATAACTCTGCGCGCTTGCTGCCACATGCCATTGAAGAAAGTATGCAAAATATGGCAACTGCACAAAAGCGTTCAGCTTAGATTACACAACTACATTCAATGTTAATATCACTGACATGGCAGTGGCAATGCAAAGAAAGGAACGGCACAACGCAAACACAACGCTTGCCACAAGTCAATGCCACTACACTTACATTTGTGTGTGTGTGCGTGTGTCTGTGTGTGTATGGGTGCTTGTGTATTGGCATTACCCACTTGCAGGCAGCTACTTTGCCTTTTGCTCTAAGAAAGTCAGGTCAATGCAAGAGAATGTTGAATTGCTTTTTAATATCACCAGTGACGCCCACTTCAATTGCCCGCCGCCGGCAATGAAGTCATATTATAGTATTTCCAATAAACCTCTTATGTCGCTTAGATCTTGGTATTTGTATCTATTTGCTGCCAATTCCCTGCTACAATAGTTATTTGTCATGAACTGCAGTGTTTGTTGTGGCAGGTAACAAATTGGTATTGTTCATAGTTTTTGTTGGTGAATAGTTCATCGCTTGAGTCTTCAATGCAGCAGAGAGAAGATTGAGTATAAGGCGCCCTGTCGCTCTGATTGGTTAGTATAAATCAAAATTTAAATATTTTAATAAAAAATAATTTTGCATGTTTTAATGGCGCAATAAAGGTTATAAAAACCTAAATTCATATTAAGTCATTTCATATATCAGGGTCCATTCAAGCCCTTGGTGATACTGCTTGCAAGTCGCATAAATTACAACTCACATATTGAGTATGCTGGTTAAGTTATGATGACGTACTAAAAGTCACTGGTTTGTCATCTTCCTTTTAATTATCCCTTAAGGCGCTTCTGCGGTTAAAAATATTATGCTTTGTCTCATAAATATTACAATAAGTGGTGCAGAATATTCATAAGCGCTCGCTTGAGTAATCAAGCCGACTTTAGATTTTCGTTTTATTAAAATCATTAAAAGTTTTTCTTATAATAAAATGGGCTTAGTGCGAAGAACTATAAGCAAAAGTATTAAGCAACGGTGCGAAATATAAGGCTCAGCCTTCCAGATAAGTTGGAAACGATTTCTCTTGATTATGGCCTGGTGCTCGTTGCTGAATTTCAAGAAAAAAGTTGGTTGGTTATTTTTAGTGAGCTTAAAATGTTAAAACAACAATAAGAAAACATTTATCAGGCAAATTTATTTTATTTCAAAGGTGTGTAACAAATATATTATTCCCAAATAGATGGCGCTAAGCGCGATATAGGGTTCAATAACATCATATCCCATCATTTCCTTCAATTAGCAAAGGTTATTAAATAAACATATATGTAAAAAGAAATAGGTACTAAATTAAAAGTATAGGGTGATCTTGCAAAGGTATGAAATTTCTTGCGTGCATAGTTAAAGTTATAGCCCGCATCTATACCTACATCATAGGTAAGCCAGCTATCTGAGTAAACACTTGTGTTTCACAATTATGTTTAATAAATTTTTATATTTTTTTTTAATTTTTTTTTAAAGTAATCATCTACGCCTCATAAAATATACCCTATAGTTGCAAAATTATATTAGAATTGGCAAAAAAAAGTAACAAAAATAATGCTTAAAATTTTATTTAAAGGCGAACATTAAAATAATCGTCGCTATATAACCACAACAAGCGCAGTTGTCTTTGTTCATTTTTAGCAATGTTATCTAAAACCACCAACACAATTACCAAACTTCACGGGAAACAGGTTTAAGCTACAGCTACGCTGCGATAGCTCAGGTCAGTACACATGCTTGTATGTATGTGTGTTTGTATGTATATGTACATCTGTTGGCCGCACCAACGCCGTCCACATACCCCCACCCACCGCAACCACCACAACCACGCTCAGCCGACACGGTATAAAATTGGCAGAAAGTTGAATAAATTTGAATTGAAATTTGCATTTTAAAGCATGCAACTAGATAAAATTGAGATAACAATTAACTTTGCCACCAGCGCCATAAAATTGAATATAAAGCAATTAATGTTAAACTGACCGAACGTTCTTAAAATGATATGAAAAATTATAAACGAAGGTGTGAGAATATTAGTAATTGTGAGTTTTCCGCTAGCTCAGTAAAGTTCTTAATGAAAAATACAAATTTTATTATCATATTCTGCTCATGTTCTACCGAAGTGCCCAAAATTAGTATAATGCGGGGAAGAAAATTGATTAATTATATAAACTCAAAGTTGATTGGGTTCCACAAAAATGCTTAGGCTATGCACATAGGGAATTGTGTACATATAGAGACGATGGAAGCAAGAGATAGTGTTAACTAAGACTTTTTATAATACTTGGAAGCAAGCTTGGAAAAAGCTGTACAATTACGAATATTTATATAGAATATTTAATCTAATATATATAGAATATTTCAGAAATAAATACTTGGTCTATAAGATAAGAATTGTTTAGTTATTTTAAGAGTTAAGGAAAATCATTTGAAATTAGCATGAGTCAAGTGTTTTTGATCTACTCCTCTATGTACTATATAACATTTGATTTTCTTTAAGAAGCACTCATATAACTCTACTTATTTATGTGGCTTCTAAGCATCATACTGCAAGAAACATTAAGTTCGATATATCGGTCTTATATTTATAGATAAGATTTTCTAGGATTAACATAAAAGCGAAAACAATATTTGAAAGAATATCAGCGAATCAGGGACTATATTGACGTAGATCACCAATTATGAAAATATTGGACAAATATAACTAAGCGCTTTCCTAATTTTTGAGAAATCACACACAAATTAAATTAAATAAAGTGACATAACTTAACATTAATATAACTTAACATAACATAAACTTAAAACATTATTAAGTTAATAAACTTAACATAATTTACTTAAAATCTACCTAACAAAAAAAATTTACACGAAAAAATTGAAATGAAGAGATTGTTATTTTTGCCTTTGTTTCAACTTTTTATATTTAAAATCTACCTAACTCACGACGATCTATCCTTTGTTCAAACTTAATCACAGTTAATTTGGTAGCAATACCATTTAATAAGGTTTGTTTTTTTTTGTAAGCCTTTTTGATATATTTTAGATTTTAGTAGTTTCAAGCGGCTTCTCATATGACGCATCAGATTTCCCGCAGAGCATGCTCCTACTATACGATTGCCAACTGCAATTTCCAACTACAAACTGTCAACAACTGTCGAGTCGGTAATTTAATTTCTAATTGACACATATTGATAAGTATTTGCTTGTAAACAGCTTGCCAATTCAAGATTAAAGCTGCTTGACCATTTTGCACATGCGCACAAGCCACAAACGTAAGGTTGTTGGACATTGCTAGCTGATGTTTGGTGATTAGATAAGAACTTGACGCTTTTCAAACGGCTGGGGAATAACTTGCAAGCTAATTCACTTAACGCTACATTATTGCTTATTAATTAAATTGTTGCTTAGGTGAATGTAAAATGTGATTCCTGAGTCTCACTTAAGTCGAAAAGCAAGTATTGGCATAGATTTTAAGAAATACAATGGAAACTTATTGCGCTTAACGTAACATAACAATTTGAGCAAATACCTTCAGATTTTGTGAAGTAAGCGTAGAATTTCGCTCCCTCATTCTGTTTATTTACGAGCATATGCGAGGTGTTATTACTGTCACATAAATCATTTAGTTAGTTTTATGGCTGAGCGAAGTTTATTTATTTACTTAACCATTACTTAACTAAGCGTTTCTTTAAACAGAACACATTTAATATCTTCTAAAAGTATCTTAAGCCTGTACTTAGTCTTAAACTTAAATTTATAACTAAGCTTATACTTAAACTTATACTTATACTCATACTTATTCTTGTTTTTTCAATTTTGTGTACTGGTATTTGTACTTGTACTTGTACTTGTACTTTTTCTTGTATTTGTCCTTGTACTTGTATTATACCTTTACTTGTACTTATATTTGTATTTAAACTTGTACTTGTACTGGTATTTGTACTTTTACTTGTATTTGTGCTTGTACTTATTTTTGTGTTTGTTCTTGTACTTGTATTTTACCTTTACTTGTACTTATACTTGTATCTCCACTTGTACTTGCACTGGTATTTGTACTTGTACTTGTACTTGTATTTGTACTTATTATGATACTTGTAAGTGTAAGTGTAAGTGTTGTGGTGTGTATTTGAACTTGTACTTGTATTTGTACTTGTACTTATTCTTGTATTTGTTCTTTTACTTGTATTTTACCTTTACTTGGACTTACATTTGTATTTGAACTTGTACGTGTACTGGTATTTGTATTATATTAATTTTATATTTATACTTAAACTTGTACTTATAGTTATATCTTCACTTGTACTTGTACTGTTATTTGTACTTGTACTTGCACTTGTTTTTTTACATATACTTATGTTATTCTTATACCTGAACTTGTACTTAATTTTGTATTTGTACTTGGGCTTGTATTTGTAACTGTACTTGTACTTGTATTTGTATTTGTACTAATATTTGTACTTAGATTTATTCATTTACCCATATTTATTCAAACATCAAGATAATTTTTCCAACTAGGAATACTTTTTCTTCGGTCTCCACTTCACTATGTACTTAGCTTAAAGCGCTCCTGGAGATTTAAGTACTGTATTGCTTAATTTAATCAGCAAATCGTGAATTCGTCTAATTGATTTTAATAGGCATAACAAATCATATGATATGAGTTTATTATGGGAGAACAAGAAAGCGGGAAAAAAGTTCTTGGAAACACTTAATTGTTAATTATGTTACGGAAAAGTAATCGGAATTCCTAGTTTAATTAAGTTTTCAGACAATTCAAATTATATTCTGCTTAAGGAAAGATACTCAAAGATAATTGCAGAGCAAAGCAGGCAACCAAATGTTGTTTCCAAGTCATTTCAAAACCCATGTAAAGCGAAAATTTTTCTTTAAATTAATTAAAAATTAGTAAGTAATTGGTTTCTCAAAGCTTTACTTACGATTCTCTCGTCTTGAACAAGTTTAAGTTGCTTGAACTCAGTGTAACGTAAATACATGTGTATATCTGTAATTTATGGACAGCCAGCTTAATGTTTTTGAAAAAAGCTTGTTTGTTGCGTGCCGCCAACCTAACGCGCTGGACCACCTACTTGGCTCAGCACTCTGGGGCTTACCGCGGACCAACTGTTGATGTCTTATTGCACGTCAAATTAAAGAAACGGAAAATTGTATTTTCATTTCCATTTTCCTTTAACTGTGTTTTTGTTGGGCAGCCACATGAAATTAAGAAAAATAATGAGTGATGACGCGAATGCGTTGGAGCCGTTGCTAGACCCGCTAATGGCGCTGGCGCTGATGTTGACCACCATGATAATAGCCAGGAAGTGGCGCGGTAAACGCCGTCCGCCGGCCAGGTGATGTAATTGAAGATGAAAAATAAGAGAAGGGAAAAGGAAACGTCGGCTGTGCCGGTCACTTTGCGGAGGGGAATTACGCGCATGCAATGAGTAATAATACGCTGTCACAGGTGGTCGGCGCAGTGAAAGTAAATACTCTTTTGATTACTTTGGTTTCAGTTTTACTATTTGTAGGCTTTGTGCAAGATAACATTGAGGTAATAAGCCTTTGTTTGTTTATTTGTACAATAAATTGTGTAAGCTGGCTTATTATTGCGAGGTGTGGGTGCGTTGCGATTAACGGTACTCAGGTGAGAGTTTTGCAAAAAAGCAGTTTTGCATGGAGCTTCAAAATGGATAAATAAAGTGATGCGTGTGTGTTTTTTCTAATAAAGAGAAAATAAATTAGCCATATTGCAGAGGTTTATAGGCATCTGAATGCAGAAACCTTTTGAGTGTTACAACCTTGTTTAGACAAAAGAGTTAGATCTTAAAAAGCTATATTTCTTAGGCAGATCTTAGTAGTATTTCATTTCAAGCCAATTGAAATTTTGAAATAGAGAGTCCTACTTACAATAAAGAAGTAAAGAAATATTTTGCATTAATGCATTTGTGAAGTGATTGAGAAATTTTTTTAGCCATCTTTGATTACTAAATTATTATTTGCAACAGTCGATAGACTTATTCTTGATTATGGTTCGATAATTAAGGATCCATAATATGAAATTTCCTAACACAGAATATAAAATGCTCACTGAAAATTTATCTTTTTTTTTAAGAAATTTAGGTTAGAATTCCAGCAGCAATCTTTCTAATCACCTGAAGCTTGTTAACTTTCCTACTCTCTACATTCGCTGGGGAATAATTGTTATTATTTTTAAGTTTCAACTGATGATGTGTTAAATTTCAGCTTGGTGTCTTCTTATTAAAGTTAAACCTAAGCTTCTCTCGAAGGAATTTTGAACACTCAGAATTAATGGCTTATGGCTGTTTAGACCTATATTTGAACACTTGTCGATCTCGATACTTACCAAACCCTTGCATTTGGTAATTCATCGCAAAATAAAGGTGAAAAATATATCGTACGCGATACAGACTGTGCCTCTCAATTAACTCACTATCGGTAGTAACCGTCGGTAATACTACAAAGCTACCAAACAAAGCTCATCTTAAAAATTAAAATTTCATTTGAAACTATATTTGTTTTATGAAATTAACATATTACAAAATTGAGCAGCGAGCAACTTCATAATTCTCCATTTTATTTTTGATTCAAATAAGCCTAAATATAGCTGAACATTTTATTTCTGTTATGCAAAACAGTAAGAATGACAAGATTAGCCCACACATAGGCCTAAAGTTATATAACAGTTGAAAAACATACCTTTTATACGATGAGCACCGATAAATATTTATTTTCAATTGTTCAATAATAAAATAAAAAAGAATAGAGATTAGATTTTCAGTTAGAAAATATTTTACTAGTAACCTACCTCTAGGCGCATATTTAAATAAAGCTGCGAAACTCACCTTTTATCGAAGGTACACACCAAACAAGGATTCATGCCACTTATTCAGCTACCTCGATAGCTGTTTTGATAATAGAATATACTGAAAGAGTTGCCAAGGCATTACATCTGCCAAACTAGAGTATAGTTTGTAAATATTGTAGTGGAAAGAAAAAAATAATTTAAATTAAATAATAAGGAAAAAAATCACCAGAAATACTGGAATACCAAAAGTATTTAAAAATTTCAAAAAGTAGTTCGAAAAGCATTCCATAAGAAAGAAATATGTACTAAGTTGGCAAATATTACTTTCTTTAAGCTCTTTTTTTGGTTCGTATACAAACGTAAACTCGTAATTTTTCTGGCATGTTTTCTATTAATGGATGGGTGGAATTTCCTGTACTTCTTTCTGAACAAAGAAAACAATGTCTACCCATTTGGCACTAAATCAAAGCTTCAAAGTACAGCAAACAACTGAATATGCGCTTAAAAAATATACGAAACTCTAACATTTGCTAACACGTTCATGCAATATTTACTCATGCACATACACACATGCACATATAGCCAGTAAGTGTACACAGAGCCACCGAAAAGGCATTTCACACTCCTCTGCAACAACAATGATATTTATCTCGTCTGCGTTGAGTAGCCAGAATGTCTTGTTTCTATGATTGATAGCATTTGTAGCCGCAAAGGAAGAAACTACAAGCGCCCAACACCAACTGGGAGAAATATAATTCTTACAAAAAAAAAAAAAAAAAAAAAAAAAAAAAAAATAGAAATAGAAATGAAAAGACCCAAAAAGACATAATAATTTGAAATAAAAGAGTGTCTGCTTGCAACAATGTAAATGCCTTCCACCTGTAATAAACACATCGCGCCACAGTCAAATTCTGCCCCAAAGCAAATTCGACGTGAACCCCAGTCAAGTTCAACTCAATACTACTGTCCGATGTGTTGGCTGTGCCGCCACAAGTCAAAAGCAGGCGAACTCGAGGCGAGACACAACTCAAAGTCAATTTGACTACAATCCACCGCAACTGATTGCCTTTGAAGCGGCAAAGACGCCAGTGATCCTTACACACAAACACACACACACACACACACACATGCATGTGTATGCACATAAATCATGCCAGCATTGCGCGTGTATGTGTGTGTGTTCGTATGTTGCGCGACTTGCAAGAAGGGTTGTCAAAAGTATTTGCGGCTGCTGCGAAAATTACATTTTAGAGAAATTCAAGACGCCAGAGTATTATATCTAGGGTGCTGGAGTTGGCTATTGAGTTGTTGGCTGTAGCAAGGAAATTGTTGTTGTCATAAAGATGAATGCATTACATAAAGTACATATCAGCCGGCACTTCATAATGCAGCCGGTAATTCATTGGGCCAATTGACAGGCAATAATAAGCGGACGCGCGGGCCAACGGCGGTGTGGTTGGGCAGAGAAAAGATGTCTTTCAAGTTCAGCTTTGCTACAGCTTTATTATTGCATATTAAAGGAATTATATTTGGTGTAATATAATGACGAAACTCAGTGGGGAAGTATTAGAAGTATCGTTAGCAGCATAAATGGGAATCAAGTATGAAGAAAAAATAAGTAAAAAGAAAAAGAAACAGCAACTGGACTGAAAATTTCGTATAGTTTTCAAGAAAAACACGTTTTTTAACAAAATTCGATTTTCTGAACCATTATAATTGTTATCGAGGCTGGCAGGCCGATTATAATTATCAAGTCACTGCCGCTAAATTTTTCTCAGCAAGCAATTTATTGAGATCCGAGTACAAGAATAAGTAACTGGGGGCCTCTTGCGGAGATTAAGGTGGATTTGGAAGCAATTCGAAAAAATTTTGCCTATTTTGCGATGGTTTGAAGCAAAAAAAGGATTACGTATGAATAATATGTCGAACATATTCCTCTCGTACACTTAAAGTGTTGCCTATCTCGCCTAACTTCATTTAACGATAGTTCAAGTTTGATTCATGATAGAAATTCAGCTTGGTTTGTTGGAACACGAGTAATATATACTGTGGACTTTCCACTCATATAATTCGTTTCCAATCGCAATATGCCTGAAGCTGTTGTCCAACCTTAGGAATTCTGTGAGTCAAAACAATCATCGTAAAGTTCTATGTAGAGTTCACCCTCAGGACCTCAAAAACTTTCCTCTTACTTTCGCTTTAGGCTCACCGACAGCCAGCCTGTGTTCTATAATAAGAGATCCAACTCAATAAGGAAACTCATGATCCACTAGATTCCATTAGTTGTATTGAAGAAATAAATATTTACGGGAGATGGATGGATGGAGAACGCTTGCTAATTCTACATATGTCACAGAGGTGGGCAGATTAACTGCAAAACACATGTACTTTCCAGACAAGGTGACAATATATAAAACTATCCCCTCGATTAGAGAAAATTTTTCTTCTGGATATAAGGATGGATATAAGGACTTTGAGTCAAATATTCGAAGTATGAGTAACGGATACATGTGAAATTGTAGGTTGTTTCTTGATAGGGATCATAGATCATGGAAACCTTTGAAATGGATAAAACTACTGCTTTAGTATAGGTGTCTTATAGTATGTCTAAAAAAGTTTAGAGTAGGAGACTATCTATTTTCTTAAAGCATTTCTGAATAGATACTGGAAGAGTGCCATAAATTATGGGGAAATGTACGAACACCCTTCATTTTTTAATTCATTCCGTGTAGCCCTTAGACATTTACCCAACAAAGACTGTAGAAAATTTTCAAACGAAATAAAAGATCTTTCAGATAGCAGTGATTAATAGCTAATAAAGGTTAAGTCATATTTAGGTTAGGTTATTTTAGTATATAGCCGTTAGTGCCAAGTAGGTCTTTTGTGGCAAAAATAGTTACGAGGGACTTAAGTTTGAATTCTATTAGTTCAGGTTATGGAAATTTATTGGAGATTAGATTACAAGAAAAATTTAGTTGAGTGGAACTGAACTTACCTGCTTTGGGTAAAATTTGATGCTATCGGATTTGATTAGAATATATTGTAGGTGAAAGCTTGATCACTAAGAACCTTTGAACTTTTAACAACACTATCTAGATTTTGTGGACCCCATTGAACTTTCGAAATAGTTTTTATAGTTCCAAATATTACATAGTTAAAGTTATTCAATTATAATTTGATATAGGTAGAGTTACATAAAAATAGGGGTCTTTGGAAAACACATTTACTTAAATTCATTCTCCTTTAGACCGATTTTGTCTTTAACCTGAAAGATCATCTCACGATAATCTTCAACGTCCCAAATATGGACCAGTAGTATCTAAAAAAAACTAAAGCTCTTAAATATAAACCATATATTTAACTATATAAATATATTGACTAGCGAAGCAGATCTCGAAGTATCAAATTAATTTTTGATTTTTGATAAAAAAATAATATCGGAAACCTTTAACAAATAAAAAGCTAAGTTTCGAAATTTTCGAATTCACTTTTTATTTTCCTTTTACCGAATTAAAATTACTAAAAACATTAACACAACCAATAAATGGTAAGTTACTAAATTTTCTTAAACAATACTTCGTGCCACAAGCGCGTGTTGCAATCGAGTAATAAAACTGCACAAGCTTTTTAATAAAAAACTCCCAGCAACCCTCCCTGCCAGTCACTACCCACTAAGGTCTCTTGCTACAAATTTGCTGACATCGCGAGAGTTACTTTATTACATTTGACGCCAGTAGCCAAAAAGGCAACGCTGCAGCCGCAAATTAGCCGTGGATTTTGGCTAAAAGCATCAGACACTTACAAGTGCGCCAAGCGGCAGCGTGTTATAAACAAAAAAGGGGAAAAAATTAAAGTTAAAAAGCAAAAATAGAAAATGTAACAAAAATCCTTTTTTGGCGCGGCGACGCCGACTCGTGGGAGTAGCGCGCTCGCGCTGATAAGGACGCCCGAGACGGCTGAACGCCAGCGGTGGGCAATGTTAATTTTTATATGCCACTTATGCACCAGTAGTGTATATGTATAAATGCATGTAGCGCATTTGTAAGTAGCACATATCTTGGCGTCTGCGCAGCGGCCACTCGGGCGCATACCTCCCACCGACAAGTTGCAATCTCCCATAAATGCCTTGCAGATAAATTATTTCCAATTATATTGAAAACAGCGTTGCCCACCCGCTCGAACGGCTAACAGAAAGACATACAGACAGACAGACTTGTGGATTTTTATATTTATATGTGTGCAATTTTTTCTAAATTTTATTTTTTATTTAGTTGATAGCTTAAATTTAATTGAATGCGATTTGATTGCAAACTTTCGGAGCTTTGGAAGTGTGCCGACTTTCGGTGGCGATGAATTGATAACAAATTGCACTCTAATATCTGGAAAATCGCTGACATTTGCTAGTGTTTCTGCTGAAAGGTTGAACTAGTTTCGTTGTTATTGTTGTGGTTATTTGGTGTTGCACAAATTGCAGCCGTACAAATGGTGAAAGAGGGCATGCGCAAGGGCGTGAATGTATGAAAATTTTGTTGGACAAAGACAATCACGCCTCTTAATGTTTCGCGCACAAACTATTTGGGGTCATGGAAAAGTTCGAAGGAACCAGTTAGCTTAGAAAAATAACCGAAAAACGCTCGTGGTAGACTTACGGGCGCTTCCTCACTCTATATATAGAGGGCACTTTTGGAGTTTATCTCTCTACTTCTGAACTCTTTGCCTTTCAACTAGTTCAGGGAATGCAGGGCTATGACAATTATGTGAATATATGGGAGTCCAAAACAAATGTCCAATCCAATAAAATTACCCTACAAGTCAGTTATTCGGGACATTGGTACAAGTCCCTTGTTTCGCCAAAAGCAGTCTAACGTACTTTCCCTTTTCTGGAACTAGCCACTTCTCATAGCAGTATAAAAATTCAAATTCCTTTTCCTTTTGACCTCGCAGTGACCTCGATATAAATGGTCGCACCACTTTACTATTTTCTCAGGCGCCTATCCTGCGTAGTAAACCCAAACGTCAGTGGCGTAATTAAGGATCGGAGATTGTTTCTTTGTAAGGGCGACTGACTTGCTGCAGTTGGAGGATTATTATTGTTTAACTTAAAACTTATAACTTAACTTACTTAATCTTACAACTTTAACTTATTTTACGTTATGTTGTATATAACTTAACTTTGACTAACATAACATAACTTAATCCAACATAACATATCTCAGTATAGCCTAACGTCGCATAACCCAACATAGTCTTACATAGCGTAACTTAACGTAAGTTAACCGAAGTTAACTTGACACAACACAACATAACACAACATATCATAACCTTTATAACCTAATTATAACGCTTGCTAGCCAAACGTTTCCTTTTCCTAAACTAAGTTAACTCAACATAGCCTCACCTAAGTCCAGCAGCAGCATTTCGCAATAAATATCACTATTTCGCTGTTTGCTGTTCTGTCATAATTTTCATTCATTACTTGTTTATTTACTTTGAATTAATTTTCAATCAGAATAAAAAAGAGTAACGCCAAGCAATTTCAACAGCTAGTTTGCTTGTCAATCAAATTAATCATAACAATCGTATAATTATTGCATTCATTTCAAATAACGTATATCTATGTATTTAATTTATTTAGCCACCCATTTTTATCAGCATTAAACTGTCCGTTAATCACTTGCTTTTTTGTGCGAGTGCGCCGATTTGGTTAGACAAGCGGACGCCAGTTAACCCAAGCACACTCATTCGTACACATTTGCTCAAGCGCTCCGCTGGCAACTCATTAAGCGATCGAGACAATAAACCGGCTTGGCCAAGTTGTCTTTGTTTGTATTTTTTTTCTCTTTTTTTTTGTTTTTTTTAATTGAAGCAAATTAGCTTGTGTTTGTTTGGTTAACAAGGAATTCGATTTTCATTGTGGTGAAACCAAGGCAGTGCTGCTTTTTTCACGAATTATTATAATTGTTTGCATTCTATTATGAATTGGTTGGCTATGCAATTATCTAAAGCTGTCACAGTGCTTATGTCAATGGTGGTACAGGTGTTTTCAAGCTCTTGTCTGAATTCGGCAATAAAAAGTGGTTTAGTTCAAAAATAGTTGAAGTTTTGAGTTTACAGTTTCGATGGTATGTAGACATATTCCACATGTGGTACGTATGTTTGTGGTCCTATGAGATTTGTTTAACTATTTTGACAGTTTGAGAGAATTTCAATATAACTTATTGGTGGAATTTCGCGGTTCGCTAAAAATTTTATTTCAAAGGCGGAAAACATTGAAATAGTCGCTGATGACAAAAGCACAAATATTAAAGTAGCCATTCATTTAAGCTTACTATAGATCTCATCATGAATAACGGTAATATCTTTTAACCATTTTCGTGAACCATGTTTTCTAGTATTACTAATACTGTTGTATAGTTATAAAGTTGATTTATCAGCTAAAGGCAGTTGAGAAATATCTCGAATAGGGACCAGAACTCACCTTCTCTCAAGAATTTATAACCTCACAAACCGATTTAAGTTCTGGGTGTGTATTATTGATTTGTATTCGAAATCCAGTAAAGCCTTGAACTCGATCGGCGACGCTGAGTTCGATATGTCGTTATATTATATATTTGTTTTATCGGTGCTAAGGGAATATATAGGTCGAACAATTTGACGGGTTTCAGAACTATTTCTCACACTTTTAACACAGACCAAGATAATATTAAGCAATTTCACACACCAAATTTAAGAGAGAGAGATTGGTCAAGTTATGGTAGGCGGTATCAGGCCCTCTGTTTAGCTTTACCATTTTTAAATCCAATTTACCGTACTACTAATTTTGAAATTCTGATGTTATACGTTAGAGAGCTATCAGAGCCTTCAGTAGTTTTGAAAAATAAGTAATACTTGAAATGAAATTTGAGAGTATTTACTACCCGATTTCGTTCACTTTCAAATAGTTGGATAGGTTTTCAAATATTTTCATCAACATTTACTTGAGTACGAGTAGCGCGCGAGAAAGGTGCACTTGAAGGATGGGGCCAATAGCACTATTCTGTAGTATCATCACCCCTTATACACCTCATTCGGTTATTTATATGATTTGATGAAGTTTTAAATTTTTTAGGAGAGATTTGTAGCAATTTATGAAACTTTTTTGGGCGTGGCGTAAGACCTAGCTCATTTCTGTGCACACTTTAATCAAAACATTTTGCTTCATTAATAACTCAAACTCAATTTTTTAATAACTTCTATAATTTTATATGCAAAAGATTGGAAAATAAGGCACTTTGGTAGTTTCATCGTTATACCCGATACCTTTTATGCCTTTGTGTTACAACTTTGAAGCGATATGGAGAAGGAAAAGAGGCATAACCATCAAATATTATATTAGACCATTTAATTACTATTCGTTCGCCTGGTTGTTTGAATAAAGAGTAATTCATGAATGTTCGAAATATCTGAATTTTATTTGGTAATCAGGTTAATTTTTATAACGAATTAGTAAGTTTTTGGAGGAATGCAGATCAGCTAACTCTAACTTGTGTCACAATTGAGCAGTAATTAACTAGATATCAGATCTGCTGTATGAGAGCTCAACTCACAGCAGAAAGGTATAGAACCAAATTACTGCCGGCTTCTAATTCTATGTACAATAAATATGTGTATCAAAAGCTTTTTAAATTGTTTTAAAGTCTTAAATAAATATCAAAAATTACACAGTTGTGAATTAAAATAGGAATTTGGTTATATTATGCTATATACATGCATATTCGATAGAAAAAATGTTGCTATAATAATTACATTTGTCAAAAAAAAAAATTTATATTCGTAGAACCTAAATTATTAAAGGAACCTTAGTATTCAGTTAAATACACACTTCTATATTAATTCTTATAAAGCAACTATGGCGCTCATATAAATCCATTTTAATATGAATAGTTAAATACAGCTTTGTTCGAAAACTTATTGCCGCATATAAAATTCAATTTTGTTGCACTTTGCCAATCAACGAACTGTTCGTGCCATGGATTTCGCGCCAATATTTGTGGCGACTCGGCGCACCAATTCAAATGCTCGTGCTGCACTCGGCATGCACAACCGCCGACACTAAAATTTAATGCACAACTATCCACCACTATTTACCGTAGTGTAGCACAGAGATAATTGCGATTTATAAGCAATCACCCGAACGATAGGCAGCCGCGAGATTTGCTCTAGTTTCGGGCTAAGTTTCAATAGCAAAACCTAAATTATGACCTAAGGCCATGCACAACAACCAAGGTGCACCAAGGCAGATATATAATAATAATGACACAACAGCAACAACAACAATAACAACAAAATCAGAGTGAAATCTGCAAATTTCATATTCGCTGCATATAAATGGGCGTTGGGATTAGAGAAAATGCAGGCAACTATGATTGTAGGCTGCCAGACTGCGCACTTTTTCGCAACACCGGCGATTTGTTACACCTATAAGTAAGTGAAATTTTGTTTTGGCGGGCATGAAAACAAAATAAAATCTGCAATAGAAAGTATTTTGTGTGTCGTTTGTTTAGTCATGGGCTTATATGGTGTATTACAACAGCAACAATGCAAATGTAGTTACTGAGCTGATTGGCGCTTTTGCCGCAACACGGTTATTGCGCAGACGGAAGGCGCATGGCGAACAGCTTGTGGCAATGATTTGAGTTGTGAGGGTGTTAATCAGTAGCAATAACAATTGCTTGTCGGGATTTAGCACGATTTCGCCGTTGTTGTTGACTTTTTTGTGAAAATTTTAATAATTTCTGCATTCGATTAAATCGAGTTCGTTGCTTAAGTCTTTTGTTTAGAAATTTAGTTGATTTAGAAGTTTAGTAGAGACAACTTTTGAGTAAGTCTAAAAAATTATTGGTAACGTATTGTATGTTTTTAAAATTAAATTTTAACTTATTTCACATTATAAAAGCATAAAATCATTATTAAGTCATTATTATAAAAGAATTTATGTGAAAATCACCTGGATTTCAACTACTTCCCAACAGTAGCCCCGCCTCACAACTAAATTCCCTTAAATGCGAATTTTAACGCCTTTTAATATTACTTTCATTAAACCAACTCTTTTCGTTTACTCGGACCTACCCATTTAAGTGTCGGGTGTCACCTGAGACTTGCACGCATTGCTGCTGCCGGTCGGCACCATTTTTGGACAACACACCGAGCTCGCGGTTGTCAAATGCAATTTTTATAATTGCGTTGTCGCTTTTTATTATTTGCAGTAATGATTTCCCGCAGTAATACATACATACATACGTACAAACATATACTCAGATATGTGTAATTGGTGCGACTCTGCGTGTCTGAGATCTCAATCAAAAATTACATAATTTGATTTATTTGACGAAATCCATTTAATTATATTTGAAAATTGTAGTAATTACTTTAATATGATTTTTAAATGTGATTTTTTCTTCGTAAGTACACCGTGTGCCGAAAAGAAATACATATGCAAAAAGTTTAATAACTGTACATCAAAATAACTTTACTCTGTGTAAAGGAATTTGTTTTTAAGTTGCCGGTTATTGGTTGTGGGAGCTTCTTTCCCAGTTAATAACTAAAGTTTTGCAAAAAATCATCATTCAAATCAATATTTTCAAATTTCAAAATTGCGTTTAACTTTTCGGGATCCCGATCCCGATTTTTTTATTTAATTGTTATTACCTATAATATATAGCGTTTAAGGTCATTTCAATATCAAAAAGTTTGCATTTAAATCCATGGTGTTAATGATTCGATTTCGGTATCCCGAAACTTCGGGACTGGCAACATTTCATAATCTCTCAACCAATCTAAATTGTGGGTATTAATGATACGAATTCGGGATCCGGGAAATCTCGGGATTTGTTTTTATTTGTTTATTGACGTGTAACTCGTTTACATAATTATAACACCGGTAGTAATGGCTATAACCGGTAGGTAGATGGTTAATTCGAGATTTCTTTTTGATGTAATTATAGCTAACGACTGTCTGCAGATGGACCAAATGATGGACTTTGATAAATATTTTCTTAATAGGTCCTGGAATCTAAATACACTAACCTTAAGCTGTAGCTCCTGAAAGAGATGGCATAGTATTATATTTTGCCTCTAAAGCAGATAACTGAAAAGTAGTATATAATTTTGCAAAACAAACAAGCTCGACGAGATGCTCATTGCATACATTTATACAATTTAATAAAATAAATAACAATACAGTCCAGTACAATACAGTACCATAAAGTACATAATTTTCAATCACAAAAATCAAATTGTCATAAATCAAAACTATGCTCATTAAATTTACTTAAATATCAGTTTGGAGGCCTTTTTACTTCCTATTCACACTGCATATTAAACACACTCATGAGTACAACAACTCACACCAACTGAGGCGGTGGCAGCGCGACGGCGCGACCGAGATGCTAGCCTACACGTTGCCAAGCGTTAGCAACCAAAGTAGCAACGCCGTATGCAAATGCGTCCGCGCACCCGCTTCGGCGCTGCAATCAAAGTCCACTGCACAAATAACACTACAAGAACAACAACAACTAAAACGCCGGAGTTCGAATGCAAAACTTGATTGGCGCAAATGCAAATTCGAATGCAACATGTGTATTGACAGCCGCGGCGGCAACAGCAATCACAGTGGCACGTTGCCCACACTGGTCTATGCCGTCATGCCACGCCATGCCACAACAACAGCACTTGTGCTCCTCCGCACACTTCACTTCGGCAATGCGATCGTTGTTGCAGGTGCATTAACATTTCGTGTTTAAATATAGTACTCACAATGTGGAACAGTGTTGGAAAATGAAAAAATTCAACTATCTTTGGAACTGAAGAGTTAAAGGGTTGCAAAGAGTCTGCACAAGTCTGATTCAATGAAAATCTAAATTTTTAAGAATTTTATTAAAGCGATCTCATAAAAAAAAGGAGGAAGAGAAGTCTTTTGCATAATTTAGGAGGTCTTGAACAGTTCTTCATAAGAATTAGGCACTGAAGATGAAGAATGGTGGCATATTCAAAATTTCTAGCCCTAATTACTGCTAAAATCAAATTCTAACTTCAAGAAAGCAACAACGTTGTCTATATCGCTAATTTTTCCGGAGTCTCCAAGCAAATTTCTGAAATATAATACCCTGGCCTAACAAAACTTGCAATGTCGGCGTTAGAAAATACTAGAGCTTTAAAAAACGTATGTCTAAGCATAATCATGTTTCTATTTTTGCTTACTCCAACCTGCTAATACAATTTTAAGATAGGCAATTTCTCGCAAATCAGTACATTATATATCACTTTCCAACACTAAATATATTCTTATGACATAGGCAGCTACTTATGCCTCTGTATCTTCCATGTATCTTACACCAATTGGTTTAGTTCGCCTATTTGTTGCTTCTATTTGTAATGGTTTGTTGTTGTTTTTTGTGTTTTATAATTTGCGTATTTTTGCTTTGATTGCCAGCTTCAACTGGTTTGTGATAGCATTTGCAAAAGTTTTGCCACCTCATTTTGTTGTTGTAATTGTTGTTACAACGTCAAATTGACATTTTCATTTATATTATTTTATAAGCTGGTATTTATTTTATATTGATATGGTTGTTCAATAAGTTATATATCAAGCCATGAGTATGCATTAGGGTGGTCCTTAAACATGGAAAGAAAAATACTACATCAGATACTGGAATATCAAGCTATATTAAAGCTGCTTTATTCGAATATATCAAATATCTTCAACTAGAATAGTATGAATTTCAACTACTATATGAGAAGGAATATTAAATTTTAAATCACTGAACTTTAATAATTTGAACTTTGCTTCTTACCTTTTTTATTAAACGCTCTTTCACTGCAAACAATCTGAAAGAAATGAGACATTTGAAAGGGCCACACTGAACAATTCAGTAATTTGATATTTTTAAGGACCACCCTAATATGTGTACACTTATATGAATCACACTTGGCCAAGTGCGCGTAACTTTGTGCATTTGCATCTTGTTCTGCCCGCCCGTCACTTCTCGGCTTGCGCCGTCTGCTGACTACTCGTTGCTCGTTGCTCGCTGCTCTCTGCTCGCTACTCGCTTCGTGCTGCCTACCCAAAGTGCCCGACTGTTTAATTATTTTCGCAAATGACGTATGTTCGCTGTCCCATTTGAAGATAAATCGTTGCACCATTCGCACTTTCGATTTTTTATTTGTCATTTTTCCAATTTTTTTTCTCCTATTTCACTACGGTACTCAGTTTTTTGTTGTTATGGCAATCGCTTGTCGGTATGATTAATTTGTTATTTGACTATGTGTTGTTGAAATTTGTTTTCAAATGATTTTTTATTAGCCAATTTACTTGCCAATTTTATTGGAAAATATATAAGAAGGCATATGTACATTATTAGTACATATATAGAAATTGCATTTTGTATAACTATTCAAAAGTGTTTTGCCGATGTATAATTTATGTGAAAGCAATTAGAAATAAATATTTGTTTAAGTGGTGACAATGAGGTCAGTAAATACTGTGCGTTGAGGGAAATTATTAGACAATATTTACGTTGTGGCTTAAACTCGAGTTTATGGATTATTTTGATGTTAAGCAATAAACTCTGTCCTCAAAAACGGTGTTTGTTAATCAAAATTATTTAACTCACCTTAAATTCCACTTCTTTCTGGAATGTCTGTTTTTCGAGCAAAATTAAATTTAAAAATCGGATTCCCTTAAAAACTTAATATTAGATACAGACATTAGATAAATTTTGCGCTACAAACATAAATAGTACACATTATAAACAAGGAACTTTAAACTCGTGTTTAACTCTAAAAACTTAAACTCTTCTCACTTGCTTTTTTTTACTGTCGTTTGAATTCCTTAAACATTTCAGTGAGAACACACAAAACTAAAAAATACAGAACTTCAAACTCGAGTTTATATTGACAACTTGTACGTACATTAAAATAATTCACCTTGAACGCCAATTTTTTGCTGTATTCATGGAAATACAATTATGCTTTGAAAAATATATGACTGCGCAAATAACTGTACTGAAAGTCTAATAAATTGATCCTAAATTTTTTTAAACAATTCAATTCCAATTACACTTTTAGGAAAAATTCTTAAACACGAGTTTATTGTATTAACGTGAACGAAAATCATACGCTACTTAAACTCCATATAGTATTGCACTTGGAAGTTGTTTCCAAACAAACCACCTTAAACTCGAGTTTATTGAGGCATTACAAGAAATTCAATAGGTGCAATGGTGTGTAAAAAGCCGTTGCTCTTAAGTAGCTGATGTCGATGAGAATGCTTTCCTGCGAATTCAAGTAAACTCAGAGTGGCATTGTGAACCATCTTGGAGCTAGTAGACGTAAGCGGAAGTATTCATAAAATTACTTAACTTTAATTTCAAATTTCTTCTGGAATAACATTACAATATATATATATATATATATACATGTATAAAAGTGCTTCGTGCATTTAACTTAATCAGTGTAATAACTCTAAACTCGCCATAATCACGACCAGCTACATGAAAAGGGGTCAGCATTGTCTTACATAAAAATTAAGAGTCACTAGCACCCTTACGCCCAACACTCATTCATCTTGGCTGGTGGCATCGCAGCTTTCAATGAATGATTCAACTGCACCGCAACTCCGTATACAACAACACATACAACAAGAAAGAACGAAAGCAGCAATATTATTCGTTTAATACATTTACTTTCACCCATTATGAGCAACTTCTTCGTCATATGCACGATGTCCGTAAATGCTGAGAATATTTTGGCATGTCTTCCTGCTATTAAGGTCGTTGCCTTCGCTCCCTCTTCTACCCATGGTGCTTTATCATATATATTGTCAGCTTTAGTGTGGGGACTTTTATCAGCTCTGCAGCTCGGCGCAGACGAATCATTAGTTAAAGTGGAGATGGAAAATAGTAATAATAGGCGAAGAGGGAAACAGAAAATAAAACTGGATTGGTGATTAATAGTGAGGCGACACGTAATGTGAGAGGTTTTGGAGATTATATTTTACACACACTTATGTATAAATGGAAATAGATACACACAATTTATATATATAAATATATATACATACATACATACATACATACATACATACAAGGGCAATTAACATATTGGCGCCGCAGACAGAGATCATCAAAATCGCTGGCACTCATTTGTGTGCATAAAAAATTTGTTTTCATTTCTACACCAGTTCCCTTTTTTCTCAGATGTATTTAGCTGAATAAAACCGCACATACACACACACATATATATATATACTTCCTATTTTTATTCTCATAAAATCTTCATTTCTATCAATTCGAATGCAGAGTATTCGTTAGCCACTTAAAGAACTTAAAGAAGACATAGAAGTAGTAAAATTCCCACATATTGTATATATACATATATGCATTTTCATGATTTCCCTGGCCAGTGACCTCAACTTCGACATCATCTTAGAGAACATAAAGGTTTTATAGCTTTTTAATGTCGTTCACAATTCGACTTTATGTTTTTTGTTCCACAAAAAAATGCATTTTAAAAGTACCTTAAATTTTATTGGTTTGGAAATGTGTCTCTTATTCCGATTCTGCCAAAGTCTTTCGATTAATTTATTTTTATTTTCATGTGATATATAACAAAAATAAGAAATTGTAATATACTGAGTTTGGGAAAGGAATTGAATGTATCTCCTGTTTATTTAAGTAAACTTAAGATTTTGCAGTTTTTCAATAAATTTTTTATTAATTTGTTGGTGCTATATTCAGATTATTGTGTATAAAATAATTTGATATTTCTCCAATCTTCAAACTTTCTTACGTTCATCGTTGTTTGCAATCAAATTGTTCATCAGCTTCTTAATAACAGGCTCTGTTTCATTACATAGTTCTGATTGATATATTTGCTTGACATTTCAAACTTTGTCCGAGCGTCAATTATATAACTACATATGTAAATCATTGAAGATTTTGAGCTGAATGTTTAATTTCGAGTTATTAACGGGCTTATTTTTCGTGCTCTTCCGGAAAGTAGTGGTGAATTGCCTTAACTTATCTGAACTTTTTGTATCAAAGTGCTTCCAACTGACCGATATTAATAAGATAAATAGTAACTTTTTTTTACTTAAAGAAAGACAGTTAAAGACCTATAAGGGTAACAATAATTATATTTAAATCAATTTTGGCATTGCTTCTAGTTACAAACTTTCGGCGATCTAATTAAACCGGCAATTTTGCTCGTTCAGTCCATATCGAGTCCACCGATCGACTTTCTAAAACAGTAAAATAACTAGTTTTTCGCTATTTGATCTGATAACTTTCCACATAGCGGAACAAATTTTTTGATATCCTCATACTTTTTCCAACATACATTTCAAATATTAGCCAAATCGGGCAATAAATACAAACTTTCGTAGTAAATTGACTTCAGCGCCATCTAGGGTGTTTAAACAAACAAAGTAACACTTCGGATTTAAATCTTAACTAATTTTCATTTGCGTTCATTATAAGGTCTGTATTTTTACATGTAAAATATATTCATGAACAAATCCGCCCTTTTCCACTTCAACTTTAAAAAATTTACTTGCTCTTAATACTAATCGCACCATTTTATAATAAACATTCTTTGATTCATAAAACTCTAACTGGCATCCTCGAAGAATATAAATTGCTTTCTTTTCCAATTAAACTTATTATTTATGTATTTGACTTCACCAAGTAGACTCAGAAGGAGACAAAGAGGCGGTAAAGCTCTACTTAATCTTTCCTTCTGCTGTTTTGTTTTGCCTGTAGTTGACCGCAATCAGTTAAATGAAATCACTTATGCCACTGAAAGGTATAAATCCTTCACACCATTTGAATCAACACTAATTGAGTCATCGAAGACGGTAGCTTCCTGGAAACAAAGCGGCACTAAACCCTACTCAAATATATCAAAACGCAAACCACGCAAATTCTGAGAATAAAACAAACAGCAGCGCAATTTAGCGCGCTTAATTAGACACTAAGCGAAAATGTTGCGACGAATGCAGCGCAAGAGGGGAGTAAATCACAAAAAAATAAGTTAGAAGGAGAGAAATAGACAACAAAAGTAAAAGGAAAAAAACTAACGCCTTGATTTTGTTGCGAATCAAACGAAGGACTTAAGACACGAACTTGCGTGTGGGAAATGGTGGCATCTTTGATAGACCAAAATATTTACATAAAGTATTTAACGGTTTAGATAAATGTATAAAAAATTGTTATACCAAATATATAAATAAATGCATTATTTACTTTTGATTCTTATATATGCTTCCTTCCACTTAACTTTTCCTATCCCTCATTTAATAAAAACAAAAATTGTAATCTCAACTAAAACGCCGGTTTAGAATTTCCACTTCCCGTTTCAGCTAATGCACCTGTCGCGCAAACCAACCGGAAAGAAAAGTCTCAAATTGCAAATGTCTCTGCCGCTGCGGCCAAACACAGCGCTTGTCTCCATCGAAAAGCGCTAACTCTGCTAGTAAATAGCGAAGAAACTATATCAATGTTTGTTTTTTTTATTTCTCTTCTCCAATTGCTGCTCATATGCGCGTTTTTATGCATCCAGCATCATGGTCGGCGCAACACTAAGCCCCGACAATTACCAGTGCGACACGTGCCGGGCAACGCGCTGAATATTCAACATGGCTCTTGAGATGAAATGGAATTGGCACAGGCAAAAAAATTGCCAAAGCAAGAAACCAGTTCTTTAATGATTGACTATTGAGATTTACATACAGTTAGCCATATTTATAAACGCTATGGATGTTGCGCTTAGACTGGTTTGTTGTTCGCTGCGAGTTGCAACCGAATTGTTGGCAGCCAGGGCTTGGTTGCAAAGCCGCAGTAATTGTTTGCTTGAACTACAGGTGTTCGTTCGATTGCAGGTAAGTAGAATTTATTCATGTTGAACTTATGTTATGTTGTCTGGGTATGTTATCAAAACAGCTGTTATTGATAACTGTAAAACAGTTGTTTACAGATTTCACTTGCAAACCCATGCTGGATGCTCATTATGGATGGATGCTGAAAATGAATGGATGAATAGTGCTCTCACCCCTCCAAAGTTGGGAAAGGAACCAAAAAATGTTGGATATCTGCAACATCAATGACCAGAACTATGTTCTATATAGGCTAAGAAAAGAATAGCAGATTTTATTAACTCTGAACAAACACTTAGTGCCTTCAGAATAACACTTTATGGAAGCCATTCTCGCCTAAAAATGCCTAAATTTTCAAAAACTCTCAATCCGAGGTAGATTTTAGGTTCCCCAGATGTCATAAATCAAGAAAGAGTAGACCAGTTTTGCCGAGCAATAATCAACACTTTTTTCTCTTTTCGAAAACTTTTTTCCCCTCAAGAAAATTTTCGGCAATTAAATTCTGATCTAGTTCAACTGCTCCGTTTTAGAAAAAAGTCAAAAAAAAAACAATCGATATCTTACAACATTATGTACTTCAAAAGCTTTCAGTTTTGCTGGAGCTTAAAGCTTACCCGAGCATCACTACCAGTTGGTCAGTTTGTGTTATAAAACAGCAAATTATAGGTGGTTATACCACAATAATAATAGTTGTTAGAAAATAATGAGCTCTACGTCTTTAACAACCAAAGGTCCACACTTTCAAGGATCGCTTCGTGAAAATTTCCTTTAAATCCGGATATGTAGTATTGCATAATGAAATAATACAGCTCTGAGCATTCCTTTATTCTTCACATGATACACTTGCTTTTTTTGCCCAAGTTTTTGCCCTTCAGTTTTTCCCAACTCACTCACTGAACACCTTTGTCAGTGAACCGTATTCGTCGAAAAGCTCGCTTTCTGCAGCATCCACATACAATATTTTGTACATTGCTCAAACAATAGCAGCAACAACAATTTCGTTGCGTTGCATTTATAAAATATATCCATGCATCCATTTAAAATGCAGCAGCACTTGGATTAGAACTCCTGAGTACGACTGAGTCGGTCTTCGTCTTCGAGATAACTACCCAAAAATCCCATACATCTGCACAACTCCGCTCACAAAACTTAGTCTGTTGAATTCGGAATCATTTCGAACAAGCAATAAATACCAGCAATGTGGCCTGCAGTTCAGCGGCGAAAGAATGCATTACATAAGCACGAGAAATTGCAGGCAATCCCATTTACATGCAGAAAATGACAAGTACTTTCTTCGCAAACGTTTTCCGTTTGTATGCTGCTCGCAACTCGAGCAACTTCCGTCAGCAGAAACCGCAAGCGCTGCTTCAAAGTACCGCTCGAATGCGGTAACTGCATGAAATTCTTGAAATATTTGCGGATTAAAACAGCATATACAACAACCACCACAGCGGCACATTCACAGCATTATATTCTAATTAAGCAGGGAAAAGGCAGCCCTGCTAGTATGGGAGAAGACTCACTAACCACAGCGCTGACACTGCCGCAACCACAAAGTTGCACGTGCAGCTCGTTAGAGAAATTCAAATTGCTTTAGTGCTCGCGCAAAGAGGTGATAGCAAGAAAGTAGCAACAACAACAACAACAACAACAACAAATCGTAGCTGTGAACCAAATGCGCCAATGCACTTAGACGCTAATTAATTAGAGAAATTGGGTTCAGCGCAAGCAAACAGCAGAAGAAAAGTGGGAAAAGAAATAGCTAATGGTATTTTAAATGGGCTCTTAAAAGTCAACAGCGATATTGTAATGAGTCCAAGCGGACACGAAAGTACCGCAGCTGAAGGCGACTTGTGCCACATATGCATTGTGAGCATTAGAACTTAGTTGAGCGTGGCAAATTTACGATTCCTTTCACCAAATTGGCAACCTAAGTGGCCACCTTCTATCATTAATTGATTGTCGTAAAGCAAATACGTTCCGTTCCACCTTTCTCTAAAGTGCTGTGGAAAGGCGATTCGCTGGAAAGGCTGGCAAGACTAACATTATCAACTTTACCTATTTGTTTGCTTGCTATATAAGGCAAGCAAAATGCGCTTAGAATTTCATTTCATTTATTAAATTAGAGTTTGGCACGCTTTGCGATTGATGGAGTAAATCTGAAATTTGCGGTAATAAGACAACTAATGTAAAACAGCGTTTGCCGTTACATTTTCGACGTTCTCACGTGAGTAGGGTTTGCGTAACTGAAATGGGCTCGGATTTTTATTCAAACAAGCATTGTCAACTCGGCAGCATTCGTCGAAATTATTATGAGGTTTCGAATAGAATGAGTCTCTGGTCTCACGCGGTTACTTTCAAATACGTGATACTTTGAGTTGGCTTAGTGTTTAAAACCTAAACACTTTCCAACCAAAAATCAATGTTTTCGAAGGTCATGTTGTAAAGCGCTTGGTGCTCAGGGTTCGTCAGCTCTCATGTCCGTATGAAAATATTTTTTATTTAATTTGCCCCCAACCAATTCATATGGACTATTTTTGAACACATCAACATTCAAGTGACCGCCTTTACACCCTGGTTTTATTCGATACTCTTTGAGCCACTCAGGCTATATCGCAATGGTTTCGGCACGCATGTTCGCTTCGAGACCGTCAATGCTCCGAGAATAGCCAGTGCGTACTTCGTTTGTTCAAAAAACCGCACAAAAAGTTAAGTTAAGGTGGACTTTCTGTCGAATACACCTGTCACCGATCTAGCCCTCATACCGCTAGTATAAAGATTTTCGCCCGCCAGTTGACTTTTCCCTCATATAGCCAATAAATTCAATTTCGTGCCCGCTTTTGATCCTTTTTGCGAGCGCATAAAATGTTTGGTTAACTCGGAATTTATACCTACCTTACTTAGTATGTTTATTTTTGATCTCATCTCCTCAAAAAAAAAAATTAATTTTTCGAAGGCTTACTTCAAACGATTCAGAAATTACTCATACTCTGTTCTTCCATATCTCCAAATAAATATGTATTCATAATGAAATTTGCGATCGCTTGCTGCAGGATTTCGAATTAATTTCACTCGGAGTTGATTAACGGCATACATTAGAGTTTTGAAAACGAAACATTTAACCTGCATTTAAGTGGTTAAATATGTATGAGCTTGAAAATCACATCAATTCTCAGAACTCAGCCAACACGAGTGCGCTTGCCGCAGTGTGCAAGTGTGCAAGTGTATTAGTGTGTGTGTGTGTGTGCAGAGCTTGAACGCCCATAACATGCAGCATGCCATGCAGCACCCAGCCGATTGCGTAGGTTGCGTTCACCGGCTTTTCTGTAGCAAAATGCAATTCTCATGTTGTGCACCAACATAAATAAGCGTTCTGGCGGTGGCAGAAATACCAGCGGCGCAGAAGCGTAGGGCGGGGTGAATTGCTGCACTCGTTTTGCATTTCGCACAGATATGTACCGGACAGCAGCAGCAACCAGTTGGTCGATTGTTGTGTCAGTGGGGGTGGTTATGGCGCTGTTGCTGGTGGAGGTGGTGGTTAGCGCTATATAATACCTGGTATCATGTTGCGTGTTGTTGCTGATAGACACGCAATTACATTTGATAAACTATAAGTGTACAAACAAAGCACTCACTCGAAAGCTAAAAAGCAACAATAGACCGTCTTTGGACCATATACCCAC
The DNA here is from genome assembly GCA_021498325.1 of Bactrocera minax. Taxonomy (NCBI): domain Eukaryota; kingdom Metazoa; phylum Arthropoda; class Insecta; order Diptera; family Tephritidae; genus Bactrocera; species Bactrocera minax. The sequence continues at coordinate 378,415 of JAKEEE010000099.1, forward strand.
AGAGTCTTACGCTTGTATAAGCTTGTGTATTTGCATGTAAATGCATGTATGGCGATTTCATTGAAGCCTACACGGATGTATTTTTTATACTTTATAATTACGTGCAAGTATGTGTACAGTGAAAACTTCGAACAGTTTTTGTTATTGAGGAATATGAAAATTTAATTAAAAATTCTTGCCTTTGTTCACTCTAGAACCGCTAACTAACTGTCTTCGGCGTTGAACAGCCGCATTCCCCAGTGTACTGCAGTAGAACTGGCCTCTGATTCAATGGTCCCTGGTTTTTATATGTCGACTTGCATGGATCCCTCCATCTAGATCATGACTCAAAGCTAAGCAACTGATATTTACTAAATCTTGCAAAAAAGTTAATAGTACGAGGGGAATTGCCTTCCGCAAAATTTCATGTCTTCAAGCAAAGCACCTTCATATTACCATAAAAGATGCAATTGAAAACCATCACTTAAAAACCTCTAGTGCCATCTCACTATTGCGCAAATCCATAATTTCTTCTAATAAAGCAGAGAAGAGAGCAGAGAGCAGAGAACCCATGTGGTCGAGCGTAGTCCAAATACGTACGAAATATCTCAGCTTGACTTACGGTAAAACGCAGACAAATACTGGAACACCCTATGTCGTTTCCTTGCGGGCTAAGTTTGGTTCAATTAATACTTCGACTATATGGATACATATGGTTTGAGTCACATTCTTCAAAAAACTGACCAAATCACTAAGAAACGTACCTAAACATAGAGTCTTCAGAGAGTATTTCTAAAAATCCCTGTAACAAGAATGGTTTTTTACTTCAAAAATGGCTCTAGGGCTATCCGTCTCAATCAGCGCTTTCGAAATCACATCTTAAAGTACGTTACAATCAGGGTTGTAAAATATCCAATGAGAAACATTTTAAAACTTATCTTTATTGAGGGCCTTTGCTGAATTAGACATGGAATTCTTTTACAAGAGGACAGACCATAAGTACTTATTTCTACAACAAAGAGGTTATGATGGAATTATGGATGGAAAATCTAGCAGAACAGCGTCCACCACAAGCCATACGACCACCAGATATAATGGAATAATGGTCCATATTCTTATATCTTCACATTGTTCACATGTGATCTAGAAATGTCGGACGTCCAAAGTGCAAAATCAAATGCTCGACAAAAATGTATTTTATACGAAAAGTGTTTCGGCATAGATTCGGCACATAGATAGAAAAAGGGTCTCAATCAAATTGAAATAAAAATGGTGAACTTAAGAAGTGGTGAACTAATTTCACGCTAGTACCAACGTACGCTAGTATTCAACTATTTTTGAAGAGGCTTTTGTATTTGTAAAATTGTTGTTGTTGCATCAGGCACGATGCTTTGACAGCTTAAGGCTAGAACCAGGTTTGTTTCTTTGTTATTATTTTTTCCAATTCAATTGATTTGGCGCGACGACGGCAATGTTGTTGAGCATCATTTAAATCTTTTTGCTGACTTCACGGTTGTTTGCTTTGTTGGTGTTGTTGTTGTTTAGTTTTTGTAACTAAAAATGTTGTAGCTTGACACTTTCGGCTCATTTGCACAAGCAAGCCAAGCAAACACACAAATCAAACGAACTGCACTGCAACATGCACGTGCACCGTGTGGCACGAAGAACTTAAAAACTTCAAAAATTTTAACTTATATGAAAATTTGATTGCTTGATTGATGATTGCCATAAAATGAGGTTGCACGAAACGCAAGCAAACTACCGCGCTACTGAGTTGTACACCAGACGTTGTGGCAGTGGTGGCATGAAGTGAACGGAACAGTTAGAGCTAACAGAAAACACAACACTTTGCAATCACCCATCAACGTCAAGTGGCGGCTGCTACCACTACACAACACTTGCAACAGTTGCAACAGTTGCTGCAGCACTACCGTTTACAGTTGCAGTGTTGCCGCGCGACAGCAGCGCTTGTTTGTTGGCTAGCTGGTTCGCTCGTTTGATTTGTTGGTGCAACAATTGTGCGGCCGTTTTGCCAATCACACCAATTCGGTTGACAGGCTCACTTCATGCATTGGTTTCTATTTTAATTTTTTTTCTTTTTTATGATTTTATTTGAGTTTTTACTTATCTTATTCACAAGTAAATACATTTGACTAGGGTGGTCCCAAAAGTAAACAGTTTATTGAAGAAAATAAAATTCATTTGGGTTTTTGAAACTCTCTTCTTGTTAGGCATAAATTATGGTATAAAACTGCAACTTATTGTTGAGGATCATACTAGGGTGGAACATCCAAGATATACATTTTTGTTTTAAATTGGGCGTGGGTTCGCTCTCTAATAGGTTTAATGTATATATTTCATAAACTGTTTACATAGCATCAACCAAAGTTATTCTTAACTTAACATTTCCTTCTAGAGCCTCATTTTATAATGATCTGAGAATCATAACCACGTGAAATCGTTTAATAACCACGCCTACACCCATAAAATTGTTGTGTTCGAAACTATTAAAAGTAACTGTCTAACGAAAAACATTAAATTAAATCACAAAGATAGTGAACAAGTTTTAAAAGATATTTTAAAATTTAACAATGGGCGTGGCAACGCCCACTTTAGATGATATTAGAATTTAAATCTCACATTTAAGCAATTATTAGACCAATTTGAAACAAACCTGGTACGTGACATTAACCCGACATCCTTCTGTTGCAGTTTAAAAATGGAGGAGTCTGAATTAAACCCTTTCAAGTCCCTAGATACCGATTATAAGACCTCAGTGCCTATGGCTGACTCTTTACCGAAAATATTGTTCAATCTGCAAAATAATTTAATGCAATTAAGTGCGCAACTATTACCGATTAAAATGTAATCTGGTGCTAGGAATTCATGAAAGCGGTTCAGTACTAGCCCCTGCCTCATATGCCTAGTAAATTTCAATTACAATTACCTTTCAGATTCATCCAAATACTTTTTAAGCACTGATGTTACTGAGAGGCTAGAATTTCGAAAATTTTCGAAGTTCAAAGTTTCGAAAAGCTACTACATGCTGACCCCCAATCGGTGATTCCAAATCATATGTTTTAGTGCACCCTAACATATTGATGTATTATTTTGACATATTTTTTGTGTATTTAACAGCCGTTACTTTGTTTGTTGTTGCTCTCGTGCACGTACGCTGCCCAGGGTTGCACGCAGCCGTTTTACCTTTCACAATGACTATTGATTTGTATTTACCATTCATCACAACATTCATCAGTTACGTTCATTCATTTTTTCCCCCTCGAAAGCTTGTGGTTTTTCTTCGGTCACCAACCAAATTTTTTGTTAGTTTTGCCTTCAACATTTTCTTATTGAATTTATGGCAAATGTCATGCCGCTGACACGATGACGCCGCTGTCCTTCTTTGAATGCGCGCAAAGCACTTTTTCTACGATGCCAAGCCAACAAATAAAACATACAGGCATATATACCTTTTACAAGCGTGCATGTGTGTGTGTGTGTGAGGTTGTTGTGAAGTGTCGATTGTGGCGCGCATTCGCTTGTAATGTGCGTTAATTGTTGCAACGACGGCAGCAGCTCTTACAACTCGTCAAAATTACAACCAACTTGCGCACACACACACACAATACACACACATACTTGCATACTGACAAACGTATGTGCGCAGCTGCCCAAAAATGCATCGACGATTGAGTGGCACTTCTAATTCGTCGCTGTTAACATTTTGAGGGAATGACATACTGGCACGCCAAAGCGCAATGCACAAAGAAATAAAATAAGCGATAAACAATACACACACATAAAATGATGGCTGAGATGGTTGCTTAGGTGCGATTTAAAGCCGCTGAGTTGTTCAAGTGTGTATTTATGTAATTTGTTTATCGTTTATACATAAGTGTTAATTTCCTGTTCGTCTTTGGCGCGATAATTACAATTTGACTATTTTCAATTTAAATTATTTAGCTAAATTGATTGTTGCCCAATCAAATGATTTATAAAATTAAAATGACGAAAAGTCACTAAAAGAAAAGGTAAAACTACTTCATTATATTTGTTGATTACAAATGGCTTTGTATAGATATTGAAATTTCGAAATGGACCTGGAATATGTGACTTACAAAACAATTTCACCGAAAACGACCAACAAGCAACGGGAGAGTTCATCTTTTTTCTCTTTTTGATAGCAACCATACACTGGCCCCAATATAGGCCCCCCCTACGCCCGATCGAGTGACTGTGTAGAGGAATCCAGTTTGATTTCCTGGTGGAGGAAGACTTTAATCGCTTAGTGCTGTTGTTCTCCTCAATCACTGCACTCTCAAGTAAAATTGAAAATTTTGGAAATCGGGGTTATCAGCACCCACACCAAAATATAACTACAACTATAAAAATTTACAACTGTAAGTAATAGTGGCTTATTTATGAGCATTGGCTTAGAGGTCGGTTATTGGTTACAGGTCGCTCCAACCTGCTCATTGCGGTAGGCCCTTCGGGGAGTATCGTGGTGGCTGTGATATAATACCTGAATGTGAGTAGAGCTGTTGGGTGATGCTGCTCAGTGTGGAGTGGCATTGCAACCGTGTGTCGACCCAAAGTACGGCAGATGTTTTAGATAGGCCTCGAGCCCTACCAAGGTGGTTGTTGTACCCATTTCCACAACGCCGATCGGTACCGTTGGTTTTAGCAAAAAGCTATTTCTGACGGGGCGCTGATCAAAGCATCATATTGATCCGTTGTGTTTTAGAACATCGTGGAGTTAGGGTGCCCACGTAAAGCACATCATTCAATCAACAAGACATTCCACGAAACATAGTCGGACAATAACATGGCTGCCATCTGAAATTCAAAGGAACTATTCCTAAACAGAGAGCGTTATTATTTTGTACAAAGTTGCATCGGGCAGATAGTATGAAGTACTGTATCTGAATTGGTTAGCCTTTATTATGATTATTAGCAAAACTTAGGATGAAGACCTGATATCACCAACCTTTCAACTTAAAACTCAAGAAGTAATTAGAACTTATCATCTCTTTATAAAGTTTAGATACCAAAGCGGCACAATTTGTATCGCTGGTGAAATCTACCTAATGAAACTAAATAACTCAATCATTGATTTTTAATTTGGATATGAAAAAACGTTGTTGGTAATCATGAAATCGATCAATAATTATTGAAGAAAATGTCTTAACTGCTTATAAATTCCACAAAATTGTAATATATATCTTTATATCTTTACATCTTTATATATATATAGGCTTTATATCTCCACACACATTGGGTAACATTACTTTTCGATAAACAGAATCTAATCATTAGTTTGACAATTTTACAGTAATTTCCTCTTGAGTAATAAAAATTTATCTATTAATTGAAAACAGCAAACTGGGTGTTCTTCATATTATCTGGCCTTAATTGATTTTTAAATCAATTAAATCAAAGTATACTTCTATGCAAAAAAACACAAAGTGGCAACGCTTATTGCAAGAAAAAGCTCTTTTCACTTTCCATGTTGCTCCGAGCAAATTTGTGTATTCTTTTTTCTTAGCTCCTGACACACTGCCTGCCTTCCCTATAATTTTCTAAGCAACCTTATTGCCTACGTGAAGAAAACTAACAATGCCAGTGCCACCGCATGGTTAATAGTCGTATCCATGACATCCAACATACAAGGATGATACTTGCTAACATCAACCGAGTTTATCCAATTAATTTTCAATTTACCTTAACTGATCGGCGGCTAGCGAAGATGCGCCTGCGCAAAAATGGCGCTATGTCGATGTTAAACGAAAATGTTATTGTAGATAGTAGATATTGATTATTGAGAGCGAGATGGTATATAGATTTATTTAGTCGTATGCATAAATGTGCATTTATGAGAATATTGTTTAAGTCAGAAAAAAGCATGAAGATTTAAAAAATTATTTTACAGAATTTGAATTTATCTACGAATTAAGAGACTAAGCTTTTAATTTAAAGATGCTAATTACTTTCTAGTTATTAAACTAGCTTATTTTGAGCCTGAAACAGAGAATGGCTGTAAAAAGGCGTTGGACAAGAACCTAGAACTACAACTAACTAATCAAATTCGAGGAAGAAACTAACACAACTACAAATATTTTATTAATCTCGAATTGTTATTTCAAGTTTAAGGCGCTCTTCAAAACCGCTGTAAATTTTCAATATTCAGCCCCAGAAAAGAGAGCACATTTACCTATGTTAAAACACTTTAATTTGGTGTGCGACTTTGATTTTAAAAAATGCGCTTAAAAGTAGGCAAAGTTTTCTTCCATGCCAAAAAGGTACTTTTATTGAGACGATATTAAATGATGTTTGCGTAAAAAAGCAAACAAAATAATTTTGAACTTTTTGCTTAATTTCTCTGCTTAATTTTGACCTAAATTCTAAAGAGCAAACAAATAAAAAAATAATTTAATTAAATTTAAATTTAAAGAGCAAACAAATAAAAAAATAATATAATTATATTTACCTTGAAAACTTCATTTTTAAAAATGCGTTAAAAATAAATAAAAATCAGGAATATGAGAAGAAAATTCGGAATTTACCGAACTTAGTTCGAATAACGAAAACTTCAAAAATTTTGTCTCACATCCCATACTAACAATAATACCAACAACACACTTGGCAAGTTCGCTTCTTAAGTCTTTTGTTCGCCATATCAAAGGAAACTGTGCACGCAACATGGCAGCAAACCGCATAGCATAACCATAGCACATAATTCAATCCACGCCCATCAATATGTAACTGCCCGACTGTCGATTTGCAAATCAATAAGATATGTATCTCTAATCGCATCGTTAAATTGGCAGATTTGTAAGATGAAATTGTCCAGTGGCGACCATCAATAGCCGCTTAATTGCTTCTCTTTGCTGTTCACTCAGCGATACTGTCGCTGATAAGATAAATTTCCGCTAGATGGGTGTGTGTGTGTGTGTGTGTGTGTGTGTGTGAAATGTATCTATTTATAAGCCAGTGCACGGCGCGTTGCCTGCATTCTAATCGCCTCATTGTAGCAGTGTGTGTAGGTATGTGCGGCGGCAGCAATTTATTGCAAGTGACTTGATTTAATTTCTACGCTTCAATCGTTGCCATAACAATTGGTGCAATTTGTGGCTCGCGTGTCGGCGCAGCCAACCGAAGGCAAACGAAGTTCATCATTCTGCTGCGCGAGTCGCTTGTGGCCAGCGTCGTCTAATTAATACGCAGCGGGGTGTCCGTGTGACGGCGGCAGCGTCACTTCTGCTTCGCCAACTTAGCAAATTTGTTGCCGCTACTTACGAGCCAACTATCGTACCTACCCATTTATTGCATCACTTGCTGCCACTAATACATACACGTACATATAAATGGATGGAATGGAAGTACCCAGTTTCGGTATTGCATTTGTGGTTTGCAAAATTCGTTTTGCTTGCTTGTGAAGACTCTTTGGTGAATTTGTTGCTTTGCCTACATTCACTTTGGACACTTTTAGCTAAGCCCAGCTTACTTGTTTGTGGCGAGTTCTTTTGTGGCGCCGCCACATTGCGACATTTACCTGTCGTTGTGCTTTAATAGCTTAGTAAACGGCTCATGGTGAGCGGCCCGCTGCGGTTGTAGTGCAACGCCCTTTTTCCGGCTTCTTGGCGTTCTAAATGTTGTGGCTTTATTTTAAATGCTGTCCCTTTGATACCTCGCGGTTGTGGCGAACGGAAATTTATGCTTTTTGTTGTTGCTTTATACGCTCGAAAATCGATACCGGGAAGTTCACAGCGAGTAGGCAATGCAATGTGTTTTAAATAGCACATGGTAACAAACAATTTTCTTTAAAAAGGTAATATATATGTTTTCAAGGAAATTATATGCAAATATTTCTCACTATATCTCAATAATACCTACTGACCCTCTGATCTTGAGGCAAATCTGATTTCAATTAACGCCAAAATGTATGCTATTTGGATTTTTTATATTCTTAATAAATATAGTTTGATACTTGCTCTGGATATGAGTTTGTTTTTACAAATTAATACTTCAAAAATCAACTACAGCTACCTTTATTAGTGTAAAATATACACAAAAGAGCTTTAAAAATGTTTGCCTTATGACTTAACTTGAAATTTTTGCTTCGCTCCTAAATGTAGCCAAAATTTGCATAAACATTACACGTTGCCTACAGTTAGGCGCTATGCTTTATTAGCTTTTTTTTAAATTTTTTTCAATTTTCTGAGCTCTTAAGCTTGTACTAATTTCAGTGAAATTTCATTTGCCTCAACCTCTGATACCTAAATATTGTCTAAAACGTCAATAGAATATTTGAAAAAAAAAAATTTTTTTGAAGAGAATTTCTATATTTTGTTCCTATAATTTTGTATTTTTTTCAATTTAATCAAGCTTCAAGAAAAATTTTTATAAAGAAAACGAATTTGTAACGATTTACAAACAATACTTTGTTCTCACTACTGTAAATATTATTTTTGCTAAAAGTAAAAAAAAAAAAATATGTTTTTCTTTTGCCAAAATGTTTAACTTTTTGTAATCATTTACGTACTAAGGAAAATATATAAATTAAAGGATAATAGAGTTTTATATAGAGATCATTATTACATTATTTTGCATTTATTTTGCACTGAGATTTGCAACATTCGCTTGGAATAATTTCTCTAACCTAAAACTAATCAGCGCGATTCATTTTATTTTTAATTAATTTTTTTATTTTTTGCGCCTCCGTCACATAGTTCGTTAATAGTTGTTAAGTATTTGGTAATTGCGGAAAATCCCACGACTAAGGTACAGCTTGGCGACGATGCTCGCTGTTGGTTGATAAATGTTGTATGACTTTTAGTTTCGAAGACCTTTTGACAACGCGAACGCTATACCATTCATTAGGCTCGCCAAATGTGCAACAGCTGCAACAGTATTTAACAATGTGTGCATGTGTGTGTGTGTGTGTGTGTGTGTTTTCTGTTTCATTACTAAATTGTTTGACTAATGAAGTGTAATTGGAGAGCTAATACTATGAAGTTGGAGCATATGTTTCTGTTGAATGTATATATCTAGACTTAAGCTCACAATTGTTTAACCCCTTTACCGTAAAATTATTTGTAGATTAACTAAATATTCCTATATCTTTAGTTCGAACTTGTTTTGGTCATTATGTTAGAATATTTTGCTGTTCTTTGTAGTTATGGAAGAAGTTTCATGAATTCCGATGGATCACACATAAGTTTACAACACCTTTAAAAAATCATAATTAGAGTAGTTAACTCTTAGTAGATTATATAATATTTTGGTTCGTGCTAATTTACCAACAAAGAGAGCTCACTTAAATAATTTACTGTCCCCTCATCGGAACGCCTATATCTTTATTTTGCAATAGTGTCAACCCTAAAGTAGAAATATTTCCAAGGGAAAGACTAGACCACTTAGCACTCTCTGTACTCTCATGAAGTTTGAAGTTGGATTACACAAAATACAGAGGAACCCTAGACATTATAAATGGCACTACAAATAGCTTTGAGCCATTATTGTATACTTGGAAAAGCAAAGTCTCCAAATGAGTTCACCTTCCGCTGCTTTTCCTTTAATTTCGACTTGGAAAGCACAGCTTTGATCTTAAGCTTCTAGGCTTTATAAGCTCCTTCTTCTATAATGCCATGCTCTATACGTGGTGTGTTCAGAAAATAACGTGAATGTTCTTCGACTGTGTTCTTCGACTTTAATGACATAGTGCATCATGAATTCCTACCTCAAAACAATACTGCACCGATGCTCCAGCCACCATATTCGCCAGACATGGCTCCGTGTGGTTTTTTCCTATTTCCAAAAATAAAGAGAACCTTAAATGGCCGATTAAGGGCGTTTTACAAGTATAGCTAACATTAAAAGCGCATCGGTGAAAGAGCTATCCCAAAAGGCTAACCCAAAGATCGAGTTTGAGAAATGTTTCGACGATTGGAAGAGGAAAGAAGCGATGGCATTAGTGGATAATCTCGAATGGAGACTATTTTGAAGGCGACAACATTGATGTAGACGACGAACGAATAAATATTTTTTTCAGAAAACGAAAATTCCCGTTATTTTTTGAACACATCTCGTATGTTGGAATAGGGTTTTCGTCAAATAAGAATGAGTTCCGATTTAGGCCCAAGTGCACAGATCATTATTGCCTAAAAAGAATAACAATATAATAATGATAGTTGAAAGGTGAACAAGCATTCAACCTAAACAGAATGGAGTTTGTTTCATTCTTCAATCATTTCAAGATATTGACTGGAATTCTGTCCTATCTTTATCATTTATTGTTATGGAAAGAAGCAAATCAGCAGCGAAACTTCTCATCGTGGATCACTCTGGTGATTGGAACTTTGGAGGCCATTCTTCAATCAATGTGTGTAGCAAGAATTATGTAAATTGAGACAACAACAATTTTGTGGCCATGAATGAAAGAAAGAGAAATTACTAAGAAATTTTGACAGTTCGTTTCGTTTATGACGTAGCATATCACAAACTTCTCTCTACCATGCTCGATATGTATCCTCTAGAAAATTGAGGTTATGAGGTGCATTATGGTGTAAAGAGTTACCAAGCTGATTTGAAGTTGTTTGTGAATGAAAGTGGAAAGATTTTTACTTCAATAATTTCTAGTCTCTTTATTAGTTATACTGGTACTTAAATGCTTTTTTCATTCAGTTCTAAAGCCTGAATATATTTTCGATTATTATCGAATATATATCCGATAGCTACTGCCTTTGTACAAATGTATGCCTGCCAGGCTTCCAGTTCCTGGATGCAGACTTAATTCAAATATAAATGAGCCTAGACATTATGAATGCGTGGATATATGTACCAGCTGAGCATTTGTTTTGATACACAACTTATGTACAGTTATTATTGATTTTATTCCAACTACAATGCAGAAAATGCAGCAATTTATTCGCAGCTCAACACCTGTTTACTAAGTCTACAGCAAAATGAAATTTGCATACGAAAAGCAGCTTAACTCAAAACAACCACCCACCCAACGGTCGCCTACCTGACTGCAGTCAACCGAAGAAACATACACACAGGCGTGTATTTTCCGCTTAGTGCCACACAATTCTGTTTGGTGGCAACTTTAATTAAATTTTCATTGCAAATGTGAGCAAACGGCAAGTGGCATTTGCACCGCCTGCCACTCAAAGGCGCAGAAGATGGATTACACACACACGCACACACACACACACACGCACACAGGCAAACATAAGAGATCGCAAGAAAGAGGCTGTCTATGTGTTGAAGAGACTTTCCGTGCGTCTCTTTGGTTGTGGCAGCTTGTGGCTGCTTGTGGCAGCGACTGTCGGATATCTCCGCCGGTTGGCGAGCAGCGCGTTACAAATGCCACGCTAATGACGTTAATGACATTTCTATGTAAATGTGAATGTTGACCGCGCAGAGGCGGAAGAACGCCAGCTGCCCGTCGCCGGTATGTGGCAATATGCAGTCAAGCCGACACAAATGTGGCATGTAGTCGGTCAGGTGGCACATGTGGCTCATGTGGCATGTTGTTGTGTGACTTTGCAAGCACCGCTTGTATGTGTTGTATGTGTTGCTTTGTGGCAAGTGATTGTGCCACATTAAAGTTCTGATCTTCAATTTGCATTTTAAATAGCTATAAATGCTGTGCGGCAAGTATGCTGACAATGCCAGTGCTAACTAAGAAAGGTGGCAAGAAAGCAATCTCCACCAGGCAAGCAGGTACACTTGAGCGCACATTTCGTTGCATGCAACTCTGTATGGCTCAATGTTTCCAGCGTTGTGTGTGTGTGTGTGTGAGTAAGCAGTCAGTGCCAAGCAAAAGGAAGTTTTTAACAAAGCTGATTAAGGAAGCAGCCGGCAGCCGTTGGCCATTCAATGTTGATGGCTCGAGCAGCGGGTGTCATGTAGCACATAAATCAAGTTGCTGAGCAGCAGCGAGCACAACTAAATTTATACACACAAAGGCATTCAGTTTGGTATGTATGGTATGAAGTCAAATGGGGCGTTGGAGAACATGCGCGAGCGACAATGTTGTTGAAGGCAACACTTGCCAGCTGCGCCGCTGGGCGTTGAAAAGCATGTAGAAAATGTTAGAAAATGTTGCAAACGCGCAGTGTTGCTTTCCATTTTGCTTATTTGCGGCTTAATCTGCTTTTCAAGTTTCTCGCTAACTTATCTAGTCGAAAAATTTAGCTGGCTTTATTATTTGCAATAAACATAAAAGTGTAGTGCTGAGGAATTTATTAGAGACTTTTCGCTTCTCCGACGCATTTCCCTCCAACGACTCAAACACTTTTATATGGAAGATTTCTTTATGATTATATTACGGTAGATCTATTAAATAGAATTTAGTGAAACATCAACACTTGATTTTTCTCTTTTTCTTCACCATATTGGGCTGACCAATTCATGAAATCAAAGAAATTAAAAATTCTTCCTTTTCTTATATAGCCACTCAATTTAGACGCGGCATTCGAGTTCTCATACAGCTAAATTCTGCACTATATCTTTAATATAAATATTTCAAAGTACTCCATTTACACTCTCTTCTTTTTAATACTTTAACCCAGTACGATCCCACCAGGACCCTATGAGCCTAGGTAATTTTTGATGATTTAAAAAGAAAAACAGAATAAATTTGTTGACTTATCGTAAAGCATTTAATTTTATTACAATAGCTTATCAATGCAAAAAAAATCAGATTTTATTTTCTGTAATTAAATTTATAAAAAAAATATAAAAATTTTCGGTCATTATGACCCAAAGTCATCATGAAAGGGTTAATAGGCAATAATAACCTAATAATCGTCCCCTAATATTTTATTGGTTGGAAATTTCTTGTTAGTAAGCTACCCTACCATTTCTCTTTTTCTTCTTAGGCCTCTTTCCGGTAATGTATTGAATAGGAATAAAAGAGTTTTGCAAGATTCACTGATTGCTCAGCAATTTTTCTCTGCGATGTCTTGCGGGTCTGTGTGTTACCCGATTTTGATAACTAGTTTAATCTCTATTAATTTTCATCTTATATAGGATGCCCTATAATAAAAAAGCTAACCACTATTTATTAGAACAACTTACTTGGAGATACTCGAAGAACTTTGTGTCAAAACATTTGAGTACACTCTCTAGACTAAGAGTTAATTAACAAATGAAATTCATACTTCCACCAATGCAGCTACGACCGGAATTTATCTCTAAAAACTCTGAAAGACGCTAGAAATGCCGATTGAGTGAAAATATCGTAGTTACTTACTCTTTCAGAAATTTTCAATTCTTTAATATTTTCGTTTTCTCACTTTTTCAATGAAAATATAGAAAAATTAGCTTTCACTGAACTAATCTAGTTAGATTTACACGCTACATGCAAGCATATATACATGAAACAAAAAAAGGTGGCCCACAGCAACTCACGCTGCCAGTGCAATTCCGACTCCATTCCGACTCCCCGAATGCAATTGCCACCTTGATCTGGAGGCAACAAAGCTAGGCGCGCCATAATAATAATGGATGCGATTTTACACCTTTAATTATATGGTTTGATTTTCATCCATTGCCATCGCGAGAAAATTGACAGTGAATTATGTGCAGCCGATAGAAGGAAGCAGCCGCAACCGCAGCCGTAGCCGCCTGCCAGCCACGGCCACAGCCACAGCGATTTCGATTTCTTCCACATTTTGATGTGTTTATTACGAGCGGGCGTGGTGGCCGCTTAGATACACTCTTGTTCCTGCTTTTGGTGGCAAGTAATAAAAATCAACAAGTGCGACTTGTGGCTTATCTGCAAGCCCTTAAATCCCGTGTCGGCATTTTGAATTATTATTTGCTAATTTAACCAGCTTTAGGTGTTCAATTTCCCTCTGATTTTAGCACGATTTATAATTGTTTCATAATTATGGGTTTGGTTGTCTAAGTATAAGCCGGTTGTAGGCATATATTTTTCATTAACATGTGTTTTCGCGGGCTTTTAATATTGAATTAATATAAAGTACTTGCCAACAGCAATATTCCAGCTTTTGGGGTATTCAGAATAAATTCAGCATTTTGCAATATTCAACACTGCCCTTCAAACAATTTTTTGGCATCATAAATTTCGAAGAAGCCTGTTTTTATAAACTCCACTCATAAACACGAGTTAACGAAAAGTTCCCATTAACCGGCTTTGAACACCACTTTTATACCGTCTGTCAAATTCAACTCGATATTTCTTAAACACTCCATTGAGGCAACTTGAGTTTGTGTTTAAACTCGGGTTCACCGTTTTCCAGTTGTATGGTAATTAATTTACCATTTGTAAGCCATAAAAGGGGTCATCAAGCAAAAGTGCATATTAAAATCACTTACAGCACTTAGACGGCTGAAGTGCCACTCTTCAAAGCGCATCTTAAAATGATGAATGAGCCCATTATTGCGTCTATAAATTCCGCAATCCATCGAATGGCGGTGTAATTAAAAAGACATTTGCCAAAGCGTTACTGAAGAGTTGATGCAACATCAGTGGCAATGGCAGTGAATGTAGTGAGGCAGGACTTCAGAGTGCTTGCGTAGGTTCGACTCTATTTTACTTTGTATGCAACTTTATTGTGGCATGTCACTTTTATTGCAGTACTCACCTGTGGCTCATGACAAGCTCAAATGTTGTCTGTCATATTTTTTCCAAGTAGAATTCCGCAAAATTCTTTCCATCCAATAAAATAATTAAGCTATAGTGAAAAGAGTAGTGCTTAGGGTGCTTAGTACTTTATCGCCATGGCGAATTTTTCTTTCGCTTCCATCACTTTGCTGCCTCTTTGAAATGTCTATTAAGTACCCAGTGGCGATTACTGGATGAAGCTATTTATAAATATGGAGGAATATAGAAAGTCCATGTTTATGAAGAAGTCTTCTGAACTTGGAAGTATGACGATTTTATACAGGTACAGTTGGATAACTTTAATGAGAGTTTTATTTATTTATCGTACTTTTCCTGTACATCTCATAATTTATATATCATCCAAAATGTATGCTACGATTTATCTACATATGTTTTACAAAAGTGCTAGAGAATTAAAATAGAAGCTGCCTACAATTAGGTGCTTAACGATAATAGATCTCCTAAATCAGACTTACCAAAATTACCCACCATATTGAGCAAACTTATAAATTCTTTTAGATATAATATTGATCTTTGGTAAATTTCAATAATTTTTTCTCTATTTTTTCAACTAAAACAGAATTTTTAAATAGAAATTTACGCTCTTCAATTTATGGGGGTTTACACAAGTATATTAATAACAATAAGCCTCTGAAATTTTCTAAATACATGTACCTATATAGCTCGAGGTTCTTAGGGCTCCTAGTCTAAAATTCATAGTAAGCTCAGGCTAGTGTATTCACTTTCGAATATTGCTCTTCATGACCTCACGTGAATTTGTTACCACAAATCTCTTCAGAAGCGTAGCTGTCGAGATTCACATTGTCAAAATAAAAATCCCTGGAATAAAGTTATGATTAAGAAATTGGAAGGTGAAAGAATAAAAATTCACAAAGTATCAAAGTACTTGTAGGCTGTTTGGGACACGCGACTTATGCAGGTTTACGTGAGAACAATCTCTTAAGACCTTAGCATATCTTTGACTAACTCCAAGTCTACCTATCTCCCAAATGTTTACAATTTCAAGATCAGTCTCTGCCAGGAATATGCTATTACACTATATATGCTCTAGTGCTAATTAACTAGCCTAGAACGAGTGTTTTCCTAGAGAGTACATAACTTAAGGTATCATCCAGCTCTTTTTTCCATCTAGTTACAACTAAATGCACAGCAGTCAGCTGCCTTGCTTCTAGTACCTTCAAAGAAGTATCCATGTGTGTGTGTGTGTGTGTGTGTGTTTGTGTGTGTGTCTGCAGCAATTTCCGCTCAAATGAATTGCAATAATAATTTATAATTCTGTCCTGTTGCTGTCGCTGCCATTGTCGTTGTCGTTGTCGCTCTATCCGCCGCTACAAACGCTTGTTCGCAACTCTCCAATGCCTTTGATGACTTCATTCCGGCAAGCATTCGCGGGCACATATACTTACCCGCACATTAACTGCGGTAGCGTCGGCAACAACTATGATGAATTGCTGTTAACCTCCTTCAGGTGCAGAGAGGGCGCGTCTCGCTTCCTTCTCGCCAATATAAAATTATATGCAATTGTAGCAATATAGATAAGAGATTAACGTAGTTTACAGTTGCAAAATTGGGCTGGAGCCACGTCGGCTTGGAATTGTGTCTGTGAGTGGCTCAACCTTGCTTGTGTTTGCAGCCACATTCTTGGCTCATTTCTTTCTCAACTTTTAGCGCTTGCTTTGTTCATCGGTTTGTTTGTTCAGCGTTTTTACCGTTATTTAACCATTGCATTCACCTATTAATTCTAGTTTAGCACACTAATAAATAAGTAGAAAGCAACTATTTTCCACTACTTTTTACAGCTACAGCATTTTTCACTCAACTTCTGCCCTGACACTGGTCGGCAAACAGCATCAGCATGCATTAAGGCATTAAAAACATTTTACTTCCGTATGACGTCCGAAAGGTAACTTCATTTTTATATGCGCCTTTTATGTTGATTTCTCGCTCATTTTTCCTTAAATTGCCACAGAGTCTTGCTGCTCATTTGTTCAATTTAGTATGAAGCGATCGCTTAGACTCTATATTTGAGTTTGATTGCCAGCTCATTGTGAACGTCATTTCTTTAGCAATAATTAAGATTAAATTTACTTTTTGTCTTACATTATAATATAGTGAGATATCCGATATGAGCGCACAAAAGAAAAAAAAAAAGGGTGTAGAAACGAACGAAGTCCTTTGAGAAATGGGGCACACCTTGACCTTCTCAATCTTTCCCTTTACAGCCGAAAATAAATGCGTTCAACGGTTAAGCTGTATATATTTATACACATATACCAAAAGAGGAACGCCACTTGTAGGTGAGTGGCTTAGCTCGAATTAAAGTTCCACATAAAGATCAAAACATACGGATTTTAATCATCGTGATCTTGTGAAAAAAAAAAAATATTTATTCTTGGTCGTTTTCGCTAAACCCAAATGCGTTAATTTATTAAATGCAATAACCACGCCTGACCTCAATCACACGATATTCTTATAATTATTACAGTTATTGCGCATATTCTTTTACTTTCAATCAATATATATCAACCTTCTTTCTTACTCGCTCCGTCAAAGAAATCCATTGCCACGACTCTTTCTTGATTACTGCGCAACAAAGTGGTTCTATGAGTATGTTCTAGTTCACTGTTGTGATTTTCACTTTGCCGAGAACTAGCACAATTACCTTTATTATTATTATTATGGTCAATTGATAGCAAAATTTTAGTATTCGAATTTTTACCATTCAAATTTAATTTTTAGTTCGTATACAAAAATTCACTTAAAAGTTTCACCCCATTGGCTTTATTGATACTATAATTTATTTCTGGTCGTCTTAATGTTCGGTGAAATTGACCTCTCTTCGGGCTTTCTAAGAAACTTCGAGCTTCTAATACTTCTTCTTGGGAAGAAGCACCTGCAACAAACTGTTTGATATTCTACTGATACTCGATTCGTTTCCCCGATAAATTTCTTTTGAAACTTTTTTATCTTATGTAAAAACGAAAAAATATTCCAGACTAGAACCTGTTCACCATAACAACATAGTGCGAGGTTCCATAAATTGCAAAAGTCTTCATTCAAAAAACTAACGCCTAAATTTGAACTTTTACCCAGATCGATCGGATCAACTCCTCATACTCACTGAATTTATATTTCGACTAGAAAGCATTGATTTTGACATACTTTTAGATTATGTCGTCGTACAAAAGTTTGAACTGATTTAAATCTAGAGTATCTACTATTTCATAGTGTATATGAATTTTATAAAATATTACTCTTTGTAAACTTTCAGATATTTCTTACAGATAGATAGATTCTATCAGATAGATAGATCTTATAGATAGATTCTTACTCATTAGCTCAAAAACTTCTCTGCATTATATTCGAATATTTGAAAATACAGTTAATTCGAAATGGGTGTTTTGAAATAATGCACAAGTCGGAAGCTTTAAGGAGGGAGCTTTCGAATAGCTTTTTTTATGAAGTATAACCATGTATGAAGTGTATTGGGACATTTTTTGCTGTCTACCTAGAAGTAAATAACTTTGCAAAAAAGTTTGCTACAAATTTGAAGTCTTCTCCAGTCGGATTTCAAAGTTGCGACACTGTGTCGCGAATTGAATAATAATTTTGTTTTTGAATACTATGTATTTATTTAGCTTTTTTTAAATAAAATTTCTGACTTAAATTAACATACCCAAATTTTACAACTCTTGTTTAAATTTCAATAAATACTTAACAAAACTGGTATGCCTAGGGGGAAAATTTGTAAAAATTTGCATTTTTGTGTAACTTGTAAACACGATCTTTCCACACCTATGAAATGTAGCTTATTTTATAATAATTCGAGTTTATAAAGCAAACACTTGTACAAATGTGTATTATATATGTTTCATATGGACAAAAGTCGTTCACAAGCAAGAAATATAAAAAATTTATGTCACTAGAAACATATGTATGTATGTAAATATAAATTTGAAACCACCAAAATTGCTTGTCTAAACATACTGGTGAACTTGTATTTCAAGCCGCGTTGCCAATCGTTGACATAATTAATTTCTGGTAATTTGATATGTAAGTGTTTTCATTTATTTCGCAAATGATTTATACGAAGACATATGAATTTATTTCTATGTAGACTGTTTTTTTCAGGGGCGTTTATGTTTGTCTTATTTATGTCAGCTAATTCGTTTCTATGCTAAATGTTTGTGTACAACAACAAATGGCTAATAAACAATGAATGGGCGTTGCATTAACAGATAACTCGATTTATTGATTTGCGCGATATCAGCAGATACGGAATAAATTTATTATATATTTATGAATTAATTATTTTCGTGTTTTTGTTTTTGTTCTCTGACATATAACTCAACTCAATTGACACGCTTTATAAGCAGCCACTGTAATACTTAATTGCCACAGCCACTTACTCGTACAATAAATATCAGCTCATTAAATGTTATTGTTGTAAAATATATATTTTTCAATTGGAAATATTGTTATTGACATTTTCGTTATGTCTAAATCATATAATTAATGTCATAATTATAAATTGGCAATCATAAATTATATGGTGGTCCAATGGACACTCATGGACAAAGCAACGTGTATTGTTTGAATAACTAAATGAGACAATTTGTATGCAAATAATAATTATGCAATAATTTATCTCTCTATATATTTATAAAAC
The DNA here is from genome assembly GCA_021498325.1 of Bactrocera minax. NCBI lineage: Eukaryota > Metazoa > Arthropoda > Insecta > Diptera > Tephritidae > Bactrocera > Bactrocera minax. The sequence goes on from JAKEEE010000099.1 coordinate 397,722, forward strand.
GGTATTTTGTTATTGTTATTACTTAACCAATGTGTGCAAAGTATTTTAGTTATTTAGTAGTTGGCATAATTATATTTGCTGAAAAATTTCCTATGGGGTTGGTTGTCAAACCAACTATCAAAATAAAAGCTTATGCTTGACAATATGTTTTGGTAAGTTACCATGCAAATTACTGTTTTTGTTGCAATACTTCAAGCCAATTGCTTTGAAACTTTGAGATCAAAGTTCTATATCTCTCTATATCTCTTAAAAACACCCAGAACTACAAAATCGATCATAAATCAGGAATTACTAGAATTTCCGGCGCTGGCGCCACCTAGCGGGTATATTTATCCCCAACAATTTGCTATTTAACAAAAAAATATGCTCTGAAAACTAAATAAATCGAACTCAAATAACTTTTTTCCATATATCCACCACCAGCACCACCTACCGGAATGTTTTCATTCATTCATATAACATAAAAAATATAAATTACGCCAATGAAAAAACGTACTCCATAAGAACCTTACATTAAATTAGTTTTTCGCATTTCTTTCATTTTGCGAACACTAAGCTTATCGCATCTAATAAAAAGCTCACCTCTAATGAGTTCTTTGCAATCGTTCGCACGTAGCATACGAACCATAAAACGTTAAACTCAACTTTTCCAAAGCTGGCCGCTATAAATATAATGTTTAAGCGTTTTATAGCCTCCTTACTTAGTTAAGTGAGCAAATGCTTAAACAAATGTACATATGTCTGTATGTATATACGTATACCGTCATACACATACATACATATATGAAAACATTATTAATTTATAAGCACTTTTATGCGAAGAGTAATAAATTTCGTCACAGCTTTGCCAAAGGATTATAATTTTCGGACAAAAGGCAATATAGGTATGTGAGTATACATATATTAAAATAGATAGAGCTTCTATAAAAAAAAAAAGTTCATCATGAGCACAAAGGACCGCTAAAAATATAAGTCTTAAAAGTTTTCTGCTCAGAAATGTTCAATGGCTTCACCATTGCATTTCCTTTATTGATCAAAGTTTTATGGAAAGAGGTAGTCTACACACACACACATACACATACATACTTATTTATATACATTTGATATTAACAAATTCTAGCAACCGACGCTATACACAAGTATTTTATACATTTTGAAAGTATACGACACTGGATTAAAAATTAATTACAACTTCGAAAGAAAGGAAGCTTAAACAGAAAAACATAGGATTTAGGATAACAACAACAACAGTTGGGCTTAAAAGTAACATCGGCATAAAAATGGCTTGACGTCCTAATGGCCGGACCCCTTTTATTGAAGGCTGTTGCTTCAAACGTTGGCGGTCGTAAATTTAAGGTGTGACTTTTCATATTCATATTTGTATATATCTATATATATATATATATATTTAAATGCGGGAAGCCACACATAAATCATAACGAAAATCAAACCGCAAGTGCAATAATCAGTTTAGGATTGGAGAGAAGTACGCAAAAGTCACGAAAAGTTACAAAACCACTAAATATCTAGTTATGCACTTTTTCAGCAAATTTTCACAACATAACTTGACATGACTTGACTCGCAAAAATGTGCGCTGATTTACTTATGTCATTGAGTGCAAGTATGCAAAATGCGCTTGACACTAATTAGTGCATATTTTCATCACAAAAACAATAACAAAAACTGAAAATAAACAAACGGCTCATTAGTGCAACACAAACGGGCTGAGTTCAGCAACGGAGTGCGCTCAGTGCCAAGTGATTTCAATTTGGAAAATATTCATGTCGGGCTGTCACCTGTCCGGTGTCAAAGCAGCAGCAGCGGCAGTTGTCGCACTGGACACTTGTGTCATGCAACAAAATGCACTCATTTTCAGAGATACGAGTATTTATGTGTAAATATACAAACACACGCAAACACCTATGTACAAGTGTTGACTGCAGCACATACATATATATATATATTTGTTTACTAATTAAAGTCAGCGCGCCTGGCATTGGCGAGCAAATATGTCGCTGTTGCAAGTTTGTTAGTAAATTAATGAAATAATAAATTGTACGAAAACACGCACACACATACACACATACACACACATGCACAATGCTGGCAATTTATGCGCAAAATGCTAACTGATAGTTAACAGTGTTATTCAAAATATTTGCACATAAGTAAATTTTCAAAAAGATTTCTTGTGAGTTTTGATTTTTGCTCCTTTTAATGTCTGCAGCAACATGCCGACACGTAATGTGCGCATAAATCATTGTTAAATTATGACAGTCATCATGAAAAATTGCTTGCACGAAGATAATGCGTTCAAATGTGCAGTTGCATATTCAGTTGCAAGCGCTTGTGTATGTGTGTGTGTGTGTGTGTGTGTCTGTGTGTGTGAGTGTTTACATAAGTACTTGTTAAATTTATAACTACAACTACGAATATTTATGCATAGATAACGGCAATTTAGAGCGAATGAAGACATTTCGCGCATAACTGTAGATTAGCAGTTAGCTGGTAATGTTTGTTAAATGATTACTTTCAACGTGTTTACTTTATTTATTTTATTTAAAAGCTTAAAAGTGCATTCAAAACTGACTGTGAGCTAGACAGTTTCGTTGGCAGCAAAATCTCCAAAAAAAAATTTTCTTTAAATATTATCCATAAATATAAAACACAGATTCGAACCAAAATAAAATGTTACTAATCTTGTTGCACCTCTTTCCACCTTTGCTACATGCTAAACTTTACTCGAAAACCTGCAAAGAAAGGTGGGAAAAATAAAAATGAGAAACCGTAAACAAATGCGGTAGTTTGCTAGAATTTTTGTCCCCACGTCAAAAGCAAAAAAGCTTACATGTCTCTACTTGCCGGTGGAGCTTAGAACGGTCAGGCTGAAGAACATGCTGCAAGCAACGCCTCTGCCATGTTGCACAACAATAGACGATGCGGCAAGACATAACAAACGAATTTTTGCTAATTGCACTTATCGACTTGAGAAATGTGCAGGTGCTGTGTTTAAGGCGTTGTTTGGTATTTCCACAAAGACAACTTCTTAAAATGTTTTAGCAGCGTTTAGCAAGCGATTGGGGAAACTTAAGCCAAAAGAGAGAGGTAAAGAACTATCGCCAGGAGAATCACTCTCAAAAAACGCATAGAAAATGAAAGCATAACGGATAATATATATATAAGAAAGAAATGCCACACCGAGACTTAGGCATTCCGTTCGGTTTAAAAAAAAAGCTCATCCTAACCTAAAATTTTTGTGATTTTCTTCGGTGAAGCAAATGTTTCCAAAATGCTGTTGAGTTCTTTTGTTTCAGATCTAAAACGTGAAGGACAATCCATTATCAGTCACTGAGTAAATAATATTCCATTCGTTCTGAGCTTATATTCTTAGAAGCTCAACAGACTCAGTCAATGTTTTCTCACTTGTATAGGTTAGATGTGGAAACCAATTTCAAATTTTTCAAAACGTTTGATCCATCGGTAATTTTTTATTTTCATATTTTTCAAAAATCTAAATAGTATCAGAGAATACGTTTCCCAATCGATATATTTACCCACAGGCAGACAGTTCCATTTGTATGACTAAAGATTAATGATCAGTAATTTTTTTAGGAAACTTTCTGGAGAGAAGTTTTGGAGAAGAAATTGTGGATGATATAGTAAGGTTCCTTCAAAAGAATAGTAAATTAAGCGAAGGTACAATTCTTCGTGCACTTTTAGATATTTACTAAAGACAGCGCTGAATAGTCTATCTTACTCTATCTAGTAGCACTCTGTATACTTACAATATGTGATGCCGTTTACCTCCGTGCCCATATCCGCCGATGGGCGTTGAACTAGCCGAAATAGCTTTTAATCACCGCTAATATGTTTCTCTAAGTATACGTTGGGCCGAGGGCACTGAATTTCGAACAGATTATACTGATATATGATATGATATACAGAATTACTGATATGTTGTATGAAGTCCGAATATTGAAATTATTGAAATAAATCCGAAAAATATTAATCTTTTCAACGGCAGTCGGGCCTACATAACTGAAGCAAAACCGAATTTATGCTCAAACCAAGAACCCAATAGTATTCCAAAAATTTTTTGAAGAATCTTCTTTATTTTTGATATAGATCTAATAACCACATAGTCTAGAAGACTCGTCGCATAACATCCGCACGAAAAATCGAACTTTTGTTAATTGAAGTTTATTTCGATTATAACTCACTAAATAGATTGCGAGCTTTGGAAGCACGGTTATGTCATTCGTTGGATAGTTACTTAAGCCTTACCAAGTCTAACGTGACTTGAGATGAAAAAAACTTAGTTTTGAATGGCCCTTTCCCACTAAAAATGTTAACTTTACACTCTGCAATAATCTAATAGTTCATTCTTATTCCTAATGATCATCTATTGAGGTACAAAAGCACACACGAACATGTACAAATATTTGTAAGCACATCTATTAATAATGCCACCACTGTAGGTGACTGCAGAGCTGCTTCGAACAGCAAATCGTTTGCCTGACAAATCGCACAAACTAACTCAGCGAAATACATAAGAATGCCACGAAGCCAACTCACTTGCAGAAGATCAAAGTGCAGCTCGGCGCATTGTAGACAGCACACAAGCGCTTCTCTCGGCCGCCAGCTATGCCAGTCGGCACACGATGCGCAGCAGATGCGCTTGGCTCTTGAGCAAGTTGTCCAGCAGCTGCCAGTCAATTTATTTTCATTTCTTACTTGATTCTTTGGATTTTCAGCATTTTTTCCACCACACTTCCATATTTTCAGCTATTTGTAATCTTTCTTGAGTACGAGCACTTCTTTTTCGGTTGACATGAATAATTTATGAATGAAATGCGCATTGCACCCGAAATGTGTGACTACTGACTGACGACTGCGCAGTTCGCAAATAATCGCAGATATGAATATTTTGCAAGCGAAGGTATTTGAAGGCTTTTCGATAAATTTTTGTTTTTTTTTTTTGTTTGCCGCTGGTTTTTGATTTTCGAACATTCAAACCAATTTAGAATTGTTGTTGTAATGCTGGTGGTAGATCGCTTGGTGGCCGAAGCTTCTTGGCCGCAGCATAGCTGGAAGACCTTTTCGCTGTGTATGTCATAGGAAGATTTACAACTTTGTTGTCATTTTGAGTATTGCGACAGAGTGACAAATTTCGGACGATACTCATATGCCCATTGTAGTGTGTGAATATTGATATGTGTGTGCATGTTGCAAGATAGGTTTAAGTGATATTCTCATGTTGTTATGGGGCAATTTGTGTATGGAAATTGCGCAATACTTTTGAAATTTGGCATTTATAGCATTCGTCGCCGTTGGTAAATAACTGGAGCGGGCACACCAGAAGTCATAGAGCATTTCATTTTAGTAAAAGTCATTGTAATCGTGGAGAGCTTGGAATATTTGTCATACAAAATTTACCCGAAATTCACTTTCATCGATTGCTTTTCAGTTGATTTACAAATAATAAGACTCTTCTGCTATGGTAATTTTGCTCATTTTCAATTGGCGCCGAAATGTAGGCAACGCTACCACATTTAATTAGCGCATGCTCCTCACCTAATATTTGGTCCAGCTTCTCTCTACATTTGTAGAGTGCATATTTTGAGCAGATTCCAAATGGCTAACTGATGTTACAAGACAACCTGCCTGGTCAGGGACCTGGCCTAGACCCAGAGACTTAGCCTAGGCTGACAAAGTGTGTCTGCTATGTAGTAAAATTTTTTTTATTGTTTTAGATTTTGTCTAGCACGGTATTAATGTCTCAAATGGTCGCCATGGAAATCAAACGCAGAAAAAAATGAAATAGGCAGCGTAACGGAGTTCTGAAAATGTGAAACGTTTATTTAAAAGGGCTAATCGAACAAAACAGTACTTTATGTACTGTTATTTATTTGAAAAACTTTTTACGGGCCAATATAAGAAGATATTTGAACCTGAAAGAGTCAGCTCGGTGCAAAAATACCTTGCAGTTGCATTCTCTGTGACCTATTGGCACCTGATGATTCCATTCCTCAATATATCGTCTATCTCAAAAAATGTTATTTAGTGGTGGATTTTCAGCTAAAATATTCACGATTGGTTCAACGAGCAACAATAAACTGATCTTCAACTTGAGCCTTAAACCTTTTGGTCCTTTTATGCCGTCACACTAGACTTTTACCGCTACTCTGACATTTCTTTGACATAAAATAATTGAAAGACTGTTTTTTTTCTCGAGAGTCGTGAAGAACCCAAGTTATCAAATTAGTGATGTCGAAAAGTTCAGTAACACGACCAACATGCTTTGATAGCTTTCTCAGAAATTTTTACCAAACTTAATACAAATATTTCCTACCTTGGACATTGAGGAGATTTGATTATAGAATATAAAGCCAATACTTATGTATATGGAAAATAGGCCACAAGTTCTCGGATTAATTTCCGCTTCCAGCTCATTAGAAACTTCAGATTTCTGACTTCCGATGACGATATCCTGCTTGCCTATGAAGGAATTTTTTTTTGATTCAAGTGTCCTTTTTAAATTGAGCAAAGCCATAGTAATTGTATATTCCTAAGCATTTATTCCATAGCAACAAGTCGAACCCTGCATATTCGATTTTTTATAAGCTTGAGTATTTGTATACGATCATTGAAAGAATTATAAGTTTTATGTGCGAGCGTCGCCATATTTTTATGCTTGTGGGAATGTTCTCTCTTCAAAGGCAGTTTCTCATGCCAATAGCCATTGCTATGGGCCACATCATGGGCTATAAGTGACTCGGCGAAACTGTTTCTTCCATATACCGTTCATATTACTATAAGAGTCTATTCTTGCTAGAATGTGAATTTTTGAAATAGGAAAATAAATTTCAAACGGAAATTGCTTCAAGTAATGAGGTACAGAGAAAATAGAGACAAATATCTTCTCAGTTCAGACTTTCAAATCTAATCTAAAAGCATTTGATGTCTAGCGGTGATATTTAAGTAATTAAAATTACCTTCACGGAAACATATTATCATTAAAGCTCAATTTAGACATAAATTTTCTTACGAATATTAAGCGCAACATCAAGCAATATCCATTGACTCCACCAACTGTGTTATTTATTGAAAACATTAAATCCAACTGAGCTCAAAACAGAGTTTAAATTTCGAAAACAATAACAAAATGCTCCGAAATCACTTTCAAAATGCATGCGACTTAAACGCGCTTATGAACGCTTATTTATATACTTTAAATTTTTATTGGTTCAAAAGTCGCTTGCGGTGGGCACCACGGTTTGCTCCGCTTGCTCTGCTTGCTCTGTTTGGTCTAATAAAAATCAAAGAAACCCTGTCACCGCCGCAAGACAAATACGAAGCATTTACGAGAGAAAACGAGGGATAAAAAATAGCCCATTGAATTGTTATTTATTCGATTTCCTTTGTGTGCCTAATAAAGAGCGCTGCCAAGCAGCCAACATGCGCATAAACAAAGCACACACACGCACATAAACACACACAGGCAAGGTGTAGCATTTGGAGGCACAAAAGTCAATATCTAATTGCAGGCGAACGAAAATATAGTAAGGTGGCTTTGTTGGCTTTGTTTGTCGTTTCACCGCAACTTTGTGTCAAAGCATTTGTTGAGCAACAGGTTGCCATGAATAACTTCACTTGCAACATTCCACGCAACACAGCAGCGCCAGCAAACTAATGCATATTCGTTGGTGTTGTTGTTGTTGCCGTATGTCACATAACGTTGCACGATAAATAACACAAATTACGCCATCGACCCATTGGGTGATTGGTTGGCAATTGAGACGCATAAATGGAAGTTGCAACTTGCAACTTGCAACGGCACTGAATAACAATTTGGTTGATATGTTGCGCTTTGTTTTGCCATTACTTCCTCTGGCGCTGCGTTAGCAGTTAGTCTACAGTGTGTACCGTATGCTCTTATGGTGTTTTTGGACGATATTCGATTGTGCTGTGGGCCATTTATCTGCCACGCATTTCAAAAGCCCTGCCACTATTCATTGTTGCTAATATTTAGGCAATTTGTAGCATAGTAGAGAATAAGTTGTTTTAATTTAATTAAATTTTAAATATCAATACAGCATTGTCTAAGTTCCATCTCGCTCCGACTCAACTCCCAGTATAAAAAACTGCGAGGCAAGGTAACAGACCCAAATGAGGGCTTAGGTGACAACTAAAAAAGTAGAGTTGCAGTGGAGCCACTCTAGTGTAGCCGCTTTAAGAATTTGGTTAGGTTATGTTAGATTATGTTTGTCATCCCCATGACGAAGACAGACTTAGACAATTGAAACACCGTCCTTTTGTGGTGTCAAAACTTCTAAGTACGAATCAAGAGACCCTCAAGCGCTATGAAATCTATTGAGCATCTAACATCGATTACAGCCAATTCACCCACGTCAGCTAAGCTGTGATATTTAAGCTGTTTCAAACTCACAAAAATAAAAAAAATCCTTAACGGCGCCACTGAAGTCTACAGTTGACAGCATCTATATATCAAAAGGTACGACTGCCACTGGACGCAAGTCTTGGAGAAAGAAACTAACTATATACAAACAAGAGAGTCCGAGGGAAGTGAGTTTCTTCAATGTGTGTGGGATCAATACAAAACTATTACTAATTAAAGGCATGATGGCATGACTTATATAATACTTGCTGAGACTTTAATTGGAAGGGTGTCTCTGCAGTGATTCCATTGGGTGTTGTGATGTGAGAAAGCCAAGCAACTGCAGTAATCGAAATACACTACTGACTACTGACTCTTGCTCACCGAGACATCCAGCATCCAGCATCCAGCAATATGTTCTACTTTCTGCGATTCTGAGAGCCCAAAAGAGCATTCGAAACACCAAGGATTGATTTGCTACAGGAAAAATTAAAACACTACTTATGCTTTAATGTATGTTGCTGTTGTTGTAGCAGTATTGCTTACGCGGAATCTTTTCAGATATAATACAGGATCCTTATCGGTCAAATAGACCACACAGTTATTGGAACTAACCAACTTATATATTAGGAAGGCCTGAAAAGGTAAGAGGAGGATCTAGTCGAGAAGCTTGATTGAAAGGAAATTCTTTCAAAAGATACTGCCACAAATAAAAAATTTTAAGATACCTTTGTGAATTCTGGTCTTCTGCCGCACTGAAGAATTGTGTTTTTCGGAAGACTACAGTGAGCTGAATGGCCCTGTCATTTACAAATTCACATATCGCTGGGCTGATATAAACCAACACCGTTATGCAGTTGCTAAAGTTGTTGTTATCCAATCGTTATACAACAAAAGAATTAATAAAAGAGTTGCGAAGTATTCCCTAGTGACTTTGCGAGGGCCACCTTTAAATCTTTGTTGCAACAGATAAGTCCTCTTCACCGCACCATTGACCCAATGAACGGCTAAAACAGCTACGCCGAAGCCATGCGCAGAAGAAACAGTAAAGTGAGAATTCTACTTCTATCGAAGAACAGGAATTTCAGCATCTCATACAATATATGAAGTCATACACTTTAGTTAGATGAATTATCGCTGAATACTGATTCGCGGCGCAAGTACAACTGCATTAAGCAAAAGTGACTGAATGCGATGCTATGTGCGAATGTGTGTATGTGTGCGCTGTGGCGTGTTGCTGATTAAAATGATAGCGCTGATAAATGGCGCGCTTAGCGGTGTTGAAGAGGTAAGTGAATACATCGGCATTACTTAGGATATTCATTTACGTGTTCACCCAGCGCCCAGTCGAGCGTGTTGAGTGCGTGACTACAAAGCGATGGGTTGTGGGTTCAAACTAAGCGCTTTTAATTTGCCAAGCCAAGCATGGTGTCTCTTCGCGCCACTCAAAGGAAATGTGTGGCCAAATTGCCGTTATTCTGCAAGTGGCATATTTGTACTATTTAATAACTGTATATGTATGTATGTGTGTGTGTGTGTGTGTACTTCAACACATTTACGCGTAAGATTGTTATGAAATGCGAAGAAATAGTAAATCGTGTAGGTGTTACATCGCTTTCTCATTGATTTTAATTTACTGATAATGTTGGAGAAATATGCCGCTAGTTATTTATTTGTTGCTGGTTTGCAGCTTATTCATTTTATTGATGAAAATTGAATGATAGGAACGCTGGGGAGTGTGATGAGCAGTACAAATAGCACAAGTAGAAAACATTGCAGTAAGAAGTGTGAAAAAATTAATAAAGGTTTGTATCACAAACACGAGTTTAAGGTTAAATGTTTACAAACACTTCCCAAATTTTTTCTTCGGCTTGTTTGAGAATTTTGGAGTCAAATTAAACGTCTTTTAGGTACACTTTGTATGTAAACGATGTCGAATTGCCTAAAGTGTCAGCGGTAAAGCCAATTTTTCAACTACCGTAAACTCGAGTTTAAGATTGAGTGTTTATCAAAAAATTTCAAGACTTTTCATTGGCGAGTTTCAGAAGCCCCCAAGTGTAGTTAAGCATATTTTATCTATATATATGTTGTATATAAACAATTTTGAATTAACCAAAAACTCAACAGTGTTGCCAAACTTTTTAATATCACAGACAAATTTTATTGCGAAAATTAGTTCAATATCCACAAACACCAAAAAGTGATATTTGAGGTGAGTTAAAGAGAATTCGCTTATGATAAAATCGGTGTTTGTTCATAATATTTTTAGCTATCTAAATGCTCTCAAATCTTCAGACTTTGAATAGCAGAAAAATGTCGTAAAAGCGATGCTTTACACTCATAATTCTTTGCTCGGAATTTCCAGTTCAACTGGGATGTGCAGTTTCGAACCAAGGGAAATTTTTCGTTGATTACTCAAAGCTCCAACTTGAAGTCTGTAATATTGTGCCTAAGACTTGTTCAAAGTTAGTTTTCATCAGAATAATTAGATAAAGAAAGAGAGAGGGAGGGGGAGATAGAGATAGAGAGAGAGAGAGAGAAAGAACGGGAGAGGGATAGAAAGAGAGTGGTATCGATAGCTAGAGACAGGGATAGGGGAGAGGAAGAGAGAGAGAGAGAGAGAGTGTTTATTCTCTGCGCTCTCTCTTCAGTAACTGCATTTCTGTTAAGCTAGCTACCTCGAAGGTTATGCTTAAATGCTCCTGACAGTCGATTTCTGGGTAGACTTATTTTCCAAATTTGTAACAAATTGAATACGCGAGCTTAGTAGCTTATTTTCTTGACGGTTGTAATGAAGTTACATTACTTGAGAGCACTTATTACAAAAATGTCTAAACAAAAAAGTTGTACCCAAATAAATTTATCAATTTTTTTATCGAAAATTTTCAAATAACATTTTAAACTCCAATCTGCTTGCACCTACCCAAATCATTTAACTGATTTCCTTAAAAAAAAAAATCTGTAAACACTTTATCAGCCAAACTATCTCATTCGCGGCCTCCTTAAAGTCCCCCTGCGGCACTTATCGTTTTCGTTACGTTAAAAGCCGCGTAATTGACTGCGATTTATGTGCATTTACCGTCATCTGAAATATTCACCGAAATCACCGAAAACCAAGATTAGAGTAATTCACACCGCCACTTTCACTGGCATTTGACGTTTGTATCTGGTTTGAGGGTAAAATGCAAATATTATTCAAAATGGTCGTGTGTGCGCCTGCCTCGTTCAAAGTAAGAAATTATGCGCGAATTTTCCTCCTCTATTATTATTGTTTCCTCCTTTTAGCGTATTTAGTCAATTTCGGTTTGCTTCTTGCGGTTAATCAAAATTCAAATTATTTCGTCATAAAGTGAAAGCAGGAAAACGAGAAATAAAAAAGTGAAAAATACAAAGCTCAACATATTTGCAACTCACGCGCAACCGCACCGCCGCTGCTCCCATACAAATCAATGTTGCCATTTGCAACACTTCGTTTTATCGATTTCTTTTACCCACTGCCATTTGCATGTTTTTGTGCTGGAAAATTACGGCCTTCACCAAGAGTGTGTGTGTGTGTGTATGTATGGTGCATGCAATATTGCATTCAGCATCATTACCGTTAAGTAAACGGGATAACAGTTGCGCGCATGCAACAAAACAAATAGGAAACAGCACAATTTTATTGGCAGCATGCAACATCGATTGTGTGGGTCGTCTGCTGCACATAAAGGATTTATCATCACTTTTCTTCATATGCCTTCGCTTTTCTTGTTTTGCCTGTGCACTCAATGCCGCGGCGGTTATTATCCGAAGTGATGGATGACAGCGAAATCAATGATAGTGATAGGAAGGTGGCTTTTATGGCATGCACTGAGATATTGCCATATTTTGTTACCAAGCCGATTGGAAATTTATCGAAACTAGTGGTTGTGTTTAAATATTTTTAAGGAGCCCGACTATTCTTATGTAATATTATTTTAGATAGAAGATATTTTATAATTTACTGAACGCATAAAATAATATTTCAAAATATATGTTTTTAAATTTGGACACGAAATTATTTCCTTTATATTATACATGGTTGACTCGAACATTCCTAATATTTATGAAAATTTTTTTTTCTTTAAACTACCGCCTTTCTAACTATCTTTGCATTAGCACATATAGTTGAGCCTGATTTCCGAACTGATTTCTAGCGCTATCTTACGAATGGCTTGCCCTATGTTCACCTTAAAAGATTGAATCGCCGATAAATTCATTAATTTAGAACCTAGCTTTCTCCAGATTATAGCAAAATTATAAAATCACCACCCTGTGGGGATAATATACATCACCGAGACGACTGCTCAAAAATTGTGTTTCCTAACTCGGTAGCATTCGATAATATTATACCATTTTGGTAGAGAAATATAAGAACGATTTGACGCAAAGCCAATATTCTCTCAAAATGTAGGGGTTTCTCAGGGTTTGCGATCCCTTAGTTCGTTTCGAAATAAACATAACTTGTATAAAACCCTCAGGTGCCCTCCTTGTCCCCTCATAAACAAAACATACCTTTTGGGTTTAACTTAAGACTTCGCAAACTATCGACACTGTGAGTAACACGATAAATTTATGAAGCATCAGCAACTTTGAAGAGAATGCCTTTGAAAGGTAAATTCCAAATCCATAATGATTAACCGCAGAGCTAAGTCCTTTCTCGAATTCAATAAAATGTTACGACTCAAAAATTCTGGAATGTGACAAATAGCTCTTCCAACGACTTTGCCGAGTTTTAATTTTGCCAGGCACACTATAACTCTCTCTCGTTCTCTCTCTCTTAATGGCTCACGATAACTTTGTAAGTTATACTAAAACTGCATTAATTTCAATTATAAATAATCTCAAGACACTGATCACAGTTTTGATAGATTAGCCTCCTTCGACCGCTTTATAACCAAGCTTAGCTTAAAACCTTACTTTGATCGCTGAAGCCAACGAAAAGGGAACTTAGACGGTGGAAGATCCAAACCAGCCAACATTTTTCCTTCTGAGTTTCATTAAGCGGACTTTGGGCTTCTTTAAATCAAAAATATTTTGTTGGGAAGACATATTGAGATAATCCCTATACATTTTTTTTTTGGACATAACAACTTATTGAGTGCAAATCCATCCTTCAAACCTATATGCAAATCAGCATCAAAAATTACATATGGTCCAATAAACAAATTCCCAGATAATCCTTTACACACACACACACACACATTGCACTGGCACTTCAACGCAGGAAGTGTGCGCAGTCAACAGATTCAGATTAGTCTCAACAAGCCAATGAGAACATGCATTTAGCACTTTAATTGTCGTTAATAGCCAAAAGCTTTAACCGCCAAGTAACAACATGAAGTTCAACAGATGATACTAACTGCACTTACACACACACATATATATATATTAACATATATGAGTACTAGATATGCATAGGCATGGACTAGAGTTGTGAGATCTTGGAAACATGGCATTTCAGTGTTTCAAGCCCGTCTAATCGCTGCATATCGGGATTTTCGGCTATATTGGAGCTATATATTGGAGAAAAGGTGGTGCTTTAGGAACCACGTTAAACTCAAGACCTTGGTTGGAAAGGTATATGGGAGAGCGGTATTAAAACCACATAAAGACTTCGATCAAACCGGAAGATGTGAAATACTTGCTACAAGTTCCAGACACACTAGTTTCAGGGTCTAAATGAACTACGAAAGCATCAGAGACTGGTGAACTTCTTCAATTTTTAAAAGGATGCGAAGGAACCCTTTACTTTCGAACAACTTTCAGATTGAATCCCGAAAAGTCTGAAGCTCATGCCTAACGCACATAGGTCCAAATAAGGTAGAATATTGGTAAGCGTGCGACACATTGTACTCACCACTTGCGCCAAAAACACTCAAAATCCATTGCAGTACTTCTTTGTGATGTTGCAACCTTGCGTGCCACAGCAAGTGTTATGCGCAACTGAGGAGCAGGCAACATTGCATGCATACAAACAAGCGGTAGATAGCAATGTATGTATGTATCTATGTATGTCTGTATATGTGGTTCCATATACACATCATTGTTGCATGTTGCAGCAACATGTACGTGCGAAGATTTCATTGCGTGATTAAAGTCGAATATGAAGTATGAAGGGTTCAATAAACAACCAAAAAAGAGCACGCACATACTACGCAACACATACATACGTACACATATGTGTATGTACACATCTATATGGGTGCTTAAGTGCAGTGCTGTTGTCAATAAATGCACCAGATTGCTGCACATTGCAACGAAAGCATGCAGCGAGTTCATGGCTCATCGCGCACACCACCGCCAATACATACGAAACTGCGGAGAAAAAAATTAAATAAAATTAGTACAACAACAACAAATTGTTGGCCGGCGGTGAAGATGTTCGTGTTGATTTGCTGTGTTAACAAAAAATAGGTGTAAAATGCATACATACACCATACATAAATAATAAAGTAAAAAGCAAGAAAATAATAAGCGGAGACAGAAAAAAACGCGAAAAATTGCAAAACACCAAAGAAAAAAAACACGAAAAATAAATTTAATGAATTGCTGCACAAAAATCACATGCAACATGAAAAATGTATCACGCACTAAATACATCACTGCGCACGGAGTTGCATCCTGCTCACGCAAACGCTGTGGCATGCACCCTTGTGCTGTTGTCAAGGTGAAAATCGACTCTTTTTTTTTCTTATTTTTTTTCGCATATTCGCTACTGCTGGCGAACCTTCGTGTAATTATAGCTAAGTATTGCACTTACAACCACAAGGCTAATGCATTATTTATGTCCATCAGCGAGGCCATGCTGTGTGCAGGTAGGCTGCTAATGCAACAACAACATGTTTAGCAACAACTTTACATGAAGGTATTGAATGCCACACGAAGTCCTGGCTGCAAGGCTCAGGAAGTGCTTAGTGAGAGACGCAACAAAGGTTTCATGTGTCGATTCTGAGGCGTTATAGATTTCTATGTCGGAAGGTATTATAGTACGCTTTATGAATGTAATACAACAAAATAATAGTCAGTCAGCAACAGAAGTTGTTTTAATATAATAAAGATCTCTCATTTGGTCTTGGAAATCAGCGTTATGTGTTTTATTCCGCATAACTAATTGTTGGAATTCTACTATATTTCGTTTTTGAAAAAGGAGCTCTCGCCCATTGGCAATATGTTTTCCATATTGGAAAGAGCCCTTCCCGAAAACCTGATACCTGTTCAGTGACGGCTCGAAATCATTAAGCAGCATGAAGCGCGCGGAAAATTGTTTTAAAAAACTAGGTGTTAAAACAGAATTTTATACTAGGTTTCTTTTCCTTTTCGAAAATGGTTGGTTTTGCCTCCCTTTGGCTGAAAATATTCGTCTATTTAACGGATGGCTCTATAAATAATCTCTGACAGTTTTCGTGAATTACCACAGATATTCGTTGTATTGAAAGAAAAACACTATCCCAATAATTATGAACGTAACTTCCTCCTTTTTCTTTCTGTTAAATATCGAAACGTAATTATTTTGGTTCAACATTAGAAAATTATACCGGTTACAGCTAACCGATAATGTTGATTTAATGCTCACATATTGTAGAACGAAAGGTCTAAGGAAAGGAAGGTTGTCTAGTTGCTGTCGCATCTGAGACTTATTGAACATAGCGATCGGTCAGTGGTCTAAATATAGTCCATTCCGATTGCTCATACTATATTGCCTTTGCTGAAACCGAAGAATGGATAATCGATTCAAATTTTGTAATTTTCAACGGCATCATTTGTGGGGATCTATTTTACTTAATGTTTGTTCTCAACCAAGATGGGTCACTTCCGAGTTGATCGTTTCGAAGTTTATATTGCACACGACATCGAAAAACTGTAAATGATAAAGATAGGTCCTTTGATATTAGTGCGAAAAATATTCAGAGAGGGCCCAAAACTCGAAAACGTTCCACATGCAAGCAAATTGGCCACTCGCACTGTTAACAGATGTCTTTGTGGAAAGATGAAGGAAATTTCGTTTGAAAATCGAAGACACATCATACGAGGGCTAGAAGATGGTCTTAAAATATGCGATGCGTTGACCCAAGATATTTTTAAAAATATTTTGACCTTCGTAGCGCAACCGCAACAGATTCTGCAGCTGGTTTTTTAACAAAAAGAACATAAATTGGAGGTCGAATTTGGTCAACGAACAATGAAAAAATTCACCACCCTCCCACCTTCCCCTTCCCCTCTCCCATCACCCACCCTCAGTCCAGTTTGAACGTTCCTGCTCTTTTTCTTCTTCTTTTTTTTTTATTCTCAAAAAGCAAATATTGTATTCAGGAAAACTGACTGAACTGATTAAAGACCTTTCCGGAAAAGAATGTTTTAAGAGAAATGAAACTAACAAGAGAGGCATTTTTAGTAGTAGATATGTTCTTTTTTATTCTCTCATATATTTCTCTTTATTTTTATACTCTCGCAACATGTTGCTATTGAGTATATTAGTTTTGTTCACCTAACGGTTGTTTGTAACACCGAGAACTAATCGAGTTATATATAGACATATATATATATATATAAATGATCATGGTGAAAAGACGAGTTGAAATCCGAGTGACTGTCTGTCCTTCCGTCCTTCCGTCCGTCCTTCCGTGCGATAACATGAGTAAAAATTAAGATACTTTAATGAAACTTCGTACGCATGTTCTTTGTCACCGTAAGACGGTTGTTATTGCAGATGGGCGTGATTGGAAATCTGCCTATTCTGAAATTTGAAATATATACCCCGGAAACCGTTAAAGCTATTTCAATCAAACTTACTTCGAGTAAATTTTTCGAGCATCTCTTCATATACTGAGAAAATGAGTGAAGTCAAATAATAACCACGCCCACCTCCCATACAAAAGTTATGTTGAAAACTATTAAAAGTGCGATCACTCACTGAAGGAACACATCAGAAACATTAAATTTTGCAGCAAATATTATACGGAAAGGTTGCATAGGAATCCGTGTAAAGGTTTGGTGATGGGCATGGCACCGCCCACTTTTAGAAGAAATCCCATATCTCAAGAACGCCTTAACCAATTTCAACAAATTTTGGTATGTATTTGGTATTATATTTGCATTCTTATGTCACATTGTGAAAAAGGACGAAATTGGATAAAAACCACGCCTACTTCTCATATATAATAATTTTAAGTTGCATCTGATCCTTTCACTTTAAAGTAGATAAATCGAACAGCAATTAAGATATGAAAATCAAACTTTGTGCGAATAGTGCTTTCAAGATATGCCATCTCATGCGTAAAAATAGACGAAATCGGGTTATAACTTTTCAAGCCGCCAGATACAGATACCTCAGTGCCTCTATCTGACTTTTTTATTGAAACTATCGGGAAATCTGTAAGATATTGTAATGAAATTGAATGATTACCTTTCCGTGATAATAGTGTACTCTGGTATCAAATACGGGAAAAATCGGGTAAGCACTTCCCCTAGCCCCCAGATACCTAATAGAAGGATTTTCAACCGCCGGGTAGACTTTATACCATATATTTCGGTCAATATGTAAGATATCTCAGCAAAATTAACTGAACGTGCAATATCCGATATACGAATAGTTTACTACCGAAAATGTGTGTAATCGGTGAACAAATTATCCCAGCTCCCATATACCACATATAATGATTTTCGCTATTCTAGCAGACTTTATATTCGGCATTCGGTCAGTCACTGTGTGAGTAATCTCCACACCATTAGGTGAAAACATGTTCCCTAATATACTTGAATAATGAAAAGAGTTAATGTGATTAGTGCAGATCATCCTCAATCCTAAAAATGCCCGATATAAAAATTCCCGACTTTCCATCTGTCTTTAAATCGTTTATGTTGGTAAATATGTGTGATATTTTCATGAAATTAAGTGGATAGATTTTCTTAAACACAATGTGATTTCGCGCTAAGTATGAAAGAAATCGGTATAGATCATGGTCTAAGCCCCATATTCCTAGTATAATGATATCATATAATGATAATGTAATGATAATGTAATGATAATGAATGATAATGATGATATCATGTAATGTAATGATGTCCTTTTCTTTGGTTGACTATTTCCTCATGTCTCTAATATTTTCAATTAAGCCACTTTGGTTGAGTTTATATCGCATATATCACTTTTGTGTTAATTTGGTCGATTTTAATATAAATATCTCTAACACGAAGCAAAATATAACAATGAAAGCACATGAGTATATGGCCTGTAATATAAGTTAATAAGATACCAAATATGATTGCAATCCATTGGCAATTTCGTCGAATAATGAAGGTTGAATTCTTCCGCAACATTTTTTAATATAAAGTTATGCCAGCAACTGAAAACATTTCCCCGCCGCTGATCCTTTCACATGCGACGGTATAAAATGTTCGGTTACACCCGAACGTAGCCCTTTCGTACTTGTTTTTTTTTTACTATTAACATTAAAGTTCTTCATTTTCCTCTAACTCTGAAAGCAATAACCCTATCTAAGCCAAATTGCCTTCTTAAGTATTTCAAACATTTTTCTCCCACATACCCCACTAGAAACACACACGCGCATATCTAAACCCACTTGTGCAGAGCAGTTCCGCTGGCGCATTAAATGCGCTTACATGATAAATGTCAGCGTCAACGTTTGTCTGTGCAACATAGTTCCAACAACATCACACAGCTACTGGTCATGTTCGTGGCATTCCGCAAACATGCGCAAACACAATGGTGAATCGTAGTTGATTTCGACGTACTCCATGTCTGACTGTGAACGCAGAAAAAACACGCAAAGGCAATTAAAATTATTTAATTGACATGAGTGCACCGCCAACACCAGCAAACACAAAGCGAGCGAAAATAAATACAAAGAGAAAGGTAGACAAAAAATAAATCGCATTCAGGAACATACGGACCGAGTGATGCCGGATTTAAGCTGAGATTATATCGATGCATGCAAGTGGCTGTTAAGTGAAGAAGCGACACCGCTCTGCTGAGCGCACAGACTGTGGTGCGGTGGTGTGGTGGTGTGGTGGTGTGGTGGGTTGCAGTGGTGCGGCGATTATCTTAGACTGACGTCATTGCTGTGCTGTGGGCAGTGCGCGGTGAGCTGATATGTGGGGGCGGATTGGAAGCGCGTTTTGTTTTATTGTATTCTTTAGTCTGCAGTCTTCAGTCTTCAGTCTTAACACAGCAGCAAGCTCAGGTGTGTCCGGGTAGAAATTTTGATAGAAAACTTGTAGCCGGAACCAAAAAAAGTAAGAAAATAAATAAAAAATATTTAGAGAACTGAAATATACTGTCCGAGCTCTATAATTTCAGAAATTATTACTCAAATTAGAAAACAAATAAACCCATATTTACACTCCCTGACAACATTTCTAATCTCGAAATGATTAATTTTAACAAAAATCCCTCAATGCCGCTTTTTCTTTAAACGAATAAAACCTTTCTCAGCAGCATATCGCACAAAACCGCAACACACCACCCACACTGCCGCATGGCTTGTACCCATCTGAGGTAAGTACTTCAGTTTATTGATTCAAATTATCGGCTTTATAATCATTTAGGAAGCCATTACTGCAATTGCATGTGCCTCACTCAGCCACAAACCCGCTTTTAATGGCTTGTCTTGCTTTATTCTTGCGAAATAATCACTACGAGTATGTTGTATGTATTATTGCCCAGCAGCGGTGGGCTGTAGTGAATCTAGCGCTAAGCTATAATTTACCCAAATACTCACTAGTCAAAGCCACAATTGTATGCCTTTCTAATATTCTGGTGGAATCTCTAAATACAATCAAGAGCTTCGCTTGCATAATGACCGCTAAAATTCCATAACAACCTATACATCCACAAATATACTAATTCCAGTGCGGTTAATATACTACCAGTACAGCACACACCTATAAAATGCAAATGTTGTGCAGAAAAGAAGCCATTGAGTGTGATTGTAGATTGCAAGCAAAAAGTTCATACTTGATACTTATTCATATTATATGCAGATGCTTGTGGTACTGGCATATCAAGTTTGTGGCTTAAGTCTTTTATATCAAACGTCATGTAATTGTTTTTTTAGGTAAATATAATTATTAATAAATGAAGTAAATATTTTTCTTTTCTTATTTAAATAGTATATTCAATAGAAAATATTCTGAAGTTTATCTTGGGCTCTATGAAATTAGGTTTGACCTGGATCTTTAAACAAAAACACAACATCCACGTTTCCACTAATTCCTTCAAAGTAGGCACCTTTTGAGTCAATATAAATATAATAATCGAACTAAGAATCAAATTTTCTATAATACATATTTCCGGGCTTTAAGTTCTCTCTGAGACTTTGACTCCCCTGACTTTTATGTTCTTATCTTGCTGGTTATTTCCCTGCAGAATTTAAGGAGAGTACATTAGCGTTTTGGAGCAGAAAAAAGTCACAGGAATCCAATACAGGTGAATTAGATGGCTGAAACATGATTTTTGTTTGAGAATCTCTTGAAAATGAAACCTGTATAGCAAAGAAATAGACAATAAAGAGTAGAATTTATCCACAAGAACTCGGTCTGACCAACCTCTCTAATGCACTAATTGGCCGTTTTTTTTATTTATTAATTTTTAGTACAATTTATCTCAGTTTATGATGCTACTATCAAAGCCAAAGGTCACCTCTTCGCTCGAAGAATATTTTGTTCAAGCGCTCGTTTGTTAGTAAATGTTTATTGCCACTTAGATTCTTTTGTTCGAGATGAAATAAATTCTTCCAGAAAATTTTCCAAAATTTGTATGCGAGGTAACTTTGAAAAATAATACTCATCAGCTAAACAAACATGGAGATTTCGAGCTAAAAAATAAGGGCTTTCACTGTTGATGGGGTTCTCTAGAGAATAAACTTGAACTTGGCGTGAGTTTAATTGCTTGACTTAAGCATGTATTTGAAAGTACATATATAATGCTAAAAAATCGGAAAGAATGAGCTGAATACTTGAGCAGACGTACGATGAAATACTCAACGGTCTTAGTTTTAGTCTTAGCTCTACACTAAGACTTTTAATGCTTCCTAATAGGAAATAAATTCCCACATTTGGTTTTTTGTGACTTCTACTCAAATTAGACCTAATATTGTTCTAGTCTATGATTCGATAATCATTCACCCTAAATGTAGGCAATATTTTTAAAGTAAAATTAGGGATATTTAATTTCTAGTGGTATGAATACTAGTTAGACTTTATACTTTATATAATAAGGCAAAATTCCTACTGACTTCAAAATAACATAATTTTTATTTTAGATAGCTAGATATCCACAGGCACCATATTAGCACAGAGATATTTTCCCTAAAAGCAAAATATTTAATTTCTACAAGAGAAGTGTAATATTTTAAGTGTTTGTTTGACTTTCTAAATTAAGATATAATTAATTTGAACTTTGAACTTATTTGCATTAAATATAGTACATTGGTCAATATTTGTGCCAAACCTCAAAACACTTGCACATTTATTTAGTGCAAAATGCAATCCCTGACAATCTAATACCTTCGTTTACCAAAAAATACGGCAGCACTTTTTATCTTACAACATTGTCACCTGTCTCAACTATATTCACAGCTGGTGACCACCCATTCACGCTTACCACTGTTAAGCCAATCTGAGCATGTCGCTACAAATACAACCATAAAACAAAAATAAAAACTCAGTTGTATATTAATGTCAATGCAAATAGACTTAAGCGCAGTACTAGCACTCGAGATCACAACAAAAAGTTCGATTGTAAAAGGACTTCAATAAACATAACAGCAACAGTGAAATTAACAGCGAATGAAGCGCAAGAGCAGTAAAACGAAGCCAGCCAGGCGATGGCCTGGCGATTGTATGTGAAAGTACGAAAGAAACCACACACAAACTCGAGAGCTGTGCCAACGCTGCCGGCAATTTGTAATGGCAACATATTTTACACTTAAAATGTCAAATTGTTTGGCTGTCGATACGCCCAGAACATGGAGGCGAACGCGTAATAGCGCTAACGCTGAGCGGTGAGGTGGTGAACACAAGCTTGGCAGTGACATGGGCGACTGGACATGAGTGTGCACATACCGTAAATGTCTGTGTGCGTGTGTGTGTGTGTGTGACTGTGCGTGTGTGAACGCCGCTTATCAGCACATGGAGCTTAGCGTCATAAACAAAATATGCAAATACATTGTCGCTACGACGATTTGCAGACACTGTATCTTCGCGATAAGCACACTCTCACACTCGCATAATTCATTAGACTGAAATGGTGGAAGATTAGGGAGCATATTTGATGGTAGTTGGGGTAAGCATGGGAAACTATGGTGAACGAATTTGGCGTTTATGAGAACTTAACTTGAAATTGTGACTTTAGGTAAGGAAGAGATAGAGATATAGAGATAAATATGTAAATAGAATTACAATTGCAAATGCAATCACATTTGAAAATTATAATTACAATTATAAATTACAATTACAAATTATAAACTACTGCACATCACCAAATTAGAAATTAAAAATTGCAAAATCAATGAAAATTATAATTACAAATTACAATTAATATTGAAATTATAATTAAAAATGCAATTACAATTTAAAATTATAATTTCATTTACTATTAAAATTTAAAACTACGTTAAAAATTACAACTTTAAAATTACAAATTAAAATTAAAGTTACAGTTGCAATTAAAATTACACTTGCTATTAGAATTAAAATTTCAAATTACAGATACAATTACAATCAAAATTTATAATTACAATTACAATTACAATTTCAAATTACGAACCTACAAAATTCTTAAATGAGAAATTACAATTACAATTACAGTTATATTTAAAATTATAATTACAATTACAAATTACAATTACCACTAAAAATGCAATTACAAATTACAAATACAATCGCAGTTAAAAATTATGATTACAAATTCCAATTACAAATTACCATTACAATTACATTTAAAATTAAAATGACAATAACAAATTATATACTGAAATTGCAAATTACAAATGACAATTAAAAATCAGAAACTGTAAACTACAAATTACAAATTAATCATCATCCCTCAATCTACAGATATAGTCTACAATACAGTCTATCATCTGTAATTTAACTATTTCAGGATTTGCTTTCCAGTCTCTACATTTGCTCAATCATAAGTCCTGCGTTCTTTTAATAATAAAACCGGATATGAACTTCCCGAGCACCAATATATGCTGCGAAAGAGTTTGTGTGATAACTCTACGTTCTTTCGATTCTTTCTTAAATCGATTCTTTACAATTTTATAATGATCACGAACACCTGAGGCAGCAGCAAGGCGAACAGCAACAACAACTCCTGCAGAGTCATTGAAATGTTAGCTACGCATTGCTAATAAATATGTGCATATATCATGCCGTACATTTATCTTGGCTCACCAACTACACAAAACTGTAAACTGCGCAACAACAAACAGTCAAGTCATAACTGGAAATTTCAACAAGTCAGCAGCGAATTTGTGGCAGGTGTGGCTTATGACCGCTTTTGCGTCGGACCAACTGCAACGGTAGGAACCGTTTGGCCGTTACTCGAACGACGCATTAACTGTTCTGAGCCACAAAAAGAAGACATTAAAGGCAAGAGTGTTAAGCTGCACTGAGCTGTGCTTTCTACTATTTGTCTGGTACTTGCAGTGGATTGTATTAGCAGTTAGTTCTAAATTCTAAGCCTTTGCTGGCTGTTACCTTTAGTGTTGTCGTAAAATTTGGAATATATGACCCAACTTTCACATGAATCGTGGATGTCTCCATTGCAGTCATAAGCGCTCTTCCTACAACTGAAGTCAGTCTACTTGTTTATTCTTCAGATTTTTACACTCTTGGTGATTATCTTCCGAGATAACTTAATTTACAAAGTTGTTTTGCTTGTCGCACAACTAATTTAAGGTTGAAAAAATGGAAAAAGCGCCTTTCATGATTTTACAGTAGCGACAGAGAGAAGAAACTTCATACACCTGATGATTTTTCATATAAACATTTTCACGTCTTCATAAAACCATATGCCTTTATTCTTTTTAGCCGCTCACTAAGCAACGATTAAGAAATTAATTCATACTAATAAAGTGATTTCGAAGTTAATTTTCTTTATATTACAATGAACAAAATATTGAGAGAAATATATGTTCTCTTTTTATACAGACACTTTTCCGGTGATACTATTTTTTTAGAAAGGTTGGTGAAAGGTCGTAAAATTATACCCCACTGATTGTTTGCTAATTTTGAACTATTTAAAGATTTTAGCAGTAGCCTAGTGATTCTGATTGAAGATAAATAACATTGCCTACATTCAGGCGGAGTGACAAATATGTATTGGAACATCTCTTAAATTTAGCAAAGTCGAGCACCTCTTAACTTATAATATTATTTGCTAATCTAAATTAATTTAAAACTGCCTCTCAGATAAAATTTACGTTAAACTAGAGAGTAGACAATAATCTAAAAACGTTATTATGAATACTTTCCTTTTAAGTTATGCTTTTTGCTTATTTATCTTCAAAACAGGTTTTCATTATCTTAAGTCTATTTCACAATTTAAGTTAAATTGGATAATATTAAAGAAATTATCTAAGTTTTCAACAAGAAATTAATAATTAAAATTAGTTTTTCTAAAAAATTTCAAAATATGTAACAAATTTGCGAACATAAATATATTTTTAGTCAGATGGCAACACCATTATAACTGTGAGAAATATTTTATATTTTATTAATTAGCACCTTTTTCATACACATACTGAATTTTTTTCATTTCTGTGTACTAAATTTAATTAGGTGGCAACCACGTTTGAGTGAAAATCTCAAAATCGAACGGCAAAATACTTATACACTTTCCTTGAGCAAAAAGAAAATGTTCTTACATTTCCGTATTATATGATAACATTTATAACATTTAATTGAATAACATGTGGCAACTCTATGTAACTTTTTTGCTATGAAACCTTTCCGGTTTTGTTTCACGACGCGTTATTATTTAGCCAATGATGTAATAAGTGGAGTAGAGCGGTCCTGCTTCTGATAATATATACATCTATACATGCGTAAGAAGCGCACGCCTCCCAAAACCCGTTTAAGCCACCAGCATGAAAGCAACAAACAAACCATTGACAGCTGTCTCAAGTATTATTATTTATTGTGTTTACTTGTGAAATGCAGATTTTCAAAAGTTTATTTGTAAGACCGCCAAACAAAAGCTGACCGGGATATACGTATGCTGCTCGCAGCGAATAAACAAAAGACTTAAGCGACAAACTCGTTAGCGCATATCTATTTTTAAACACCAGACACACAATGCAGCCTTATGCATTTGCATTTTGCATTGTTTGCTTGTATGCACACACATCGCTTGCTCACCAATGCCGTGATTTCTGGCAACCTTTTTTCGTTTTTATCGGTTATCTTCCGAATATCGCATCTTCCTACTACGAGTATTTTACACACAATTCGAAGGCGTAAAAGGCGCACACCACATTGAGATGTGGACAATGTGGGGAATATAATGGACAGCCGACGGCCTGCCAATGCGCATGTGCGTCCAATGCGTAACGCATAATAAAATCGCACTAAAAGCACAGCAAGCGGGCCTTAAATATTTGTATGTGTGTGTGTGTGTATGTGTGTTTTTCACTTTTTATAATTTTGTGCACAACTTCTCGCTGGCCATAAACGCACTTGCACTCCCATTGATCTGTCGACGGCGATAAACTCGCTACGCTGCGACGCTAAGCGTGCAAACTGGCTTGCTTGCTTCATTTTTTTTCGCACACATATTGTGTGCGTGTGTACGTATGTGTGGGTGTATATAAATATGTACGTATGTGTGGCTGCTCTTATAAGACGACGTTATGCCATCTTATATGCGTGTCTGATGTGCCTTGAAAGAGCGTTCGCTTGTAGTGCAACGTACACACACACACACACGCTTGCAAAGTAAAGCAAACGACTGTCTGTCTGAATAGCCTGACCGACAAGCCCCTTTGCGGCCCATGCGAAAGTGTTCAAAATGCTACATTGTCGGGAGTTCAAGCTGGGAGCTCGATTTTTTATTGTTTTTTTTTTCTTACTCTTTAAATGTTTACTCTTTTTGGCTTTTGTCTACTGAAAGTGAACTTTACATTTCATTCACTCTATTTACGCCGGAAAATTGTTGATCGTTACCAAATTTATCGCCGCTGATCTAGGGAGATGTGTGCGACAATTTGCATGGGCAAAGTACACAAATGGTATTGACCTTTGAAGGGTTTCTGAGAATAATGAAGAAAATGCTGTTGGTGGAGTTTTGGCAGCAAGAATAAATAGTGCGGCGAAAAGGTCAAAGCTTTTCGAATTTCAATTCTCCTTTAGACATGTATGGAGTCACAGATAGGGTCTCCCTTTTGAACATTACCTTTCACAATTCTACTGTAGTAGTTTTTATTGTAATAAAGCCACGTCTTGACATTATTAATTTAAAAAAGAATTATTTTTGGAGAATATAACAAATTATTTCAGGTCTTGTTATTGCTCTTAGCATAATGAAGGCGAATATTTTCGAAAGAGAAGTGAAATTTTTTATATAAATAATCACAGAAAACTTAAAATACTCCAGAAATGATTATTATTATTAATATTTATTAGAAAAAATATGTGAAAATATAAAACCTATTGGTTAAAAACGAGTCAAACTAATATGACTATTTACTCCAAACAAAGTGATATGCTAATATTTCATTGGGAAAATTACATTGTACATGAAAATTATGGGCACATAATATATGCTTTTTGAATTAGGTGGAATTTTAATAGTGTAGATATAGCGCAGAAATCGGTTGGATGTATGGAAGCATGGAAATTTAAGGTTTCCGTTGAGGAGTCGAATCTAATGGTTAATAGCTGACTAGTGTGCAAACGATCCTCAACCTTGTAAATCCAGTTACTTGACGCCGTGAGGTGTTCCTGGTTAAAATATATTATTTACCTGAAATCTATGTGTTTGCGTTTAAACAAGAAAAACTGTCAGAGCAGATCAAACTGCAAGAACTGTCAATGTTTGGCTGCTTTCAGACTGGTATATGCTAATATAATATTTTATAGATTGCAAAAGCCTCAACCGTGAGTGAGAAGCGAGAATTCCAGCCGTAATGATTGTTGGAGTATTTATCTCCACTTTTAACCAATAAAAAAATTTAACTAAATTTTAAGATTGTCAAGGGAAACTTACATTTTTAATGGCAACAAATGGCGGAGAAAAAACATTTTCCTAACCATAGAATTCAAAGTCTTTAGGTTGCGAGCTATTCATATCTATGTTTTAAATTTCTTGAAAAAATCTAATCCAAATTCAGTACACAATAATATTCAATACCAGTCACGTGCCTGGAATACTTGGCATCATACCTTCTTTGACCGGGAAGTGAAATTTTTTAACGCTATTGTTTCATAAGAAATGGTTTTAAGAATATGGAATTATTGCGAAAAAGCTTTGCACTGCTGACCTACAAGCTGGTTAGCCTAATAGCTAACTTCACAAAAGATTTTTCCTTTTTATTGTTAACCTTATGAAGTATTTGAGAAAACTACTGAGGTGACAGCTGTTCAAATAAATAAAAATCAGTTACAGTTACAGTTACTTACACTGCCATGGAAGTTATTTGAGTGCGGAATAAGAAAGCTTGGAATTCGAAATCAATATATTTGTAGTAAGGATAAAAATGATTGAAGGAAGGGTGACTTGGTGGCTTAGTGTATTATATCGCTTTCACAATTTATACACAACTCTTTATGTGATTATGAAGGAAATTCAGGTCTTGTGCAGATTTTGTCCGATAATAAATATATCATCTATTCTGCTATCGGACAATTAAAGCCTAAGCTGTAGCTTTTTGAGTGACGCAAGTTTTGATATTTTGAAAAAGAATGGATTAAAGAAACTTTTTGTGTTAACAAAACAATATTTCAGCCTGCTGGTATAGTGTAAACTCTAAATGAGGAACTTTTTATAAGCGAGATTTGCTTCTAGGTGCACCGATTTCTACCTTCTAGGAATCATTCTTATGCCTCTCCATTAGATAGAACTTAAATGACGTACTCTAAGACCTATCTTCAAACAATAAGAAGCAAAACCAATGTGTATAAATTCGACTTGCACAATACTTTTTTCATCTTCTACAATTTGAGCTACTTTTTGGCACTCCATTTGAATGTAAATTGCAAGAAACCACCGGCCAAACATGCGCCAAGCTCTCCGGCCAAACTTTTACCATTGATATTATTTATTATTTTTTAGCATTTGTGTAATACTTTTGACATATTAAATCTGCCAGCCGGAATCTCTACAACTCACATGCATTAATAGGTGTAATAGCACACACACACACATACACACACACACACATACATAAATACACTAGCGAGCATTTGTGGCTTGCATATTAGACCAGTTACAGTTTGCTTGCATGTATAGTGTATTTGTGGCCCGATTCTTCGGTACCGTTACATTTTGTCCAACAATTTACCGCAACAGCAGTCACAGCAGCCGCCACACGTCAGCGCGACAACAGCAAAAGTGCAGCGGAGAATCAATAATTCCGCACAAGCCGAAGCGAGCGCTACGTACATTCGTATAAATAAATCGTACGTGCAACATATGCAACATATGCAACTGATTGTGGCATTCATTCATATGCAACCTACGCATTTTTGCACATTTTTCACACTCTTAATGCATGAAAAGAAGCAGAAGTAATCAAATAAGCCAGGCTTAAGTACAAAAGTGCAACAAAGTGCACGAAAAAAAGAGAACAAAAAGCAGGCGTGAGTTCAGCTAAGCCACACACGACAACTAACGTCGCCGCATGTTGCAAATATTGCAAATGTTGCATGTTGCATGCATGCTAATATTAAGTATTTCAACCTTCGCTGGCTTACACGGCATATGCACGTGTGTGTGTGTGTGTGTGTGTATGTGTTCGTGTGTTCGTTTGCTTGTGTGGTAAGTGATGGCAGCATGGCGAATGTTTGGCGCTTATTGCAACCAGCCATTAACCATTGCTTCAAACTCATAAGCTTGCCACATGCCTACCCATACATACATACAAATGTTAGAGTACCTTTGTTTGTACACAGTGCATGTGTGTTAATGGCGGCAGCAAGTGTGAACATAAATCGTTTTGACATGGGCTCTATGCCGCAGCTGTGCAACATGAAGTTCACATAACACATACACGCCGACCCCCCCCTCTCGTTGTGTGCATATCTGCATGCACGCTGGCTTGTATTGTATACCGTTGTTCATATGAACATATGTACGAGAGTGTGCATGTATATGTGTATGTGTATGTATTTTCATATTCATAAGTGGCTTTTAAATGCTGGTGATAATTTAAACGCTATGAATAATGTTTTAGTGCTTCATATTACCTGGCGAAAACGCATATTTAACAAAATGTAACCATAAATTTTACAGTAAAACAACATTATTGATGATTTTGTTGTGTGGTGCTACAATTTGAGCAAACAAAATACACAATGTGTGTAAAAATTGCGGTTTTGAAATTTCAAATAAATACTTTTAAACATTTTAACGCGCATATATGGGTGTTTGTATGTGAAAGAGGCACAATACTCCGGAAAATTGTTTTTGAATATTTTATTTATACTTTTATTAAACTTCCAGCTGCAATTCCATTTAGTGATTGCCAAGTCAAGTTGGGTTAGGAAAATACCAAAAAAGCGCCAATATTCGAGTTTCGAGAAAATTATTTTGATGGAAATTTTATTGTATTCACAATTAAGTTTTTATACTTTCATAAACAAAATTCTAAGATTCAAACGGCTCTTCTCCAAATTTTGATCTGAAACAAAATCGCAAACTTTTTCCAATTTTATACACCGAAGGCTCGTGAAAGGCACACGAGGTGTATTCAGAAAATAACGGGAATGTTCTTCGACTGTTTTCTTTGACTTTAATGACATAGTGCATCATGAATTCTTGCCTCAAGGTCAAACGGTTAATAAGGAGTACTACCTACAAGTTCAATGCCGTTTGCATAAAGAAATCTGAAAGAAGAAAAACGTCCGGATTTGTGGAGAAACTTTTTGCTGGCTTTTGCTCACTTTTGCTCAATTCTACTCACACTTTGTTGCTTGTTCGCGAATTCTTGGCCAGAAACAATACTGTAACGGTGCACCAGCCTCCATATTCGCCAGACTCCATGGCTCCGTGTGACTTTTTCCTGTTTCCAAAAATAAAGAGAACCTTAAAGGGCCGATTAGGGGCGTTTTAAAAGTATAGCTGACATTAAAAGCGCATTGGTGAAAGAGCTATCCCAAAAGGCTAACCTAAAAATCGTGTTTGAGAAGTCTTTCGACGATTGGAAGAAAGAGAAGCGCTGGCATAAGTGGATAATCTCGAATGGAGACTATTTCGAAGGCGATAACATTAATGTAGACGACGAACGAATAAATATTTTTGTCAAAGGACGAAAATTCCCGTTATTTTTTGAACACAGCACATACATACAATTTATACTTTATATCCCTTTTTATGAAAAAGTTGGACGTTTGAAGGAAAAAAATATTCTGAGCTCCTTATAAATAATGTTGTATCTTAATTTCTATACCCTTAAGTACCTTTTACGCGAAAAACTTGCAATAGAGTTGGTGAATGTGTATGAATTTCTCTAGTCGAGTTTTAAAAATGATATTTCTTCTCTAATACAGTGTTTTATATTTTAATTTTTTCTTAGTAAATTATTTGAAGTAGAAAGTTATCAGCTTCATCGGTGCTTGTTTCTGAACTAAGCCCATTCAGTTCAATAACTATTTCATTGGTTCTATATGCTTTTAGTTCCTTTAATGGCGCTAAAACAGCGCAGCAAACGTTCGACAGAAGCTCGAAATATTCCATATAAAAAGTATCGAATTCAAATGCTTTGTACCATTTCTACATACAATGGCACCCTCACCCTAAATACCTTGAATGAAAATAATGATTTTTGGCAGCTAAGTCAAAGAAGTTCTTCGATGACTATTTGTATACTTTTAACAATATGTGAACCTATATGATGTGTATGTATATAAAGTTAAGCTCAACGACTATTAGATAATCCATTTTCGAATTTCGGCCTAACCCTACCTAAATGGTAACATATCCTTCTATTATAGAGTACTGCATACAGAATGGATGTTGTTTGATTCCTGCTTTATTTACTAATAATAAATACTAATAATATAATATAATATAACAAAATGTATATAATATATTATATATACACGTATTATATATACCTAAAAAATGCTGAGCATTTGGAAGTGAATAAAAAGGGCAGTTTTGTGCACTGAAAGGCAAAGTAATCATAATTGCACAGAGTTTCCAGTGAAGGCGGTTGTAAGAATAGATAATTCTAAAACGATTTGTTTTAAGTGAAATGAAGTCAGGAATTTTCTTTATAACTCTATAATTTTCACATTCTGTAATGGCCCCTATTAACCAGCATTCACCACTTTTATATACTGTATGTTAAGGTGAATGTACAACAAGGCAGTCAATTCGAATAGTAACTGCACACAACTTAAAAGTCTTAATTAATAAGATCACAAACCACAATTGATTGGATCAGAAGATTTTATCATCTGAAGTTCTGAAAGAAAAAATGAAAAAAAAATTCTCCTAGAAGAATCCTAAACTCACTTTCGTTAATATAAAGAGCAGCGTGTTTCAATAAAGCTCTTTAAATTTGTTAGAATTAAAGATATAGCTTTCTTTTAGTATTCAGCAAGCCTTTCCTTAAATCAGGGTTGCAATTACAATCACATTTCTATACAAGGTGAGTTGACTGACAGTTTGGTATAAATTTAGGCGCAATGCAAATATTGGACCCTTTTGCTCTGATTTTTTTTGCTATGCAATTATGGTTACTGTTGAGCACTTCAAGGGCCAAAGAAAACCCTTTTATATTTGGAAATTGAGAATGCAACGCAATTGCCGAAAAAATAATGACATATTCGAACATTTGTGCGCATATCGACCTAATCTAGCATATCGCATTAAAATGTTCGGACATTTTATATTAAGTTAAGTTTGAAACTAACACTAAGGTCTCTAAGCGACTTCATATCTGTAAGAGTTGCATCAGTAAGCACATAATAGAAATTCTTCAATAAAGAAAAAGTTAAAAATCCCGAACCTTTCAGTTTGCTTCTTTCTGCCAACATTCTAATATAGAAGATTGTATTTCGAAATGGCAAATGTGGCTGCATTTTCCATAATATTATAATGCAATACTGCAGTTGCGAATCCTTGGCGGCGCAACCAATAATTTATATATGTACGTCTACATACAATATTTCCAACTATTTTAAGCATCAAAACAGTTGCTTGAATAATTTGTGTAATAATTTGCTGTAAGTAATTTTATCGACCGCATTGGCAGTGTCTTACTTTGAAAGTCAATAATTTCCGTGTAATAAACATCAATTGAACTGTCGTTAGAGTCCGCTTTCGGTGGGCATATCAAATTCGCCGAAAGAAAAATGTATCTACCAAATTGTTAATGGAATTGCCAAAGCAGTGCACCAGCTCCACGCTAACAATAACAACAACAAATAAGTGCTGTGTGTACACACCCACAACTGCGTTTCGAACCACCGCGCCGGATCACCAAGCCGTATGCCATAAAAGGATATTTCAGCGCTCAAATTGTTGTACAAATCTTCATGCGGCTTTCTTGTTGTTGCACTTTGTGGCTCACTTTTAGCTATTTGCCACAGCTGATAGTCGCAGATAAATTGCTGGCCGATCGCCATATTTGCTACTGTATATTTTTACAATAATACACATACACACACGCACACACATATATATATATAAGTGCATGCGCATGCGCGTGGTTTGTCGTCGGCGCGGCCGAGTTTGGTAGCCGCCAAAGTGTTTTGCTGTCAATAAATTTATGTGACAAAATCATTTTCGAACAAGTTTGATTGGTGGTCCTACAATGCCTGCAGTTAACCTTTTTGCCATGAGTGCTAATATTTGTGTGTGTGTGTGTGTATGTGTGTGTGTGTGTGTGTTGTCTAGCGTTGGCGGTATGAATGAATGAATTGCTCTCATTTGTTGCTAGCTGTTTATATTGTGTGCAATTAGATTTTAAGTGCACCCACAAGTGTGTCTCTGAATACTGGTGGGAGATGACATCACCGGGAATTGCTATGTAAACAGGTTAATAATATTCGTGAGTAAAAAATATTGTCATATGGAAGAGAAATGAAAGAGAAAAAGAAAATTTTATATATCATGCCCAAAGCTTAAAAACTATACAAGATAGCTAGAATTTGTGCAAGATTTAGTACTGAAGCAATAAACGACAAAAATTGTTAAATTACACACCAAGGGGAAATGACAGAAATTATGTGATAAACAACCTCACTACCTCTTTGAACTCT
Organism: Bactrocera minax; assembly: GCA_021498325.1. Lineage (NCBI taxonomy): Eukaryota > Metazoa > Arthropoda > Insecta > Diptera > Tephritidae > Bactrocera > Bactrocera minax. The sequence continues at coordinate 431,594 of JAKEEE010000099.1, forward strand.
AAAAGACAAAATAATTTTATACTTTTTTATGGTATTCAACCTTTGGTTCGACAACGATGCGTGTATGACCTCAATTTCTTGTGCTTAGTAACATAAATTACAACAATGAGCTTAAAATTTCAGCAAGAACATATAGCAGAAGAAGAAGAAAAACAGAAAAGTCATACAACAACATAAGTAATTACATGAAGAATTACAGAAATATATTTACGACAACACGCAGTAATTGCATAACACAGAGTAATATTCTTAAATGTAGTCGCATTAGGGTGGCACCTTTCATTTACCGATATTGTAGAATTAAACAAATATTTTTTTCAAATAAATTATCATTAATCTTAAAAAACATGGTTTAACATTAACAAGCAATAATATCCGTCAACTTAGTAAGTGGTGAACTCATTCACATTTTAATCAAAGCATTTTTTAATTAAACACGAGTTTCGTGTTTAACGTTGAGCCCTACACACATGCATTGAATTTTCAAAAAAAAATAAGTAAATAAATAAAAATTTTAAAAGTCGACTTTTTTGGTGCCTATGAAAAGACAACTCCATTTCGATATCAGATTGTTGACTGTTTTGATCGCATTGGCAGTTCGCACAACTCAGAGTCTCTTAAACACCTTAATGAGAACACATAACAATCGCTTATAGGCAAAAAACCTTAAACTCGAGTTTATGGACTTACAATTCATAACAATTAACGATATACTTAACGTTGATGTGACTGATGATGATGATGATGATGATGATGATGATGTGTAAAAGAGATATAAAAAAGTAGACTTTTGGTTTGCTCATTTTGGACGCCAGAGAGTGTGAAATTGTTGTCATTGATTTTCAAAATTATTTAACCGAGTTAACACGAGTTACACGAATTATACACAAATAAATACAAATACCTATTTTGTCCAGTTATCAAAAGTTATGCTAGTTCTAAGTCTTATTGTACGGAAGAAATATATCTTAGCATAAGAAATTCACCTTTATAAGAAAAGAATATAAAATTGGAAGATTTCTCCCGTTGAACATATGGTTTATTAATAAATTAATAAATAATTACCTTTGAATAAATCAAATTTTGTTACATATATCTATTTTTGCTCTTCTTCTATCAATTTATTGAACCACCCTGTTGCACGTAAGTATTTAGTTGCCTTGTTGACTGCAGCGCATTGTTGCATCTTCACTGTGACGTTGCAAAAGTCGAACACAATGCGCGTTGCAGGTTTTACGATCATTTATTTATTTTTTTCTCACTCAACATAAATTGTAGAAAACATTAGAAATGATGTGATTTAAAATGCTGTTGCGGCCAATGGGCGTGGCATGAGAAAGAATTTGGAAAAATATGGCATAGTTAACTTCGTGCGAGTCTGTTTGTATGAAGGTAGAAGCTCAAAAGTATGCCTACAAATGTATGTAGTGGCATGGAAATTAATGTGTGTGTGTGTGGCTAAATATTGGTGCTGCAACAAACTCGCCGCTGTGGGTTCCACGAGTGTGGCGACAGTTAAAATAACGGCGTGTAAAGATAAAATTAAATGTACTTAGGGAGGCAATTTAGCCAATTTTTTCAGATATAATGGATATTTTATATTTTCGACATACATTTTGGAATGCTTATTGCTGGTTATAATTATCACACTTGTATTTGGCCGATATTTTCTAGCGGAATTGAGCTTTTGCACAGAAAAAAATCAAATGAATGAAAATTAGTGATATTTTGGGCTTAGTAATTCGAAAATTTTGTGATATTTAGTATTTGAACAGAATATGAGGATCATACCAGTCCAATTTTGCATTACTTTTTTCAGCAAAGCTGATTACCAGCTGAGACCATCCAATTTAAAGTGATTAAGATTGTTGTGGTGAATCGACAAAATTTTAACAATAATTTCTTCGCGGTATAAAACACGTCCCTCTGTATGCAAGGCACTCTGGAGAATCTCTTCAATGTTGTTCATACCAAGCGTGGTGATTTTATTTATTTATGAACCCATTGGGCAGAAATGTGCCTCAGTGCCGAATATAATTTGACGGTAAAAAAGTAAATGCCAGTTTGCCGCACAGAACGGGAATTTTCGAAACAAATGGCGACATTTTTCAAACGTTGTGCCGATATAAGCTGTACGTTGAATATCACTTTGACAGCTAGTTTATCAGCAATTCTTCGGGAAAAATGTGTACCTCTGAAAAATGCGCTTATATGTGCTTTCTTGCTTGATTTTATTAAGAGTTTTAATTCTTTAAATGTTAAAAATTGTATTTCCATTACAAATACCCCAAACAAATGCTTTTAAAGAAGCCGTTAAAATTTAAAAATAAGCAAAATTTTAATATTTCTAATCAGATTTTAACATTTTATATTTTAATCTTTATAATTTAATATAATTTAATTCAATATTTATAATGAAAAACATTTTTTTTTCCTTTTTTGAGAAACTGGAACAACAAATTTTGCTTGACCCCGGAACGCAATTGCAACTCAAATGAATTCATGTCTTTAAAAAGTGTTGCAGAAATTAGGAATTAAAACATTAAGCAATAAAAAATTTGCTGACTAAACATTTACAACTTATAAATAAATATCAGCGCACTAACAACTTTTGAGAACCGCACTATAATTTCAAACGAGCCGTATTTAATACTGTTAGCTAATAAATGCAACCATTATACTAACATTTTTTTCATATATATAAACACAAATATATGTGCGTAATAGTTTTCTAGTCTTCGACGCAGTAACAAGTCACAGTAGCTCATAGCGCATTCAACATTTTATGACCGGTGATTTAGTTTTCAACAAACCATTGCATGCCACCTAAACACAAACGAAAGACTTAAGCCACAAACTGGATTTCATGTGATTAATTTATTAAAATGTGCTCACGTGCACGTTGCCTTAGGTTGCGCTGCGCAAATTTATTTAAAAAAAAAAATAACTCGAAGTGAATTTCATCTGCAATTCGAACCGGTTTCTTCAGCCACACCGTTGGCGACAACGTACGCCCCTCCACCGTCAGCGCTGTGGCAACACTGCATTGACTGGCGTCACTTTGTCTCCGTGGCCGTCATAATCTCGTCAGCGTATCTCTCTGTGTATGTGTGTGTGTGTGTCGTGTTGTGCGCGTCTTTTTAGATTGTTGTAGCTACAGCTTGATTGTCGCTTAAAATCGCATCAGACGGATTGGCTGCATATATATATTATGCATAGCTAAATATGTGCTTTGAAATTAAGTAGGATTAATTACTTGTCATGAAGCAACACAAGCACACAGTTCCCTATATACCAGCAAACTCATGTTCGCATATTTATTAAACTCATTGCGAATATAAATAATAAAAAAAGGAATACGGTTGAGTTTTATATTGACTTAATATACATATAATAACATTTATATTAACTCTAGTTTTCTACTCTAGTTTAAAGATCGCTTCATTCGAATGCCTCTCACTACTATTCTAATTTTTACTATTCCAAAGTGACGGTCAAAGTGATTCAAGCTGACTCAAGCTGTCGCTTATTTTCACTAAGAAATGGCAGTGAATTAAGCTAGATATATTTTTGAACTCAACGTATTTTACTGTATTTAAAGGATATACATAGTTTTCCGGACTTTTATTTCAATCAAATATTACAATATTAGCATTCCAAAATTTTCTGCATTGACCGTTCTCAAGTACGTGATTTTCATCCATCGAAGTCAGCAGTATCTTCTCAGATGTCATACCTCTGCCCAAATAAACCCAATACACTGCCTTCTGAACTGTGCAATTCATATTGATTTGTGGCCACCCTGATTTGCCCTGGCCAGCAGTTCAGCTCTGTGTAAAAATGTTCAGAATTACTTAGGTAGCAGTTCGTAGTCTATTTCGACACATTTAGCGGAGACGACATCGGACAGTCTTCGCCTTTTTCGATTCGACTATTTCATGATCTCTGATGTTTACCAGTGAATCCATGTTTCGTCGACAGTCACGAAATGCCTTAGAAATTCCTTCGGATTGTCTCTAAATAGCCTAAAATACTATTGCGAAGTCAACTCACGGTTGCGCTTGCGCCGTGAGCCACAACGCCGACAGCTTTCTCACTCCAATATCTCCAATATTTCTTGTAGCATATGATCAACGCAGTCTTTTGAGATGCCTCCTGCCTCAGCTATCTTGCACATCTTCAGTCGGTGCTCTCTGAATAGGAGGTCATGGACTTTTGTCCGGTTAAACGCCAAGGCAACTATTTTCTGGACACCTGGGCGTGGCTTAACGAAGGCCTACGCTCAACCACATTGAATTAATTTTGACGGACACCATGGACGGAGACCGTGACTCCCGTATACAGCTCCCAAGCAGTTTTTGATTTCAACTATGCAATTTCCCTGCCAAAAAACTAGTGTGGACCTGCCAATCGATGTTGCTTTTTTTTCATTTTTCTAAAATCTATTCTTGATTCCGAGGGCCACCGAATGATAGTCAGACACGCTGTACGCTCAGCTACAGTTTTCAGCTGAAAACATTTTAGAATGGCCAATTCGATTCCAACGGCTAGGTGAGCCCAGTCTAAACGAAATCTACTCGACATAATCTAAATTAAATTTCAACTGTATTTGTTAGTAACAACTTCAATACTTAAATAGTTAACATTTTTTCAACTTGTCAGCGAATTTTCTGCAAATTAGCGCTAAACATATAATCGACCTTTTAGCCATGGCACATTGTAGCCAAAGCCTCTCTGCGCACTTATCTGTCAATTTATTGGCGCGCACCTGTCAACTGCCCACGCTTTTGCATATTTGCACAAAAATGCGCCAAAATCGAAATCAACCGAAAACGGCGCACCACATGTACCGGTGTACGTAACGGTGCAATGTGTTGTTGTGTGTTGTTGTCACCTTTTCATTTTCATTACGGCGCTTTTTGCGCGCTTTTATTTTGTTTCCAATCATTAACATTAACAAGCGCGCCGCCACAGCAACCCGCCTGCCACCGAATCGCTGACGAACTGTTGTTTTCACGAAAACTTCCCAATTAAGCCAACCTGCACCTGCGGAAAAAATGCGAAATGCGAAATGCGAAAAATCGACAAATAAATGAACTCGAATTGTGTAAAAAATGTGCAGCTATCGACCGTCCGCACATAAATACGCGCGCTTGTGTGCGTGTACGTGTATGTGTGTGTGTGTGTGTGTGATTGGGCTGCCCAGCATTGGCAGCGGCTGATATAGTGGCGGCGTGTGCAGTTGCGCGCACAATCATATCAAGCATATTTGCGAACAGTGCTGCCCATTTGTGGGCACCAATCGGGTGGACTACCTGTCGTGGTGGTGCGCACGCGTGCAGCTTGGGCGCCCGCTGTTGCCGATGGTGCCGATGTTGATTAGATAAACAACACTCCAATCCACAAATGCGCCGATAAAACCAACAACAGCTCGTACAGCAAATCACAAGAAACTCATTTACACACACACACATACACACACACACACTCCGTCCGGAGTCATTCGCACTTGCGGATAGCCATTCACAAATTACACAAACGTTTAGCTCTTTATGGTGTTTAAAGACAGAGCCGTGAATTGATTGCAACTTGTACTTGTTTGCCGTTGTTGCAGCCGCGCCACCAAACTGTGCTGCGCGGTGTGTAGCCCGGGGGGATGGGTGGCGTGTCGGTGGGTTTCGGCTTCGGCCGTACGCGTAAATAAATCTGCTGCTGTAATATTTCCTGATGCCTCGGAATATGACTGCGCGTCCGTCCGTCGCTCGGCCTAACTGTACCGATATGTGCGACTATTTGTTTACCGTTAGCCAACTGGCGCGCGGTTGGCTGTTGCATGGCCTCATGGCTGACAAGTTTCCCAAATCGCCACACATATGCGCCCGTTGTTGTAATTCTTCTGCGCCTATCTGCTTAGGTCGTTGTATTGCTGCAGGTTGCATGGATTCGGTGTTGTTGTTGTTTTTGTTTTGTTGGCTTTGTTCGTTTGCAGTGATCTTATTTTTTTATTGGCACACGCTGCAATTCATTTGTGTCAGCAAATCTTGTCGCATTCACGCCATTTTGCCGCGAGTGTTGCAGTGAAATCAGGGCACGCAGTATGAAGTTGTTGTCATGTGGCAAGTATCAGTTGCACATTTTTTCATGCTTTTTGTTTGTGCTTGAAGAAGTGGCATGCATGCATGCATGGCTTTCGCTTTCGCTTTCGATTCGGCTTCGGCTTCGGTTTCGGTTTCGCTTCGAGTGAATGCATTTTTATTGGCATATCAATTGCATTTGAATGCTGAGAAATTTGCTTCTATGCATTTGTTTCGCAACGAAAATTTACGACATGTTGCTTGTAATATATGTGTGTAAGTGTTCATACACTGTTGGAAATATATTGTGTGAAATGTAAGTTTTTTGTTCGGTTTTCAAGTGGCTCTCAAGATTGAGCCAACAACAACAGCTCAAGCACATCAATATAAATGAACTCTCCTACTTTTCTTATCGACCTATTCACAACATCGAAGCAAGCTTTGTTCTTTTTCACTTGGTTTTCACGGGGTGAATCGGTCGATTGCGAGTTCGCGCGCCACTTACTCTTCATAGAGCTTTCGCAACCCAACACGTTCCTCGCATCCTCAAAGTCGATCGTCCAAAATCCAAATCCTTTTTTTATATATTCATCCAGATGTCGCCTGCGTTCTTAGTCTTCGGTACTCGAATGACCTATACGGAATATAGCAGGCCACTTACGAGGAGCTCTTGCCTGGAGTAAAGCTCGAGCAACACTCATCAAGGCACTGTTTGATATCAGCGCCGTTTTTTATTTTTTCAAAATATAGTTTCCAGGGTTTGACTCAGAGAGATTCTTCTCGAAGCCTTGATGTTATCCAAATTATAACATCTCTATGAGGTGCTTTCATTTGATGCGAATATATGGCTGATAAACATCTGACATCTACTCGCAGGAGAAACTCACATACGCGCTATCTTCTGCCTCTAATTGCTACCTCAACTTACGATTCTCTTAGCGCTGGTCAACTGCTAGTATTATCTTGCGCAGTCTCCATGTAAATCGCAAGAGGTAAATCAGTAAACTTCTCGCCTTCTCGCCAAAAATTTTACTGAATGCCAGTTGACTGAAGTTGCCGGTTGTTTGGAAGAAGACAAGATAGAAACATCTCAGCACTTCACTCTGGACTACCCCACCTTTAAGAGAACAAGGCTGAAAAACCTTGAATCTAGTACTGGCTGGCAAAGAATTGAGACCCAACTACAGGAAGGAATTTTCTGCCTCCACAAAACACTTTTCTTTAACGATCCAAGCGTGATTTCCAACTCTGTGATCAACTCTAGAACTTGGACTAATCTAACCTATGCCTCTCTTGACTTTTCAACTTTCAGTAACACTGTCTTAGTGCTCATTCGATTTTGTGGCGTTCCTTATCACTCACTTCGAGTTGGACTCACTTTAAAGTCTTTAAAGACTCACAAGTTAAAGTCAAACTTTACAACTGAGTATAGCTTTGCATGCAGTCTCAGTCCCAAGCCTACACTCAATTCCGACTTTTGCATCCACACACAAACAGCCCAGGGTTATGCTTTTATTTTCAAAAAAACGCCTAGGTTGTTGTCTTGGCTATTTAAGTCTAAAGTTGGCAGCTTGCTTTGGAAGAAGTGGGTCTCTATTAAAACATGTTCATGTATAGAAAATATCCGGCATACTTCAGAGTTATACGCTGGATTAAGGTACGCCGCCGAAGATATAGCTCTCATATAGAAAATATAAAATAAAATTACAATTTTTGTTTGCCAAAACCACACATATTTTTATAACAATAAAATCACATTGTTGCAAGAATTTATAGCTAATTTAACATTAATTAGCCACAATTTATATTAATCCTTGCACAAACTAGATATTAACCACTCAGAGCAGCGCCAACCACCGGCAAGTCATGCGGTATATGTCCCACAGGTGCAAGAATCAATTCAAACGCGCCGGCAAGAGGCAAACCAGCCACGACATTAGCCACTGTGGTTGTGGCATGACCAACCGCTTTACCCACTGGAAGTGGTAGCTGTGGTCTACAATCGCCACAAACAAAAAACACTAGCAAGTAAGTAGAAATTTAATGAGACTATAATGGCTGGAAATTGTTCATATTATTTATATAAACTTACTCATTAGAAATAATAACGCAAAAGTTACGCCGCTGACCCGGAACATGTTTCGGCAATGATAACTCAAACAAAAATTAGCCAACTCTATTTTTTGCTTCAATTTTATATCGAAAATTTATAGGTAGCGTTAACAGCAAGAATGTCATAACTAGATAATATTAATTTTATAGTTTCGAGCATGAATATAGTGTGTTGAAACGAAATAGTTTGTCAAAACAAAATTATTTAGTTGCGCCGGTTATTCGGTAAGGCAACGAGCAATCGCTTCGGCATGCGCATTTCGGCACGTATGTGTGTACATATGTATGTGGAGCGTGAGAAAATTTCGTTTTTCCATTACACGCGCAAAAGTCTGATTGACTTATGTCATTACTGGAACAACAATAAAAATGGAAAAAAAAATTCAAACACAAATATTTAAATAAACAATTAATATAGACATCGATTACCTAGGACAATCAGTATTACTACAATGCCATTTATACATATATTCAAATTCAAATAGTTTCAGAAATTCTTGGAAAATCAAATATTTAAAAACTACTTGGGACGATATATCTAACTAGTCGATAGCAATAAGTATATGACTCTTGAGGTATTGGAATCGACCTGCTCCGGCTGTGGAGAAATACACGAACTAAGATCAAGATCATTATATAGATCAAGTCAAAGTGGTTTATTGTCATTTAATTCTTCGAAATGGTACCAGCTTGGTAAACGAGAAACAATGGTGAACTCGATCCAAATAGCCTTCCGGCCCAAAGTCAATCAAGAAGCAGAAAGTCCAAACGATTATTGCTACAACATAACTTGGCATAGACCCAGCCGTAAGTTTGCGAAAGTCTATATATAATTTTGGAGTCAGTCATTCCATCATAGCAGTAATTTTTTAATCCGTGGCACGATATTTAAGTAATTCGATCTTAGATCGGAGAATCTTCAACAATGTGAAGAGGACGTCAACATCTCTGTAACATAAGGTATTTATTGTTTAGATTAACGCCAAGGATAAGCCACAACATAAGCATTTGATTGTCGGTGAACTATAACTAATGCAAAATATCAACTCACAGAGTCAACCTATGAAGGGCTGCAAGTGGGTGAGTCAAGGAAAAATAGAACTTTTGCGTACGCATTCATAATCTAAATTTCATTTTATTCTCTTCTAGGGTCCATTTAGCATTTAAATACAAGCACATGTTTTATAAATAAGTGGTTGTTGTTGTTGTTGTAACGGCACGGTAAAAAGAACCCTAAAATAATATTGAGGAATGCTGCCAAGTTGACAGTCCTTGGTCGTATAAAAATCCGAGGTCCGCTCCGGTTACATAGAATCGACCGTCGTGGGAACGCTATATATACCGTTGTGATGCTCACTTTTACCGTAAAGAATTCTAATATAAATATATATGTGTACACATCGGCAGCTGAGTCTGCAAACCTAAAAATAAACCATTTGCCATTGTAGGCACTCCGTGGTAAAATTGGTAACATGAAGCGTAACTGGTTCCTGCAGCGCGACTTGTAGGCGAATCGAACAGTCAATTGTGAATTGGATGATTAATCAAGATTCACAATCGGAAAGCAGCGCAAAAAAAAAAGCCAATAGGAAATAAAAAGTTTTGAACAGCAAAAGAACAATTATCGGCGAACAATTGCGACCAGGCATACAATTACACACAAGTGTATACATGTATGTGTGTGTGTGTGTGTGTGTGTGTGTATGTTTGTGTGTATGTATAGCCAATTAACGTCGTTTAATTGCATTTGATTGCAAGTTGCAGATAATCGAAAAAGAATACATTCCATGCTCGTTGACGGCCCAATGCACAAACAAAAACACAAACAACACACACACATGCATGCGTGCATGCAAACATACAACATGTGTAAGAATGAGAATACAATGATACGAAAGCGTAGCGCCGACGCAAGCGCAGGCGACTCCATCGTCGACTATGAATTGATTATTTTTCACAATGTTGCAGCTCGTTCGTTGGTGGCGCTGCAGTCCACCACCCATGGTTTGAAAGGCAATTTTCAAACTTTTCTATTTTTATGTTTTCAAATATTTATTTTGCGCTTTCTTTGTTTTAGTTTTTTTTTTTTGCTTTTTTTTTCTCTTTTTTGTCGCACAAACGCTGCAACAATTTTATGTGGCATGTTTGTTTTTGTTTTTGTGTTTTATGTTTTGTGTTCTTGTTGTGTTTTGGCCGGCTCACTCACAGTTGGCTGTCTAATTAATGCACAACATGTTGCCGTTTCGTTAAAATAAGGGCTCAACGATATTTACGAGCCCTGAAAGTCACTGCACCAATACACCAACAGCGCAGACGACCTGTTCTAACTGCTTGCTCGCATGTGTGTATGTGTGTAGTTCGGCAATTCTGTTTTGCAGCTCATTTGTTTATGGAGCAATTCTTCTTCTTTTCTTTTTTTTGTGGTGTTTTTTTTTTTGATTTTTGTAATTGCCTGTACTTTTAGTGACTCAAGCCGTCTCGCAATTTAGAGACATGCCATGACGTGCTTGTGTCGGCTGATGATCAGCTTGAACCTTGTCAGCGTCACTTTACTTTCAGAAATCCAAACAGCTAACAAGTTGCCATCGTTTAATGCTTACACTTTGTATGTATGTGCCTGTGTGGGTATTTTCTTTTTTAATTTTTACTGCTACGGTACAGATTTTCCACTGCCAAGTACATATATCGCGACGGGACAGAAGCTAACCACCGGATTGATTAACATGTTGGACAACTTCATTGCGCCGGTGCGCAAAAGCCTCCTATGTGTGTGTGTGTGTGTGCATGTGTAAGTTGTTGTTGTTGTTGTTGTATGCAAAGCGCATGAATGACAGTCCGGCCGGTCCGGCCCACTAGCAGCTTCTAAATGAAATGAATATTCTTATCAGTGGTGTCATTGGGGGCTGGTCGCCGGTTAAGTGGTTGTTGTTGATAAGATCGCACAGTGTGACGACCATAACGAATGGCGTAATTGAGACCATTCAGCAGTGAGTGGGAGTATGGAAGAAGCAGCAGCAAAAGTCATTTGATTGCCTGCAGGTTTTCCAATTTTTGAGCTTCCGCTGCCAATTTGAATTGTTGATTTTGTGCCTTTATATTGCAAATACCTGGAATTTCCAACGGTATTCTGAGAGATTTAGTTGTACTCTTTTATTTAATAATAAATTTTTAGGCAGAAGCGACATTTTAATTCTTATAACAGTGAGTTGCGCTCCCAAAATAGATTTGAGTTTGAGTTTCGCTGAAAGAACAGTTAATTTTGGGTTTTTGACAGTTGGTGTATGAAAATGTTTTCTACAGCTACAACAACAAGAGGAACATTTTTCAAATCAGAAATACACATACTCAGGGACTCCAACTTGCCTTCCAAGGCAATTAAAAGTTTCGTCGTTTTTAACCTCACTTCTGAATGATTAAACCGAATCACGTTAACAAAAATATATTCGAACATAAAACAGTAACTATAAAGCCACTCATATAAATTTACATACATACATAAAAAATATTAAATCACAACACCTGAAAATTTGTATTTCGCACACTTTGTTGGCATTAACATTTTCAAATGGGCAAGCAATATCTTACTTATTCAACATTTATTGAGCCAGTTTGTAATTTATGATGTTGTGTTTGAAAAAAGAAAAATTAGTCTTTATCTTTGAACTCAACTAGTTCAGCGCATTAAAGTCTTAATGAATAATTAATTTATTGCTACTAGATTGTTGCTTACAACATTTGAATCCAGCTACTAATGTTTTCACACTTCACTTTGGAGCAAAGAAATATTTATGGCGTATTTGCGTTTGTTTATAAAAGTTAATATTTACATTAAGCTATTTATAGTTCAATAAAATTTGCTATATACACGTGAAAAAAAATGGCAATTTCAGTAAGCGATTGTAAAACAAATTATGATTATTTATGAAATTAAAATTTCTTTGAAAATATTTGAAAAATATTCCTTAAAAAGGATATGTATATGCAGCAACAACCAACACAACCCGCAAAAATCCACTAAATAATTTAAAAAATAGACGGGTCTCGGAAGTATTATAAATAAGATCTGATGCACATTTATTACAAAACATTACGAACACCATTAAATTGCAGTAATTGAGTCTTGCATCCTTCCAAACCCGCAAAGAAGCCAATTTTTGGTGAAATTTTGAAAAATAGCTTCACTTTCTCGGCGTTCTAATATGTTCAAAGATGTTAACAGAATAAAATTTAAAGAAAAAACCAACGTGGTCACATCCTAGTTCGACAGTCCCTTGACGTTTCCTAAAAACAAAGGTGGACAACTTTGTTTGATTTAGCTTTAAATTACAATTTGTTTTAGTTAATATAATTATCGATTATTAAATCGAATATATTTTATTTCATATTTCTCAATTACTTGAATCAATCTTATTCATAATTCTTTCAATTATTTCAATTATAAAAAAAATACTAAATTTGAATATCAAATATCAGTTACATTAAAACGTACCAAATGAAAAAATACAACCCTGCATAGAAAACACATGTAAATAATGCCCACAACAACAAATGCACATAACAATGCCCCACAATGTTTTGACAAAAATCAGGCCTTCACTATGTTGAACAGACGAATGTGTACAATTGATTGAAAGTGCATTTCAAGTGCATATTGTATATAAAAAATATAAACAGAGGTGATACGAAGTTTTAACTTATCTTAGTGACTTAGGTCACCAATTATACCAGTGAAACAGGCGTAGTTAGCCAATACTTGCTGCTTGATGCAAACAAACATTACAACTAATTATATTAAATATAAAAAGTAAAAGCATAAATACACTTGTATTATAAATATACCACTTTTTAACTATTTACAAACAACGAAACGTAAACGCGCCTTTGAATAAAATGTCGTCGGGTTTAAAGTGTCGCAATTGTGGCTCCACGGATATCGAGGAAGACAATGCACGTGGCGATGCCGTCTGTACGAATTGCGGTTCGGTGCTGGAGGATTCGCTCATCGTATCCGAAATACAATTCGAAGAAATTGGCCATGGTGCAGCGGCTATTGGACAGTTTGTGTCCGCTGAGTCGAACGGTGGTGCAACGAATTACGGTTATGGCAAATTTCAAGTCGGCTCCGGCACTGAATCTCGAGAAGTTACAATTAAAAAAGCTAAAAAGGAAATAACACATTTGTGTCAGCAACTGCAATTAACACAGCATTATATTGATACAGCATTGAATTTCTTTAAAATGGCTTTGGCACGTCATTTGACGCGCGGCCGCAAGAGTACGCACATTTATGCCGCTTGTGTGTACATCACATGCCGCACGGAGGGCACATCTCGTAAGTATTCATATTCGTTTGCTGTTAGATGGATTGTAAGTGGTTTGCTTTCTATTATTCGCTGTAGATTTGCTGATCGACATTAGTGATGTGCAACAAATTTGCTCCTACGAATTGGGTCGCACTTACCTGAAGCTATCAAATGCATTATGCATCAACATTCCATCTGTCGGTGAGTGCTTGGAACATGCTTTCTTATTGGAAATTCAATAGGCATATAGTTTAAAGAGTAATTTCGGTTTTGAACCATAACTTGAATAGCAATATGAAGTGTATAATACATTTGGGACGTTATACTGCTACGTAGCTTTACAAAAACCACAACTTTCCGCTTTTTTCGGCTGCATATTTCCAAGCGCGTTACTATATTTTTGGTAAAAAGTTAGGAAGACCTGTTATTCTAAAAGCTGTTTACTATAGCGCTAATGTTGCGCTTGATTTTCGTTCTCACCTTAGTAGAATCCACGCTGCCGGCACGGTTGCTGCCGCATTCTCCAAAATAATTTTCAGCGTGTTATGCTGCTACAAGAGCAACAGTTTGCAAATATAGAATTGACTATTCTTAAAGCTTTATTTTCCGCCTCAATGCTGTCAATGTAATTGACTTTGAACCTTCAATGTTTGAAAAAACACAACTTGAAGCAGTCATATTTTAGCTATGGTTTCATTTAACTCACTATTTGTTTTTTTCAAGACCGAATTTCCCAGTTTCCTCAAGTAATAAAAAAAAAAAAAACGTGAAAACATATTTTAAAGTAATCTTAAAGACTTTTATTAAATATTATTCAAAGTTAATATCGACAGATTGTAGTAGATTAAAAAAAAAAAAACTGAACCTTAGCAGTGAAAAATCTTAAAAGCACATACCTTTATAAAGATAATAGCACAAAAAGTGATAACTTATATTTAACATCAAAAAAGCACAAATTGTTCAGGCAAACAGCAGTTGCAATATAACTCTTTCACTTCAATTGGCTGCTGCGTTAACTCATTACTCTGGCCATTTTCCTATTAATGACGTTGAAATACGAAATGAAATGCAATTGAAAATGTAGCGATAACTGCCATATTAAAAAGCAGAAAATATTCCAATATTCATAATAATGATTATGTCTATGTATATAAGACAAACGCTAATATGCTACGTGAATACTAATTGATTATTTCGACTGTGATGCGTGCAAACCTTCTTCAATGTACTACGTATACTTGTAAATGTATTGCATTACTAATGAAACTCGTAATTACTCGCAAATTGAACTCATACTACAATGTGTAATGCTATTTTCGCAAAAAGATTTGCAATCATTACTTTTTCCATTATTGTTGTGTATATAGTCTGAATATAGTATAAGTATGCTTTGCTTACTTTCCTTTTGGGTATATGAAAAAACTAGTGAAAAAAGTACTAATATGCGCATAGTATGCATTTATATATATATATATATATATACATACATGTTTGTATGCGATTGTATATAGTATGTGTCTGTGTTAATATGTATGCATGTAAACTTCTTAAACATTTTCGCGCCAATAGCCGGAGCCTGTGTGTAATTCAACAGGATATAGTTTCGATAAATACATAACTTCATTCTTGTTTTGTAAAATTCACGCCTTTTTGATTTAATTTTTCTATTTGTAATGTATGAATTCATATATATGTATATAGGTATAGGCATGTGTGTAATATGCAATTGCTTTTTTGTTTACTTCATTTCCCAGGTTATTGTTTACGTTTTCTCAAAAATTCTACATACTACAAGTCTTTCAAAATCGTATGTAATATTAGTTACAGATTTTGTTTAGGATTTTCCTTTTGTGCCTTTAGAATTTGTTTTACCAAATGTGATTGCCTTTTCTCTTTCCCTTTCCCTTTCCTTACACTTTCCATACCGTCAACAAATGCAGGAAGCGCGTTTCTCCTACTTTCAACTTTCTCGACTTTCAACTGCATTATTATACATATGCATATACAAACTTTAACTTTAGTATTTGCACAAACCAACGTCCCTGCAATGACATACACTGTGGCATTGCTCGCATTCGTTTAATGTATGCACTTGTAAATATTGCCTGTATTTAATTGTATTTGGTTGTCTATTCGCTCACTTCCTACTACATATATATATATTCATATGTGTGTGTAAGTATCAAACTATTTATCATAGTTTCTTTGTAAATTTCACATTGAAAAACCATAGATTGCCATTATTTGTTTACACACGCTTCGCTCAAAAGAGTTCTGTCTCATCTCGTTTGCAATATTTCTCCAACATTTCTCATGCGCTCAATGCACCACTACCGCCACCGCCACCGCCACCGTCACTGCTGCCGCCGCCGCCCAATAAGTCATCACAATTTACATGTAAGCCGCCACCATTCGATACGCCACCAGCCGCGCCGCCGCTGCTGCTCGCACCAATTGGTGTGGGGCAGAGTGAGTTAGTTGGTGAGCTTAATGCCGTAACTGTTGTGGGCCCGTAAAATATCAGTTCTGGTATTTGGCCGCCCTGCACGCCAGTGCCGTTTGTGCTCTCCGATGAGCATTGGAACTGGAACGTTACATTGCCCATGCATACTTCGGACATGCCCTCCTGGCCGAAGAAGCTCAGTTCGTTGCCATCAAGTATGACGGATGCGGTGTAATAGCATTCGGGCTCAATTTGTATGGGGTTCTCAAAAAATACGTGGAATGTGTTGCTTGAGCCATCCGAAAAAAATTTTGTATCGTTTTCTGCGAGCGTGCGTCCGAGACGTTTCAATTCGATCTTCACGTTGTAATTAGCAGCACCGGTCGATGAACCGTACAGGCCGAAGCCAACAATGAAGATTCTGAAAATACAATATTCATATTATATTTGTTGTATTATATGTTTTTATAGTAACTATAACGAACCTGCGATCCACTGAGAACTGTATGGAATCGCAACGTCCACGGTAGCGCCACTGATTGGAGCGATAGGCGCACGATTGGAAGCGATGGCATACTTGTGTCTTGAGGCCTGCACGTGCGCGTGTTGGGAAACTCAAATGCGGTTTTGATTGTGCGGTAAAATGCAAAAATATATCAATAGTCTCTTGTGATGTGAGTATGCCCGTCTGGGCGACGCCATTTGCAAACTCCTCCAATGTCATGGTTGGTATGCGTATTAAATGCAATGCTTGTCCCAACATGCTGCGCTTGTTCTGCGGCGTCACATCGACGCTCATTTTCTGGCAAGCATTCAGAGCCCAATTGAGCGCTGCCTCAAAGAGATGTATCTCCTTGCAGTTGAGCGTCTCGCGCGACAATATCGACTCGAATGTCTTTAGGTCGATGTCGACAAAGTCTTCCGATTTAATCGCCATTTCGGCCTACCAACAACAACAACAAAAGAAAAATAAAATAATAATAATAATAGATATACAGTTAGTAGCGTTAAAATAATGATTTATGTGTTGTTACGCACTTGTGCATCGATTACTTCCCAGCAACGCTGCATCAGCTCGGGCTCTTCGAAAAGACGAGATTGACTGAGAAGTAGACAGGCGTTTTTTGCCGTCAATTTGACCTCTAAATAATTGACGCAGGCACGTGCTAAATGTGGCACAATATACTTTTTGGCTGCATACAAGGTGGCCAATATGTTATCAGGTTCCAATTGAATCTCATCACAATATAGGTATCTAGGTGTGAAGAAAATCAAAATATTTAAACAACTCTTACACAAAAAATTCACTGCGCTGCATTACCTTAACAGCGTTAGAAACGCCGATGGCTCCACATCAGGCACTTTAATTTCCTGTTTATTCTCGGCCAAACCACCATAAAACATAGCGTAAAACACCGAACTACCCGTGGCCAAAATGTACTTGTGTGCCGGTATTGTTTGTACACAATCTGCTGGCATAAATAATTTAAAAACACTTATGAACATTTTGAAATATTCAACGAAACAATTCTCAACACATACCGAATTCTCCACCCACAACAAATTTGACATCCGACATCAATTCATTGTTAAACATAGCCGCGTTCCGCTCCAGCACCGTCGCTTTGGTGGCCTGCCAATTGGGATCGGCTGTATCGACCGCATTCGTAGCTGCATTACTATTTATATGATTTGCAGCACCGGCTGAACAAACATACGAACCACTGCCGCTACCACCACCGCTGCTGCTGCTGCTACCGCCGGTAGTAGCACCCGATGAGCTCGATGGCAAACAGAAGAGTGCCGAGCTGCTAATAACACCAGGGGACGCAAGGGGCGATGATGGTGCGCTGATTGGTTGGGTTATTTGTATATTGTGCTCACCAGCGCCAGTTGCGGTACCGCTGCCGCTAGTAGGGACACCTCCGCTGCCGCCGCTGCTGCTGCTGCCGCCACCACCAACACCACTACCACCGCCCGTTGCTGAACCGGCACCTGTCGCTACAATGGCGCTTCGTTGTTGTTGTTGTTGTTGTTGCTGCTGCTGCTGTTGATGGTGGTGGTGATTATTTGCGGAATTGTTGTGTGGCGGCGATAGCAATAGGCCATTACCATTGTTTAATGTTTCCACTGAAATCACAATATTTGCAAGCAAAGATGTGTGGAGAGTATAGATTAGTAAATTTGAAATGTAGATAGCACACGGCATGTTTACAATTTGATTTAGTAGTATTAGTGCGGAATATTTTCCGAAAATCGAAATTCCCTCTTGCCGATTTGTTACCCGTTCTCGGCGACTTGCTTGCGTTTCTGTGCATCATAATACATATGTATGTATTTACTTATTTGTAATTTGTATGTAAATATTTAGGTAAATATGCTAACTTCACTAACTTCTCAATGTTTATATCATTGAATTTTCATTTGTATTATTACTATTATTAAAAAATAAAAAATAAAATTGCCCTCATTTATTTTGTTGTGACGATTACGAGTTAATTCAAATGTTTGACGTGTTTCCCGAAAGTGATTTTATGTGAGTTATGATTTTAGCAAAGTGTAATATCGCATTGTGTTCGAAAATATCGTACTTCTTATCTTCTTATCAGTAAATGCAAAATGAACACAGTTACGTTTGAATTACAGAAAGGAAGCGTTTTAATGAAATTTGAAATGTGCTTGCTAAAATTCTCGCCAAAAGCCAAGCGAAAATTAAAAAAAAAAAATTCTAATAGGAATAATAAAAGCGCATTTTCTGGTGTAAATAGTATGTGATCGGTTGTATTGTCCGAATTTTGATGAGGGTTGCCCCACATCTCGCTTCGCTTTGCTTTGCTTTGCTTCGCCTCGAAAACTTTATGTGAATGTAGTTATACACTGTAGTCAAAGCACACATCGAACCCAACTGTCAAAGCAAAAGTCGAAGTGAGGTGAAACAATATTTGTATGTGAAAGACGCTTAAATGTTTAAGAACATTTATATATATTATTTATTGCGTATCAACTACAACGGATATTGTTACTCACTCACACACATATTATGCAGCGCTTGAGTACTGCGGAGCGCCCTCTTGTTTTGTTTTACCTCGCTTGCATGTTGCCTTCTTGTGCGAGTCCTACAGTTCCTTGCGCTTATGAAGTGCATAAAAACTGAATCTATTACTGTATGCAACTGCATTTTTAAGCTGCTAATAATGCGGAAAAATGCGAGGGAGTAACGAAAAATCAATATGCACACACATAATATCACTTACTAGCATATAAGTAAAAGCGCTTGGCAATAAAAAAACAAAAAAAAGACGAAACTGTTTTCGTTGTTATTTTTAGAAGAATATATATTTTTGCATGCCTAACCAACCACTACATACACACATACCATTTATCCAAGCATTCATTTGTGAATGCGACATCGCCTCCTGGTTACGCTTGTTAATCGACTTTAGCGAAAGTCTATTGTTGTTCGCCATTGAAAATATTGCTGCGCTCAAGGACTTGCAATGTGATTGTTGGTGGAGAACAAAAGTATACACAAAAACTTGAAAAGTTTCACAAGTATGCACTAGAACTGTTAAAACACCCACAAAATACTACCTAACATAATAATTCAAAGCACCACAGTCTTTCTTCGTAATTTCCAACAATTCTGTTGTAAGTTTACAATTTAAAATTCATTTATCGACACTTTTTTCCTTGATTATCATAGCTGCCATTTTCATCATCACCTCAATATAAATTTTCTCTTGCATTTAGGTTGCATTTCTGATTTGCGAACGTGGTGGTTGAAAGAAACGGCAATTGGGGCTTATGTGGTGTAGCCACTCGCCAGCATTTTAGTTATTATTTTGCTACTTTCGAGGCAAACTTGTTAAAAATGTTTGTATTTTCGCATAATTTTAACTTTTAAATATTTGTAAACGTTTTTTTTCTTTTGATGCTTTAAACTAATAATAGCATTAAATTATGTGTATATGAAGTTAATAAATTTCTTGAGAAAATTATTTACAATTTGCTTTGACAGAATGGCAACGTATCTGAATTGTATTTTGTTTACGTACAGTAGCGGCCAGAGAATGAGCGAGACAACACTAGTGTCAACAAGTGCAGTGTTGCATACCGTTTTCAAATAAAGTTTTTAAGAAATAATTTAATTCAATAATAGCGGTCTTAAGTTGTATGCAGCAAGTTTTGAAAGCATAAATATGCTATTAATTGTATTGGTGGAAGATTATATTGTAATATAATATTAATTAATGCAATTGTTTTTTATTGTTATATGAAAAGCCATAACTGCTGTCAAGAAATTTATAAGTTGCCTTATTAAGTTTATGCGAGGTTCGCTTAAAAACATATTCCTCATACCTGATTTCCATCAGTTTTTGTGTGTGCATATAAATACCGTTATACGCATATATCAATATATATAAATAGCTATATAGATTTATGTCTATTTACATTGTGTTCATAATTTTTATATGGACTTTCCATATCCGCATAGTACGTGCCTTCCGTTCGGAACTTAAAAAGAACACTGTCTATTGCAGCAAAAAACAACTTCACAAATATATGTAACAATAACAACATCGAAGCACATCCGAACATCGGCAAATTTTTGCTACCAATATTTTAATGTGATTAATTTAAATTTGTCAATTGCGCGTTACTTTCTCGCTTTTTAATTGTTGAATTAAAAATTAAAATGAACATAAAATTACTTTAGATACTTGAAAATTAATTTGGTAATGCATTAACTGTAATTAACGGCAGTTAGCTAGCGATTACGATTGTCAAATCAACGCAACTAATGCACTTGTAGTCCATTGATATTCAAAGTGTTTTGGCTGCAATGCTTATGTTTAAACAGTTAATAGATTTAGTGTGTCGGAAGAGACTTTTTGACAATTTCTACAGTTTTTAGAACGATAAATTGTATTTATTCTTAAAAGGATTATTTTATGTTTAAAATTTTGACGCCTTTCCACAAGTTTTTTGTATTTATGTGTTTGTTTTGCATTAATTTCTTTATTGGGGCCGCTATTTTAACTTTGAAAATTTTAAAATGCTGAAAAAATCATATTTAAAATATAACTAAAAATAAAATTAAGTAAATAAGTCAAATTACAATAATATAGTAAAAGAAGCTAAGATTACAGGAAATGAAAAGTGCAGCTTAAAATTTAATTGAAATATGTAAACACTGATTTTTGATTTTTTGAGCTTCTTGATAAATTTTAACAATAGTAAATTGTTTCATAGCTTTTTTTAATATTTAAAATTAAAAAAATGAACAAACAACTGCTTATTTTCATAAAAAAAAAAATTTGTATTCTAGAATTTCGGCCTAAAACTGAGCTTAGAATAAAGAAACGTGTAATCTGCTCTTGATTTATTTATTTATTTAAATTTTATTTTTATTCTATTTTTTCAAGGTCTGTTAGCTTTTTTCATTATAGTTTTTCGTTCTTTTTTGTTCTCATCTTCGATGGCCAAACTTCGACTATTCAGTTTTTCCATTTTGATGACGCTAAATATTTGTCTGAATGCTGTCAAAAAAAGTTGTTGACCTCTAGCAAATTCATTACCAATTTCCGATACATTCACATATATGCATACATATATATATATATATATTAAAGTGATAAATAAATATAGTCAAATAAATATATATATGTGTTGTATGTAACTATGCACGAAAAAAACTTTAAAAGCATGCTAACTTCGATTTTTCAATAAACATACAAACACACACACACACACTCACACACTCACACTCACTAATCCAAGCAACTAAAACGGCACACAAACTTGTCAATTTCACACTCTGTATTATGAATGTAATTTCATTAAACTCACTATTTGAATTTGAGGTGGAGATGTGGCTGCTATTTGTTACATTATTTCCACTTGACACTGCTAACACTCCAGCTGTTGTTGTTGCCACCGCTGGTGACAGGACTTCACGACTGCTTGCTGGTTGTTGAAGCACTTCCTGATTGCCATCGCTACTCGCATATTCGGGCTCGTAGCTGTGCCGATACGCGCTGCCCCAATGGCCGTTGAAGTCCTCCTCCTCGAGTGTCAGCAGGTGGTCCAACACCTGAACGCCACGTTCAAGTGGACCGTGGAATTTATTGATTAGCTCGGTGAGACGCAGATTGAGACCGTTCACTTCCGGTTGGGACACCGTCCAGTAGAATAGATGTCGCCCCAAATGACTTCCCAAATTATTGGCAAAGGCTTCGATCATCTTCTACGCGCTGCGCAGCAGATAAACGTCGTCGACATTATAAAACTAAATTGCATAATTTTCTAATTTATATAACACTTGTTTATTTATTTTTATTTTTATTGTTTTTGTTTAGCTTGTCAATTGTTGCTTGTGTTGTTCCTAGTGGGTAAGCGAGTATTTAAATGTGTGTGAGAATATTTTTGAATGCGATCTGAAAGAAAAAGAGACAAAATTTCAGTGGCGAATTGTAGTGCTTTGGTAGAATCGAAAAGATACATTCACACATATGTACGCATGTACATATATGCATTTTAAGACTAATTTCTTGTTCTTTAGGTCTCATGGATAACCTTGCGGTTTTTCGCATGCCTTGAGATTTTCTTTTGTTAAAAAGTTGACATTTTTTTTTTTGTTTTCACGTTTTAAATATTATTTAATAGTTTTATTCGTTATTTTGATTGTATAATTTATATATAATAATAATACATATTTTTTAAATTTTTTACTTTTTTATCAAATTTTATTTTTTAGTTTAGTTTTTTTTATAAAATTTTTAATTTTTTGCTATTTTATCCTTTTTAATGAACTTTTATTTTTTTATTTATGTCAATAATTATTAATTATTTTCATTTCTTAATTTACAAAAAAATTAAAAGCAAATAAAAAATAGTTAATCAAAAGATGTAAAACAAAATATGAAACTTTTTTAAATTTTTTTAAATTTTTTGAACTTTTTTATATTTTATATTTTGTTTTTTATTTTTTTATATTTTTTTATATTTTTTTATATTTTATATTTTGTTTTTTATTTTTTTATATTTTTTTTTTTTGGTAATTTCGTTTTTAGACGTTTCATTTGATCATATTTTCCGCTTTTTTTTTAGTTTTCAATCTCACACTTCATTTCATCACAATTATTCGCTTCATATTTTATCATATATAATATATGTATTATATATTTGTAACCTGTATAATTTGTTTATAAGTTTCGAAGTTTCGAAGCTTCACATTTCCTCAACTCCGTTTTCGGTGACTTTCACTTGACTTTGGCTTTTCACGTTGCAGGAAGTTGCATGTTTACATACCTATGTTTGTCATTACATTACGTACGGTGAATACTTAGTATTATCTATCCGATATGGTGATATTTGTAATTTTTTTATTTTTTTTCTTGTACAACGGTACTCATTACAGTCGTTGTTGACAATTGGTGTTGTTTGGTATTTCATTACCGAACACATTTCTCACCTGCTTCGGGTGCATTAATCTTCCGCATTATTTAAAAAAAAATTTTTTTTTTGCATTTTCTAGTGTAACCTTTTTTATTTTGTTTTCTTTCGTGCTCTTCACATTTCTTTTTACGCAACAGTGTGCGCCAAAAATATATATTTTTTCATAATTTTTTTACTCTTAATTTTCATTGTTGCTTTTGCATAGTTTGTTTCTGTTTCAACTAACTTCCGCTGCAAATTATTATGCACACAAAAGTTCAAGGCGAGCTTTCCTGCTATGGTGGATGCAACGTTAGCGAAATCAAATGAACTTGAAAAGCTTTTTAAGATAACGGTAAAATTTTTTAGCTTTCTCATATTACTAGAAAATTCCATGAAAACATCTAAAAGGTTATTTTAAATTTATTAATAAAATTACTAAATATTTAAGTACAGTGCATGGCAAAAGTGTGTGCTACTGCCAATTTTACACTGAAAGAAGTTTACATTAAACCATTGTTAAGAAAAAACCTTTTAGTATATGATGGTTGAATAAAAATTTAAAAATAATTATTAACAACTTAATTCACTTATCACTAATTGGCCTTAAATATCATTATACTTCCATTATGCGTGAATCATTATAATGCCATTATCATAATTTTCATTGTATTCGTATATAATTATTATTAAAATGATTGCTTTTATGAATTTTACTAAAAATTGCTTAATTTTGGTCCGTTTATAAAATTTTTTTTAACCTGTTTGTTTAAGTTTTGTCGCCTTTGGGGGGGGTAAAAATAATTTTTATTTTATTTATAAAGCCTAGAATAAAATAAAGAGGCTCTTCCGTCAAGCTTGCACCACATTTAAACTGTTTACACCTGTCATCAAATGATGTTTGTCTGTTAATTATCAAAAATATATCATAATATGGCAGCGCCAGGACAACGCTTACAACAAAATACAAATTGATTGTCAAAATTGCGGTAATTGTTGTTGTTGTAGCAGCGCGAAGCATTCCCAATAATGCTGGCGAGGTTTCAAATCTTGGTCAGATATATGTAATTCCGAGTTTCTTCAGAATACTTAAGTGTACCGACAGTTGTGGTTTGGAAGAGTGTTGCCAGACTGCTCCTTAATGCAGTCAACAATATTTTTCATACACATAAGAATTTGCGAATAGAAGACAGCTTTTGCTTTTTAATTAGTACAATATTATTATAAAAAGAATTAAAATAATAATAATAAAATAAATTTTAAAAAATTAAAAAATTAAATAAAAAAAATAAAAGAAATTAGATAATAAGATTTAAAAAAATATAAAAAAAACTGTAGAGTTGCATTTTAAAACAGAAATTTTTCTTTGCTCATAATATTTGTACATACATATGTATATATATTGTATGTAACTATATATGTATGTACTTCATTTATCGCTCATATTTTCTGCACCAACTTCAACTCAACCAACAGCGGTAGCAAAACCACCAACAAGAACAACAAAAAACAAAACCTCTATGATAGTTAAACCTTTTTGTGTCTGATTATTTGCCGTTGCGATGTGCGATGTGCGATGGATGGCACAGTTGGTGGCTTGACGCAGCCGCTGCTGCTAATGTCCGTCCCCTCGGTCGCGGAGAGCAGCGTTGATGCTGGCGCATACACATATGTATTATGCAACAACTTCCAATCTTCTCTCGCATATCTGCATATGTATGTGTGTATGTATCTAAATTTGTGTATGTGTATATGTGTAACATTTTTGTCTGGACTATGCGGTACTTGGTGGCGTGCAACGCAAAAACAATAGCAACAATGTGTGAATTAAGAGAAAATACAAAGGTGAATGTGAATTTGTGGGCATTACCGAAAACGTCATCACATTTAAGCGACCCAAATGCCATCATTATTCTTCGTCACCGACTGTGGCGTCAGTGGTGGTTGTGATGGTTGTGGCGTAAGCAAAAGAAAAAAAAATATTTTTTATTAAATTTTTTTTTTTTGTTTTTTAATTTTTTGAGTCAGTATTTATTTGTATTCGTTTCGCACTCCCATTTGCTGCTTGCCATTCCGTATTTTATGCCGTACAAATCGCCGCAAACGAA
Organism: Bactrocera minax; assembly: GCA_021498325.1. NCBI lineage: Eukaryota > Metazoa > Arthropoda > Insecta > Diptera > Tephritidae > Bactrocera > Bactrocera minax. The sequence goes on from JAKEEE010000099.1 coordinate 457,071, forward strand.
TTTTTATTATTTCTTTACTTTATTTTCCAATCGAATTATAATGTCGAGCGCGTGCAATTTCTCGCTCACCTCTCCGCCCATTTGGCCGCAACTGTTAGCCTGTCATTATATAGGCATGTGTGTATGTGTGTGTGTGTGTGTGTTTACAGTACATTAAATGCATGTGCAGAGGCCTGATTAGTAGTCGAACGGCGGCAGCAGCGTTGCTAAGAAGATGCTATTGGTATTCCAACTTAGTTTCCGGCAATGATTTGTTTTGTTTTTTTGTTTTTTTTGGTTTTTGTTTTGCATGTTGTTGTTATGGAGTTACGCACATACATATATATATATATAATAAAAATAAACGCGTTTAGCTTTAAATTTGTGATTTCTTTTTGTTTTTAAATCGCTTCAATTGCGCGCTTGCCCATACGCGCCCTGGTGCGCATGCGCAATAGTAATTGTGATTTATTTTTTTTTTTTTTATTATTTTATACCTCATACATACATATGTACACAGTTATTTACTGCTAACGCCCTACCGGCATACTCATTAAACAATTTTTTGTTTACTATTTATTACCCGATTCAATTGTATAAGCCGTTGGCAGAAATTCATGCATATATAAACATGTGCACAGATATAATACATATCTACTTGAGTATGTGTATGTATATAGATATTTATTCACTTGAAATTTCGTTGATTACGTACGACTAGTTGAGGTGTAGAAATTAAATGAAGATGTAGCCAGTGTCTCATCGTCGCCAACGCTAATTACAGCACGACATCTTTCTCAATAAATGTAAACGCCTTGCAAATGAAAGATAAAAAAACAAAAAAAAAGCAACCACTGATTGTTTCATATGACTTTGATTGTTATTTAATATTATTTAATTACACAAAGCGCATCGTCAAGTGTGTAATTTTTTGCTCAGACGCATTTGTACGCGACTTGCAAACTACAAAATTCGACTCTGAAAGTGACTCTGAAAAGTAATACTTTTTATTTCCTTTCTCTTATTTTTCACATTTTTCCTTTTAATTACATTAATTTAATTAAAATAAATAAGTTGAAATTTTTTTTTAATTAAGAAAAAATAGAAAAATAAAATAAAAATAAAAAAGTAATAAGCTAAAAGTGTAAAAAAAGGGAAACCTTAAAAAAATAAAAATAATAAAAAAAATATTAAAATAAAAAATAAAAAAAAACTAATAAATAAACAAATCATTAATTGCATCTCTTCTTCTATTTCACTGCTATAACATGCAGACATAGATGCTCGAAATCGTGAAATTTCCCACCAACGATAAATATGCATTTGCACCTTTATTATAACTGTTGTCTCCAATTGGTGCCCTTTGCGTTTCTTTCTTTCGTTTGCTTTGATTTTCATGCAAAACATCGACCATAACACCATTTCGTCAACTTCCCACTTTCGTGTTACCTAATTGCTAATTGATGTTTTTGCCATGCGCGGCGTTCGGTTTTTGTTTCATGTTGTTGTTGTAGTTGTTTTTCTTGTAGCACGTACGCCCTACATAGCCAGCGACGGACAATTGGGGCATTGGACAAGTGCTGCTGCACCATTGGCGGTATATATTTGCATTTTAACAGCGAAGTGCACCAATGCAGAGATGTGGTGGGAGGGGGTTGTTTAGTTGGGTGTTAAAGACCATTTTTAAACAATTTCAGTATAAAAAAATTTTACTCACAAATCCACCTTACTATATAAGGTGGATAACTGAGTTGATGATTTGATGCGCTGAGTGCCAAAGTTTTCATTCCGCAATTGTTTGAAACAATCTTTTTGGGAAAATTTTCTGTAACAGCGATTCTCCGCGATTGAAACAAGGACAAAGCTCAGTTATTATTTTCTTCTCAGCATAAACACTCATCAAATAGTTTTAGTGAATTGTGCTGTACCGATAATCTTTGATCAAGTAATAATACTAATCTGATCCATATTTAGGCGTATTTACATTTATTTACACCCCTATTACGTATCTATAATAGCGCAAGTATAGTAGCCGTTCGACAACAATATACCAAAATATATATTACGAGTGGATATCGACTAACTATCGCAGGCAATTGAGTCGACAGTCGCCATTTTGTGTATATTATCGATTACTACCAACCCTTGTCATAGTAGGCACAATTGTTAAAATTAGGAACTGAAGATACATTGAATATCTTTAGAGAAAATATATATTTATTTTTTAAGTTTTATTTATTTAGGAACGTTTCTAACTGAATAATTTATCAAAGTTGATCTTCAAAAAAATCGTTGCTCTTTAAACACTTTATGAATCTTTCAAGTAATATTGCACCTTCAAAATTTCTGGTGGCAAAATATTTTTTAAGAATTTAAATTGTCTATTGTTGCGTTGCTTTACATAAACTAATATTGATAATTGCAATAATTATGCCTAAACGCTTCATTCTTTTGAATTGGTAGTTAATATTGTATAGAAGTTTTCAGTTTATTTCAAATTACCAATCATAATCAACTTGAAAAAGTGAGCCACAGAAGTTTATTAATTTCACGAAGAACAAACAAATATACTAAACGATTTTAATTTCTAATGAACGTCATTGTTTTCCATTTCTTTGGGTTTCATTTTAAGATTTCTGTCACAAATTTGAGCAATGCTGCCAAATACTTTGAACAGTGCTTCCCAAGTATTATCAAGTATACTGGCTTCAGTAGCCTTCCGTAAAGTAAAATCCTGTTATAGTATCCAACGCTAGAATACCGGCAACTATACTACAGTAGACTTACTCAAAAGGGGTGTTAACATTAATGTATATTATATATAGAAAACACTTTTCAGTAAGAAATGCCTCAGTAGTTCTACCTTAAAGTCGGTAAATCAATCTGTTCTTAATGGCGCACATTATTATTTTCTTTAAATTATTAATTCATATTACTTTTTTGCCAATATATTACATGTGTCTAATTAGAAAAAATATCTAGTAGCTAGTTGTCTAGGAGATCTATCAACAAATATGTGCCAATTAACAATTTCACACCCACTAAAGCACATTGTTCTAGTTTATAACAGTAATTCTATTAGGAAAAATTACTGAAGTTGGCTAGTTTATGACTTAATGCACACTCAATAGCTGAACCTGTGGCATCATAACATTTTTAATCATCTATATCTAATTTATAGCGTACTAAAATCAATGCCTCCACATATACAAACACACATACTCAGACTATCGTTAAACTATTTCCAGTGTTTATTGTATTTTAAGTGAGTTCTTTTTTGTTTTTTAGTTCGTACTGTTTGTTGTTGTTGCAATTTTTATAGTTGTTCTTTACACATGAACGATCAATTTGCGCCAACAGCAGTTGCCACTTGTCCACAACCTAAATCATGTGATCGATTTGACTAAAAGTGCCGCAACGGCATTGAGTAATTCAGCGCCCGAACGCCATAAAACCTAGAGAATATATCTGAAATCCGTTAAAATTTTTTTGCTTAATCACAGCTGTCGAATGAACCCTTTGCTTTTTCACGTCACTATTGCACAACAGTTGCTATTTTTTGTGATTTAAGTGTGTTGATTGTGGATTTTTCTTAAAGTCATGTTGCAACAAAATTAATGATTTGCTAAAATTCATATGTATTTCGTGTGTGTTTCGCGTTACATATAAGGTATAGTAGTTACTAAATTAATATGTACGTATGTATGAGTTTTTGTGTGTGAAAATTAGTGAAGTGAAGGTGCTTCAAATAAAAATGTTCGGAAAATAGTGCTCGAGTGGGAATATTTGTCAGATTGTCAGTTTGTGTGTGTGTATATTTATTTTTAAACAACATTTTTTTTAGCGCTAAAGTCTCATAGTTTAGTGTATATAGCCACCATCGATTCGCCATTTCTCTGCTCGCTAGCTTTGAGCGCTGCTGACTTGCCAAAAAGTGTGCATGTGAAAGCAATAACAAAGTTGACGAGTTGAATTGATACAAGAGCGTATTAAGAGAGTGATATAAGAGAACTTTCTTCAATGCTGCCAAGTTTTGTTTTACAGATTTTAGACCAGCTTTATTTATGGTGAATGGCGCAAACGACAAATTTCTGTCAAAAATGGCAATACAAAATTCGCTATTGATTTTTAAAGTGTAAGTTGTGCATTAAAATATACGGTTTTTTTTTATAAATGACGCAGGACATGAACGCTGCTCGCATCCAAATGGTATATAAAATGTGCAAAGAAGCATTTCTCCAGCGGAAAAGAAGCGGTAGACGATTGAGCAGGTGTCAGCGTATATTTTAGCCAAAAGTTGTAATGGTATTGCTGCCATTCTGTTTGAATAGCTGTTGTAGTTTGTTCGATTCACTACTATCTAACGCTTAACGAATCGAAGACGGCACGTATGCATAATTTACGCGCCTTTTGGTAGCTTAAAAAGCTGTACAAACCTCAAAAAGCTTTGGAAACCAGCTTCAAGTTGGTCAAAATACTATTTCCGAGAAATTTTAACTAGTTCTGTCCAAGCATAAAACACACAAATTTCCATATAATAATTACGGTAAAAGTCTAACTCTTGGCACCTTTAGTAACTCACGGGTGCAACACACCACTAACACAATAAATATTCAACAATTGCGTTTGTTAATATTTTTCTGAATTTTAAGAACTCTTACTGCATTATGCATGTATTCGTGTTGAAATTTCTTTTGTTACATAAATCGAAACTATCTGCATATTCAGTGTTTGTTTTTTTTTCATAAATTCTGCCACTTAATTTATGCGCATATGCTAAGAGCGTTTTCTTTAACCTTTTCCAATTCTTAATTAATTCCAAATATTGTATATACGCACCATAGTCCACAGCATAGCTTACAAGGCTTACTTAAGCACAGTTACCTTCAAGTTATGTATATACATATATTTATATTTCGTGTAGGTGAATAGCCACGTGAGATTGTCAACGTATTCTTGAAAGGAAGACACCACGCGAAGACCTTAAACTCATCACCAAAAATGTTGTTTGCTGCACGAGTCTCATAAAGAAGCCGAGTAGCTAAAAAAATAAAACCTGCTCGCACTCACCTTGACTTTGGCGGTTTTTATTAATTTTATTGAATCTTTATGGATTTTATAGACAAAAATACCAAATACCCACACATATCTTCTTATGTATAAATATATATTTGTTTTTGTATTAGTCGCTTCATTTTGATAAAATTTAGCATTAAAAAATTAAAGCTTTATGCAAATTCCGAAGCGCGAACATCGCTAAATGTACTTCTAAACTCTTGTTTTGCCTACTATTGCTTACATTGATTTTTCTAACCACAAATTCCCCACAGTCTTCAAAATTATCTAGCTTTCAAACTGGAATTTATTGCTTTGTATGGAATGTTAATAAACTTTTAGTGGCCTAAACTATTTTTAGTCACATATACCATTCATTCACAATCACTATAGTTGATGTTGAATACCCAGCGAGAAAAACAAAACGTTGAAATCCAACATTATTACTTTAACAAAAGCAAAAAGTTTTAACGCAAACGAATTTTATTTTTTAAGAAAACAATGCTCAAAGTACGAAACTGAGAGTTGCTGTAATTTTTCTAAATATTAGCATCCACTCTTCGAACAAAGTGACGAGTTCGCCCAAAAAATTAATTCAAGTAGTTCAAAAAGCCAACTATTTTATTTTACTCCTCAAAGGCACAGATTGAATACACAAGAAAAGACGAAAGAAGCAGTATAATCCACCATGCAACTCTCTTTTCCATCTACTTTTCTTCATCGGCTTCTTCTTCGTGAGGCGTACAGTACCGAAAACAAAAAATACCTTAAGTCAAATGAGACTTTCTTTCTTTTGTTTTTTTTTTTTTCTGAACAAAATTCCTATAAGATCAAAATTCTACTATATTTGATCAAAAAAAATCTTACATTCTTATGAATATATAGATTGCGAAGCTAATCCACCAAAGAGTTGATGGAAGTATATTTCATCCGAGTATATATCCTTTACAGCAATATTACTCCCTAATAACAACAAATTTTTTAGTAGCCTACAATTTATTTACCGATTTAAGCAACTACACTATACAATACATAGTATACATACATACATATATAATATAATATATATGTATGACATATAAACACATTTGACGCTGTTGTTGTATTTGTATTAGCAAACAATTAGAAGCAAAACACAAATATATTTATATACCTACAAATGATATGGCGAAGCGGAAGTTTGAGCTGCAGAAAAACCAAAATTGTTTTTAAAAGTTCGACTTAGGAAACTCACTTCACTTCATGCCTGCTTCTTGTCTACGGAAGCGTTTGCTTAGCATATGATTTTTTGTTGGTAGTTATGTGTAGAAAATGTGTGATTTTTTTTCTAATAAATCACCGAAAAATAATAAATGATCATATTACCAATTAGGGGCGTTGATTGATTACGTTTTTATATAACGGCGAAAGCGTCATACTAAAAAGTTTATAAGAAAAAATTCACACTTTTAGTTATAAAAAAATTTTATTTTGCTGACATTTATCACAATTTTAAGGCAATTTCATTATTACTTCGAAAACAATCAACAATCAACAATCAACTTTTCTATTTCATTGGTAATGACCTGTACTTTAGCAAACAGGTATTTAGGGTCTTCCCTGTGGCTTCACTTTTTTGCTTGTAAACAATGGTGTGTTTTTGTACGGTAGCTACTTTATAGCTTTTGTGTTCAACTATTTTCTTTTTTTTTTGTTTTTGTTTTTGCTTAAAAATATTAAAATTTTTTTTTTTTTAAATATTTCCTACTTTTTTGTTTAAATTTCTTATTTTTATTAGTATTATTTTTTTTTAAATAAAAGTTATTGTTTGGCAATTTTAATTGTTTTTAATAAATTTTAATTTTTTTTGTTTGATATTATTTTTCGAACTTTTCTGTTAAATTATGTGTTATATTTCATTTTGTTTACATATATTATTTTATATTATGAATAGTATATTTTTTTTTATTAATTTAATAAAAGAAATTTTATTTTGTATAATTTTTATTACTTAAGTACATTTATATATTGAAAATTTTATAAATTTATGTCTTATTCACTAATTTGTACGGTATTTAATTTAATTATTACATGCATTTGCACATATACACGCGTATTGTTTTAAGTTAATAATTTTTTGTAATTATTTTTCTATTATATTTTTCACCGTTGCTAATGAGCATCACATTATTAAAAATATTTTTCTTTTATTATTTTATTTTTTTTTCATCAATTATTTTCGTTGCATTCAGCAGCATCATATGCCAAAGCGCTGTAACAACAACAACAACAACTTATCCGAGTCAATATTGGTCGAAAAACAATTTTCACGTACAAACATACACACACACACACACCCATATATATGTATATAATGAATTATAAATAAATATAGAAATGCAAATACTGCGTAATCATCACAGCAGAGCACAGCAACTAACCCGTTCGTTCCGTGTAGCATTGACTATATGCACGCATGTATGAATCGAATCAATATATATTCGCTCAGTATACATATCTATTTAACCAATTAGCTGTCGGAGCGACTATTCGGCTAGGTCGACTGTCTGTCCGTATGGACGCTGCTCTTCACGCACTTGAGCACGTCGCCAGCGCGGTGCTGCCACCACACATGGGTTCGCATGCGCGCACGCACTCAACCCGATTCGATGCAAATTTATTTTGATTATATTTCGTTTTAAACTCGCTCAGGCCGGCGCATACGAGTCAGGTGTGCGCGAATTTTCGCTCTGCTCTGCTTTTTTTTTTCAAACACTTTTTCTTAAAGTAAATTTGGTGTTTTATTATTTAATTTGTTTTTATTATTGTTTTTGTTTTTTTTATTTCTTATTCACTTCACAAATTGTTCAGATCGAATGTCGATTTTGAAGCGATTGATTTGCGCGCGCCATCCACTGATCGCCAAGCCAACGACTCGCTCGAGCCAACGTACGTTTGCGTTATGAACAATGCTGAAACAACAGCAAAATGTTGCTGACTTTTGCGTTGCCGCTGTGATCGTTGTGACTTTGAAGTTGGTCGCCATTGTTGTTATTGTATCTGAGTTGTGGTTTCGCCTTGAGCACGAAATTTTGCTGAGCTCAGAAATGGAGTGTGATGAGTGTGTTTAGTGGCAGCGTTGCCATTTTACAAAAAAAGTCAAATTACTTGTAAATATTTTTTTAAAATATAAAATAAAAAAAACTTGTTAGTAATGAAAGTTAGTTCGTAAAATATAAATATTATTAAATTTTTTTTTTTTTTAAATAATAAACTAAAATAATTAATTAAGAAAAAGTTCTTCATATTTTTTTTAAAAAAAGTCTTAAATTTCTCAAAAATGTATTAATTTACTTTCTTACTCAAAATATACATATATTTTTTTTGAAGTACGATAAATACCTCTGCCTTAATTTTTTTAAATATAGACATAAAATTCAATTACAAAGATTTTTTTCGAGAAATTAACTCTTTATTAATTATTGCATATATGTGGAGTGAACTAACTTTTTTACATAAAATAATATTACACAATGCATTTTACTAATTTTCTGAGTGGTTTGCCGGTTTAATTTTCTTCCACAAGCTTGCTTTTTATCCCTTTCAAGTTTTTATTGCTTTGTTTTATAAAAATTTTTTGTTATAATTTGATGTAATGATCCTCAGACAACATCTAGTAGCGGATTTTTTACCGCATAATTGAACTCCCAATGTCTCAAGTCACAAGCATTTTTGAAATAGGGGTGCCATTAAATTAAAAAACAATTGTTCTATGTTTACATTTCGTCGAATTTTTAATTTTTATTATTTAGTAATCTATGATTATTTTTTTGTATAGAAACCGCTAAACTTAATGAAAGTAATCTAATAAGTTTACGAAATATGACGCTACATCTCTAAAATGTTAAAGATAGTGAAAATTATAAATAAATGGCAATACCGTTCAATTTACAGCTGACTGTGAACGCGACGACACACATACGTCACGCTGCATGCGCCACCTCACCGCTCAAGTGTTTAGTAATCACAGAGCAAGCCCATTAAATACACTTGTACTGTAAATGTCTTCGGACATTTTCGCTGCGTCTCGGCGTCTCGGCGTTTGTTTACTTTCATCTTCGTGGTTGTTTTTGTTTTTTGGCCTCTGCAATTTTCAGTTTCTGCTATCATTACAATTGCTTACTTAGTTAATTAAATTAGCACATCGACGCCTATCTTTAGCAGCTCCTCTACATAAATTTCCTTTGCCGGTTTGGCTTTACCAAATTTAGCTCTTTCTCTCGCGCCCTCTCTTTGATACACGCTCTGCTGCGCTATCATTCAAAGGTGTAAAACTTGTTCAAATGCATGGTGTGTGCGATAATCGTTGATATTAGTTAAGGCCTTGATAACTACATATACAATTTATAAATCTACGATAGCTCTTAAAATCAACTCAACCACTACTTGGTTATTGGGTCTATCATTTATGAGCGCTTTTAGGGTTTATACTCAATTAGTTTAGTGAAATAATTTATGTATATCTAATTGTTTAATTGAAGCATCTTATTTAATTATAATTAATAAATTACATTGATTTTTGCTCTGTTTTTTATTTTTTTATTTTTATTTTTTTTATTTTTTATTTATTATTTTTTTTTTATAATTATATTTTTTTATTATCATTCTCATATATTATTATAATTATAATTATATATATTTTTTATAATATATAATAAAAAAATATAATTATAAAAAAAATTAATAATAATATAATAAAAAAAAAAATATAGATAATTATTTGTCTAACTCATAGTGTTGCAATATTAGCTTTTCTAATTCAGAAATTTCGTGTAACGTGCGTTTAATGTTTTCCAACAATTTAGTTCACAAAGAATGTCGCATTATCTCATTTAGCTCTGACGTCATATTAGCCGTGGTGGTGTAATCATAATAATTAATAATAATTTTTGTTTATTTTGAGAATTCTAGTGCAAACTAAACCAAGCACTTTCCTGAAAAAAAAAAACATTGCCTTCCCTAAATCTGAAATGGGATTTAAATAGTTGAATTAAATCTCAAGCCTGGTTCGTTTTTGTAGAATACTATTTCAGCAACATTTTCGTAATGTGATAAACTCTTTAGTAAACAAAGAATAGTCTCAAGTTCTTTGTTTAGCACTTAGGTGCCAGCACTTAACCAAAGCGACAACAATTTATTTTCAGTAATCTGCTGTAATGCGGGGTGATTATTATAGTATTTAAAATTTTTACAAGTTATCGATTTATACCAAAGTGCGATTTATTATGAAATTAGTTATCGATTACCGATTTGGTTTTTTTCTTCGTTTATTCTTATCGGTTTTACCGATTGTAAAAAAGACTGCTTTGCTTCAATTCTGTTCCAAAAATCGTTTGTCATTTCTCTGTAGAACCCTGCGCTTCCCGAAAGAATACTTCAAGTAAAATAGGCACCAAAATCACCACCAGTGTCCATTCGTGAGGGTGTTGAATTAGAATGAAATTTTGGATTAAGTGACAAGCGATAACCAAATAAAATTGTATGTGCCTAGCTAGCTATCGATAAAATTGGAACGCGTTATCGATTAATGCAAAGCCATTTGAGTTGAAAGGTTGAGTTGTCGAGCTCGAACCGGTTGTAAGAATGCTACTCTTTGCGAAGCGTGCGTCCGTGGTGACCTTGAAATTTGCCCACGAGCAATCTCATCAAACTTTTGCGAAAATCTCGTACAACAAACGCATGGGGCAACGAATTACCGGAATTAAATCAAATATGTTTCTCAACTCAATCAGATAAAATGATGTGACAAACTTGTCGCTGCAGCTTCCAAGCTGTTTGGAAAATTTTTAATAAACTGTGATGTAAATAGCTCAAGAGTGTAGTGAATAAAAATCGTAATTCAGCACTAACCTTGAAAATTCAACAGAAAATAATATTTATTAAAACGTTCAAGATTCGTTCAAAATTCTATCAAATTGAGCCATCACTTCAGTGGCAACCTAATTAGGAAGTCCGCAATTCCGCTCAAACTTGAACTTGCAACAAATTGAACTAAGTTTTTTTTTATACCATTGTAATAGTAGTAATAATTGAACCACAGCCGCACGAAGAATGTATGAAAATTCAAGGAAGTCGAGAAAAGTGGGTCATAACTTTCCATTTCTGAACTCTGCTAAATTTAAATTCTCCCTCAACAAATTGTTTGCAAATTTAGTTAATATAACGCTTAGTTAATATGCCACACACACCCCCTACCACCACCATAACTTACAGCTTTGCTGGATCTTTGCTGCTTATTTACAAATTCAATTTACAATGGCTGCAATCAATTTGCAACGAAACTGTTAACTGCTCCCATGCGCCTCGCATTTTTGTTGCAACCACGTAGCTGTAAAAAAGCTGAAACTTTTTCCGCCACAACGCTTCCCAAAGAAGGAAGCGAAGCTGACGTCGAACACGATAATGTGTGTGTGTGTGTGTGTGTGTAAATTGCTGCGAAGTAGGTTTGCTGGATTTGTGAAAATATTGCCACTGCCACTTTGGATTGTTGCAACTTGATGTAACTGCAAGTGATGTTGATGACTGACGGCGCCTGCTCCGCACTTCAGCGCACTTCAACTCACAGCCAAAAGTTCAAACGAGTAAATGCATTTATTGCCGATGGCGCAGCAGGATATTGGCGGTGGCTGGCTGACTGACCGCCTGTCCAAATGAACAACCGCTGTGCACACACACACACACACACACACACATATATATAAACGCGCAAACACACGAACAAAATTCAAGTCTGACAAACGCTGTGCGCAATATCCGCCGGCATATCGCCGAGTTCAGTGTAATTGTGGCAGGCGTTTAGCGCATTGAACGGTTGTCGGCGAGCTAGTTCAAGTGGCGGCTGCGCTTACCAAAAAGCACGTCAAATGCTTGACATACTTTGAGGCGCTCAAACACTCATTTACTTAGCGTTTGCGCGTTGGCTGCTCCAAAAAAAAAAACAAAAAAAACACCGTTTCGCCGCTGGCGCTCTCGCTGCTCCAGCTGCTCGAGCTGCTACCGTAACTGCTGCTGACATTGATGCTGTCGTTGGTTGGTTTCTGCATTTTAGCGCAATTCACTGCGCACTAATTCGATGAGCGTTTAAGTAACGAATATTTCTTTGTTGTTGCTGTTCGGCTGTCTGTTCGTGTAAAGGCATGTATTCGGGCGGCAACCTGTCGGAGGCAGCTGCTGGTTTATAATGAACTGGCAACCGCACCTACACTCCTTCGTTGTCTGCCCCTTCGCTCGCCATAGTAATTGCTAGTAGTGTTTACTAAAGTCAAATTGATTGTAATTTTCTTTCAACTTGTGCTCTAAAACTCTTTAAGATATTAAGTCTCTTCTAGTTTTCAAAATTTCATACCATTTAACAAAGTCAAGCAGCGGAGCAAATCTAAAGTCATAGCGCTCACATGCTCTAATGTCCATTATTTAAAAATGTCTCTATATTTGGGCATATATATGCACTTGTATGTATATATCTAGTTATGTATGTTTGTATGGCATTGATGACATTTCAAATGTTGTTTTAAGTACTGTATTTACTAATGGCTTTTTAATGCCGCCTCAGCGTCTCTTCGCTCGGCGCACTGCTCGCACTCCTCGCTCTCCGTCAACACTTCTTCATTACGTCACAATTTTTTACTTCAAATAGCGGTAATGTTGCAATCATTGCATCACTTACATAAGCTTATGCTAATAATTGTATGAGTTTCGCATAAAATTTGAAATTTGGCAACTTAATTTCTAACCCATCGATTTCGAATGAATAAATCTGGGGAAAAAAATTTGACAAAATTAAAAAAAAAAATATTATTTAGGTAATTTAGACAAAACCTATTGTTATTAAAGTTTTTACTTAATATTTAGGTAAAATAAAAAATCTAAGCCAAAAAAAATTATGGAATTCAATTAAAACTCGTTTGGCTTTCTGCGCAATATTGCACCACTCTACCAAGAAATCTCTACTTGGAGATTAAAAACTTTATGCTAATACTCAAACAGTTATTTTGTTTTATTATGTCGCAAAAAGCATTAGTCAGAAAATAGATACACCATTTTATTACTGGTTAAAGCCATTATAAATAATTGTGCACTATTACGATTTATTTCTGAGATGAAAATTAAATTCTTTCTTTGCTTTTTATTCAACAAAGAGTATGACTGAATATGTGCTCGTTTATAAATTATAATTAAATTACACAAAAAAAAATTTTTTTTTCCACAAAAAAAAAAACAAGCAATCACTTTGCGTCATCTCCGAGTGCATTTATACTTTTCTTCGTACCCTAGTAATGTATGTACATATATATGTTATATATGTACTTTGCCAAATATCGATTTTTTAATTGCAAAATTCTTAATTATTGATTTTCAATACTTTTTTCAAAGTCACAATTAAAAATTGCTCTTCTAAATTTTTGCACAAAAGTGGAGGCTTCTCCAGCATTTGACAAATATTCACATTCATTCCTTATCCTTCAGCAGATCTAAACAAATAAACTGAAGAGTTGCGGCATTAATCTTACACCCCTATTGCAGAAGGCTACCGGATTGTAGTTGCTGGTATACTATAGTAGGTTTTTGCTTTACGGATGGCTACTGAAGTTAGTATACTTGAAAGAGCAGACAACAATCCAGAGTTTACATTTTTGGGAAGCATTGTTCAAAGTATTTGGCAGCATTGCTCAAATTTGTGATAGAAATCGTAAACTGAAACACAAGGGCATGGAAAACAATGGTGTACATTAGAATTTTAAATGGTTTAGTAGATTTAAAATAACTTGTTTGTTCTTCGTGAAATTAGTAAATTTCTGTGCCTCGATTTTCAAGTTGATTAAGATTGATATGATATGATATGATCGCATAATTATTGCAATTATCAATATTAGTTTAAGCATGGCAATGCGTCAATAAAGAATCTAAATTCTTAAAAAATATTTCGCAACAAAAAAATGTGAAAGTGCAATATCACCTGAAAAATTCATAAAGTGTTTAAAGAGCAACGACTTTTTTGAAGATACATTTTAGAAAAGTTATATTCTTTTAGAAAATTCTTTTTATATTTTCTATATTATTTTTCTTTATATTATATTTCCTTATATTATAAATATTATAAATATTCTTTTAGAAAAGTTCGTATATAAATAAAAAATTCAGTATTTTTGCTTAAATATATATATTCAATGTATTGAAGCTCCGAAATTCGCAAAATAGTGTAGTCAACTGCTCAAGATCAGTTTACTGATTTTGACATTTCTACCTGCTATAACGGGGGTTGGTAGTAATCTGCAGTTGCCTGCAATAGGTAGCCAATATCCACTTGTAATATATATTTGGGTATACGGTTACCGAAAGACAACTATACTTGCAATATTATAGATGCGCAATAGGAGTGTTCAAATAATTGTGTTCGAGAAAGTCTTAAAAAATTTTTGAACAAAACGAAAAAGCGCCATTTCCAAACAATCACAATAAATATGCCAATTTAGAAAAAAAAAAAAAATTCAATCAATTCAGATCGAGGTCAAATATTTAGTGCCGTGCGCATTTATAATATAACATATGAAAAAATAGCTTGCTTTTGATTTAAATTACGAATTCCGCCGCTATTAAAATTTAATAACATCATTTACAAGGTGGTAGATGTGTGTATTTAATGCTCGTTTCTGTTAAAATTTATGGCGTCTGCTTAATTTTGATTGAAAAACAAAAACAAGTCAGCACAAACAAATTCCAGTTTACAAGAGAATTGTGAGTCAATTGCCCAAATTTATACATAATTAAATTTAATAGAAACGGGTTTAACGCCATTATTCTAATGGATTTGGATAATTGTCCAATATCCAAAAATGTGACTTGATTTTGACTTGCCTAAAAAATTACCGTTAATCACATTACTAACTGTGTGTAGGCAAATCTATAGAAAGTTATTCATTTACATATATATATATGCAGCTATATAAGATTTTTCGACATCATTTGCCCACACACACTCCATTTACTTTGTGTATATTTCGAAATAATTGCATTCTAGCTGCTAGCCATCGTTCTTTTTTGCTGCGGCCACAGCGGTAGCGGTGACCCTGAATAATTCAGTCGTATGCATGAGAGGTTAACGCGCACACCGCCAGCCACACAACTCCAACAACAACACAACAACTCCAACAACAAAAACTGCTGAGTTTTGTGTGGCTTTGGAGGCTGCACCATTTGCTGCTCTTTGCTTAATGCCCGCCACTAAAGTTGAAGAATGAAAATCAAATATTTATTACATATAAATAAATGTGCGATAGTGCTGAGTACAGCTGCACTTCGGTTGGGCTCGGATTAATTTGTGCGTGCACAGCGCAAATTGCGCCGCACAAAAAGTCATTAAACAAAGATAGAATTAATATTATACTTTGACCAATATGCCCATGTCCATCCACCTTTGTTTGTATGTATGTATATGTATGTGTGTGTGTGTATGTGTGTGTGCCTGTGTGTGTCATTTGAGCGCGCACCATTGCTGGGCAAGGTCATGTTGGATTATGAGTTTCGATACGGGCGCAAGAACATGGAGCAACGCATTAGAGTAAATTGCGAATATGTGCATCAGACACAGAATGTTTCCGCTTCGAGAGGTCATGTAGTTATTGTCTTTGAAGTAAAATTAAAAATTAGATATATTGTTTGTTTGCAGTTAGACATTTATGCTTAAGTTCAAAATTTCTTCAAAACTAAAATTGATGCATTTCGCAAAGTGTTAAGAACTGAAGTAAGCTGTAAGCTGTTAAAGATGCGACAGGATCTGTGTCCTCTTTTTTATTAAGTCAGTAAAGTAATGCCGATGTGGGTAGAGTTTTCAGGCAATCTGTACCGCCGCAAATTTTGTCTGTCGTGGTTCTCTGGTGTTCATAATGACCAAAGAAGGATCTTATAAGCAACAGTTAATGGAAATAAGTAGTGCAAGAATAAAGAGACGACAACAAGTGTGACGTCAGGCGTTTTCAGTCCACAGAAATAGCAAGTCTGAGCATATTTTAATATAAAATGAGTGCTTGTTTCCACATAAATATTTCTCCAAACTCTTTCGGTATGTTTTGTGAAGTTACAACAACAACAAAATCAAACATTTCAATTGACCCAAAATGCTCCAAATAATAGCAATTGTGACCTCGGCAGTACAAATATCTTTAAATGTAAATTTTTCTAGTTTGTTGCCTTTTATATAAAATTAAAAAAAAAAATTGTTTGTTTTTTGTTTTGTTGTAATTATTTTCTATTTATATTTTTATTTTCATTTCGCATGTCTTGTGCAATATTTTTCTTCATTCGTTTTCGAAATTCATGCAATTTTGGCAACTCTATTTTGCATACTTAAAACAATGTAATTAATAATCTGATGCCATAATATTCCATAAATTGCATACAAAAAAGTTAATGACATGCGCTTTTATTTTCACTTTTGTTTTAATATGTTTAACAAATTTCAATTAAGTGCATTATTATTTTAATTGTTTATTTAAATTTCTCTCTATTTTCCCCGCATTTAAATATATTTAATCACCCATCATGGTCCATGTTTGTAAATTATTATACTTGTGTTTAGAACTCATTTTACTTTAGGTTATTTGTTTTGTGTCTCATTAAAAAAAAATTAAAAATTAAATTTCGCATCCGCTATATTATTGCTTATTACTTATTACTTCATCACACCTACTTCTTCGTGCCTCCTCTGTTCTCCGACCGCACCCAAACAAATTAGCAGACATCGATATATGTAGATCTGTATGTAGATACAGGGTGCATCATATTTTAAGTGATTATTTGCAGCAAATATTGCACTGTTAGAGTTCGTTGGACTATTATTTAGAAACCTAAAGTCAGTTCCCAAAGAAAAAATACTCTAGTAAGGGAGATGTTTGAAGAAATCTCTCTAATGGAAAGCGCAGCAGAAAGTGCTGATTAATAAAAAAAGTTGTAAAGGTCCAAATTACATAAAATATATTTTAAAAAAATATATAGTTTTTAAAGTTTTTAATTTTTAATTTTTTAGTTTGTTTTTTGTTAATTTTTTTAAGTTTTTCGATGCTGTAACACCCTGTGTTTGTATTTGTCTACATTTGTTGTGCCATTTTTTGAGTCAGAACTACACGCAAAACAAATACTTGATTTGAAAATAAAAGTACGTAGTCATGAAAAATTCCGCAACAACAACAACAGCACACAAAAAAAAATGTTTGCGAAAATTTGCGTAAACAAAATACCAAGTAAATAGAAGTTTTTGCGGTTCCCACCGGCCGGCGAGTGGATATTGAATATCACTTGAGGCTTCGTTTGAGTGCGAGTTTGTTGCGTAAGTCTTTCGATTTTGAAATCGGGACATGCTCATTATACCCAAATATAGATATGTATTTGCATATGCATGCGTTTGCATTTAATATTGTGACTTTTCTAATTTTTATACGGTTTTCGAATATCGAGATCTCCATATATTCAAGTCGATCACTTTATAAATTCTAACAAATTTTATTGAAATTTTTTTTTTTTTTTGTAAATTATTCATTCATATTTTAATCACTGCTTTCACACACATGTTTTGCTAGATCAATTTAGAAATCAACAAAACGAAAATTCGATATTTGTTAAAGAAAAAGCACACAGCAGACCGAAAAAAAAAATGCAAAACCAGTCTTCGTTGCAGCAGCATTCCTTTCGCTTGTTGTTGCGCAGGTATTTGATTCGGCAGCGGGCTGCCGACAGTGCATTTGCTCAAGATCGGGTTCAAGATTTTTTCGCTGCAAGCAGCGAGCAGCGGCTGTGGCTGCAATGCAGCGTCGGCTGCGAAATTTCAACGGCAAGCCTTGAAAATTAAACGCTCGCTGCAAACCGGCCCGCGAACTGCTGCACGCCACCACAGGCCCACAGGCGGCCGTTTGCTGAGCAAGTTGCTCTTTCACTGACAGGCGGCTTGTCCGGTGGGTTGGTCCGCTGGCCGCAGCGCCGATTAGTCGTACGAGTGAATGGCTTAACGAGTACGTGTATTTCTGTTATGTATTTTCAAGGTCAAATTCTCAACCTGCCTTGGTTTGTTTGTCTTTTACCCCTTTGACTGACGGCGACGAGTTTGAGCTGTATAGCTGTTAAATTTTGTTTACTTTTCTTTTCATTGCAAAAACTCGTTGGTTTATTAAATGCGTAAAAAGTGTAAATCATAATGAGAAGACTAATGAGATATTGCCAATAAAATATTTTGTTAGGCCAATCGTATATTTTTTCTGCTATAAATACATGCCAGGCTACACACTAGTAGTTGGTTTTTTTTCCTTTTGTGCCTGTTTTTTTTTTATTGACTTTTAACAAAACTCATTTCCGCATTTATTTCCGTCTCAGCTCATTCGTGCGTGTGTTTTTACGACTTTTTATTTATATTTTCCATTGCTTCAACTAACCATGCTCTTTGTTGTTCTCTCTTCTAGATCCCTGCTTATATATAATGCGCTTCGCCAATAAATTACAATTCGGCGCCAAAACCCACGAGGTCTCCATGACAGCTCTACGCATTGTCCAACGCATGAAGAAGGATTCGTTGCACTCAGGTCGGCGGCCGACCGGTTTATGTGGTGCAGGTATGTTCAGAATGGTGATATTATGCATACTTAACCTACAAGTATACGCTTTTATGTGCTTATTTGAAGCTCGGGTCTATTTATAGCGCAGCATGTTGCGAAGAAGTATGCATATGCATACTTAGATATGTAGTTAATACAATATGCCTTCGACAATTCCTTGGTATTCATAGCATATAAATTGTCTAATAAAGTAATATAAGAGCTTCAGATCGATCGAGATAGAGAAAAATTGGGAAATCGAAAAATTCATAAACGAAATGCTTTATTTTTACCCTTTGTCTACTAAGAAGGTTTATAGAAGAGAAGCTCCCACCATTCAAATTTCAAAAAAATTGTGCTCCAGTGACTTAGTTTCGAAGTGATCTCTGCTTGCTTGAATCCACAGAATAAAAGCAAAAATGTCAAGAGGTAGTTGCCACGTAGTGCTTTTTGAAAACTATCTCAAAATGTAACAGTATAACACTACAATTAAATTAACTTTAAAGAGAAAATTAATATTTCGCTTTATAAGAAAGAGTTTAGTAAATAAAAACCATTTAAAACAATAAAAAAAAAATTAAAAAAGAGCAATTTAAATTTGATTTTCGCGTTTATAAAAAACATGCAAGAAATACAAAAATCAGTTATTACTGAAGTCCCTTTTGCTGTCCTAACTCTAAGAAATAATAGTTAACAACTTTGTTAATATTTGGGCCGTACTTGCGATCTCGCGCTAGCATGTGCTCTGACGCGTGAAAAATTTTGTTGCCCTTCTTTCTTTTGTAGAGAAATTCCTCTTTATGCACCGATTTTAATTTGTAATACCCCCATAATTTTTGGAAACGTCCACGCGCATAGATAGTGAG
Organism: Bactrocera minax; assembly: GCA_021498325.1. Taxonomy (NCBI): domain Eukaryota; kingdom Metazoa; phylum Arthropoda; class Insecta; order Diptera; family Tephritidae; genus Bactrocera; species Bactrocera minax. The sequence continues at coordinate 476,587 of JAKEEE010000099.1, forward strand.
TGGAGAAATGGCGAATCGAAGCGGCTATTACTAGTGAAATTGCTTCAAATTCATATACACAGTATAAATGTAGCATAGTTTTAGGCTTATTCATGAACAAACTACCGATATTTCAGTGATAAAATCGCCAAATGCCACTATTTTGCAGAATTGTAAAACCCATTTCTCAGAATTTAGAACGTACAGTATAATATTCTGGTACTGGATAGACATTTTTGAGTTGAGTTGCGAATAAAACGATTACACAAGCTTTAAATTCATATTCATTGTTCATGTACATTGTTAATAGCATTTTTTGGCTGCTTTTGAGGTTAGATTTATTTAAGACGCACATTTTTTTAAATATTCCTAACTAACATTCAAATATTTCGTATAAAAAATCAAAGCCTCTAGTTTTTTCTAAAAATATACGGTGCCGCTTTGCAAAATAAACTTAAATTCGAATATTTTCAAGAGTTTTCAAAATTTTTGTCTACAACTGCGAGCATTTTCTTTTGTCTTATTATTAAAAAGTAATAAATATATTGATTATTGTCGTTCGAATTATATTTTTAAGACTATTTTATTAAATTAAAAATTAAATTTAATTAAAGCACAAATTTTACTTTTTAAAGAAGCGTTAAAATTTTAACATTTTGTTACAAAATGTATCTGGTAAAATTTAAAACATTATCAATGAAAATGCTGCTAAGAACTACCTCTTAGCTATAAAACGCTACATTTCATTCACAAATTGAGAAATAACCGTTATTTTTTATACCTTCTAAGAATCGCCTTGACATTGAGTCCTCCAAATTATGACATTTAGCAGCGGCAATATTTTCTCATGTGTTTTTGACTAGTCTTTACTTCTTTCACCCTACTTTATTGCACATCATTATATATATTTGTGTCTTTCAACAAAGAAATCAAACAAATTTATAGCACAGAAAAATAAAAATTTATTTATAATTTTTATTTATAAACAATTTTTTTATTTATAAACATATTTTTTATAAAAATATTCTAAAATGTTGAGTGAATCTAGCGATTAGCAGAAGTCTTTCCTCGTACACAAAAATTCCTGGGTTAGTCGCGCATTCATATTACATGCTCGTGGTGTACGAGTTGGTAATTCTATAAATTCCAAATTGCTACAAACGCAATGTAAGTGGCAGGAAAAATGACTAAAATGACTGAAATGACTAAATATGACTCATCATGCCGCATTCTTAACAAATCGAATTAGCGGTGCCGATGTGTGCCCGGGTAGCTCAGTCGGTAGAGCATTGGACTTTTAATCCAAGGGTCCAGGGTTCAAGTCCCTGCTCGGGCGATACTAACTTTTTTTAATAATTAAATATAAAAAGTGAAGAAAATGAATTCTTTCAATAAGACATAAAATGAAAAAATGTTATATTAAAGGAAGAAATCAAAAAGAAAGCCAGGAGTAAAAAGCAATAGAAGTAGAAGTAAGAAAAAACACTCTTATTTGGATTTGTATATGAAGAGAGAGTTTATTATGAAATCAATTAAAACAAAAACTAATGTCATTCCAAGAATCACTAAATTATTTCGTTTCTTCGCAGCGCTACTGATTGCCGCACGCATGCATGAATACAGCCGCACGATCCTAGATATTGTGGGCATTGTGAAAATACACGAATCTACAGTGCGCAAGCGTTTAATTGAATTCGCGGACACACCCTCGAGCGCACTCACATTGGATGAATTCATGTCTGTCGATCTGGAAGCGGAGCAAGATCCGCCGGCTTTCAAGGCGGCACGGAAAAAGGATCGCGATCGTATCAAAGATGTGAGTTTTAATTAAAATTCAAGACAATAAAAAAAAAAATGAAACAAAAAAGAAATGTTCCGATTAGATAAGGTCACAGTTATATAATATTTAATAGTATAGTATTTGGTTAACTTCACTTTCCAATGTAAATTTTTTAAATTCATTCAATTAATTTCCATTAATCATTATTTGATTTGAGTATTTGAGTTTCCCGTTGTAAATTCCACTTTCCCAGGTGATCGTGTCAGCTAGAAATAAACTCAAAGGCACTAGCTGTCATTGAAGTGACCTGTACTCAAAGCGGGAGTGGGATGGTTGCCCGGCTAGCTCAGTCGGTAGAGCATGAGACTCTTAATCTCAGGGTCGTGGGTTCGAGCCCCACGTTGGGCGAAAATGTTTTTTGTTTATTTTCCTGAATTTTAATTTGAATAATTTTAGTTTACTCTATTCTTGACAAGTATAAACTTTTCTCACATATAAAACTTAGACAACTGAATTATAGCAAATTTTACATTATTCGTCCACAGATTGGCGAGCATGAGCTATCGAAATTGCAAAAGGAAATCGATATACATCTGGAAAAAGATCTGAAGCGCATACAGAAGAACACAATCAAGCGTTTGACTGGTGGACTCGGAGATATAGGAACCGACACCAATTTCGAGGATGTTGAGTCGGCGAGTTTCATTGAAGAATCCAATCTCGAGGCCATCAAAGAATGCCTCGCTGACACACCCGATGTTATGGTGCCAAAAAAAACAGAGAAAATCGTGCTAAGCGGTCTTAAGCCAGACATCGAATCCATGTGCCGGCCTGCACCGAGCGAACTGTTGGAAGTGGAAAAAGCCAAAGAGAATGATGTCATGGAGGACTTAGACCTGGAAGGTCTAGACGATGAGGAAATCAACAATTACATACTCACACACGAAGAGGCGGAGTACAAAAATAACATGTGGAATGCATTAAACGCCGAGTATTTGAAAGAAATGCGCGAAAAGGAGGAGCGTCTGGCCAAGGAGCGCGAAGAGGGTAAGCCGGAGAAGAAAAAGAGACGACCACGTCGTAAGGCGATCGGTCCCTCAACTAGCGCCGGTGAAGCTATTGAGAAAATGCTGCAGGAAAAGAAGATCTCAAGCAAAATCAATTACGATATTTTGCGCACACTAACGGAAGGTAGCGCAGCTGGTGGCAGCACTGCGACAGCTGTGGATGCTACGGCAAGCGAAGCTTTTGATGTGAAAAATATACCAATCATTGAAACGGGTCCAATCAAGCAGAAGAATAGGTGAGTGCCGCACTTCTAACGCAATAATGAGGTTGACTTTAAAAAAAAGTTTACACTTGTTTTCACTTTACAGTCGCACCAAACTAGCATACACCATTGGTGGGCCAGCTGCCAAAGTGCCTAAATTGGAAATGGGTTTGCCCGTGGCAGAGGAAGCGGTGACACCAACAAAGCAAGAGCCGGTAGTTGTCGAGAATGGTAAATATTTACGAGTTGATCGAATTTTCACATACTTAAGAATGGTTTTATTTTTTAAACAGATGACTTGGATGAATTTGTCGACGATGCAGATGCGGACCCCGATGCCGACGTGGAGCCTGAACCGGACCGTGAATACTCCTCGCTGAAGGATATGCTGAACGATGGTGAAGAGGACGATTACTATGGCTATGATGAAGATAACTATTGACTGCCATTTGGAAACATTTCCTCACAAGACTATAGAGTTATATTATTACACACGAGAATCATCAACACTTTGTTGTAGGGAAAGTATGCTAGTAGACTTTCATATATACCATAAATATTTATATACAGCTACTACTGCTACAAAATTTGTCTTAAGATGGTCAGATGGCGAAAAAAAAGTATAGAAGTATGGGGATCTCCTATGCGCCTTATGCGCTTATATCCAATTAAAAAATTTACCACAAAATAGTGCATTTTGAAGTAAATATGCCAATATTTAAATACAAATTTGAATTATATTATTTCATTTTAAATTTAATAAAATATTCACTTGCTACACCCTGTGCAGGGTTTTTTATAAAAAAAAAATTTTTATGGCGCCTAAAAATATCCAAAAATGTGCCGCTCTCTATCAAATGCTGGTGCGCGCCTGGTGACGCAGTATGGAATTTTAGTTGAGCCACTTTTTTTTGTTTTCTCTGATATAGGATGCTTTAAAATGGTTAAACTGGTGTTTGGTAAACAAAGTATATATAATATCTTAAAAAACAAATTTTCTTTTTGTTTTAATAATTTTTTGAAATTTTATTTTTGCAAATCATAACTTTTTTATGCCAATAGTTGGAATTGTTTAATAATTTGTTACAAGTTATATTTGTTTTTATTTTAATTAGTTCAGTTCGGCAGCTTAATTATTACTTTAGCATAAAATTAACTATCATGGAAATCAGCTCACCATTTTGATACTATATTTAAACAAAATTGTAATAAAGTCAAATGGGGAATATATATAATTAACACTTGTTTCTTTTTTTTCACCATTTTATGCACTTTTCCATGTAGTGACTAACCATATTCTTATACTTCTCGAGCATGACAAACTTCACTAAATGCGTTAAACCCCCAACACATTTCTATTTAAATAAATCCTTGAATTCATTCACAGCAGCTTTTTCCGCGCTCACTTCACTTTCTAGATCACCGAGTAACTTACAGTCTTCAAGGTTCACTCCATTTTCCAATAGCAGTGCGATTAGTCGTGTTACGTGCAACACATTGCCGCCCACTAAATGCGGAAAGGCGTAGCCCTTCTTTTCACGAATACAAAACATTATACGTTTCGACACAAAATCACTATAATTGCTAACATTTCCCACACATATGTAGCGTTGTTCCGCCGGTGAGTACATTTGAATACTTGCACGCAGACATTCCGCATTAGTTAGCGCACTTGCGTCTTCATAGATTACACGAAAATGTACACCTAATTCCTTGTAGAAATCTACGGCCAAATTTAAAATCTTGTCCATTTGCTCCTGCGCCTCGTCCGCAGTTTTGGTGGCAACAAAAGTTTGCACAGCATTCGTCTGTGTGGCAGTGAAGAGATTTTCAACATGACTTTCGTTATTTGTAACCTTCACATAACTCCTACCAGCTGCTACCATAGGTATGGGTAAAGCTTTGGGAAAGACTACCAGACGCGCAAAAGCGCCAAGGAAACCTTCAAATGTTGCACCACCTGTTAAATATGCACGGTTCACTTCGCTAATCAAGTCCTCTTCTTTCACCAAGTGATATTTTTCCAATGGTGTTGCACTCGCTTCTAAAAGCACCAGCCGCACAAAGTCCGGGTTAGCCATTTGTAAGAAGCCGCCTTTTTTCACATAATAATTTGTCAATGCTTGCATGCTATATACATCGAATTCTGCAGGTGTGCCGAACAGGTAGTAGCGATTATTATTGTAAAAACGTATGAGTTCCTTATTGGCCATATGCGTGGGCCGCTGTTCTTCACATCGTGCCGTTGGACTGCGGTAAAGCAACTTTTCCGCCTGGTTTTGTGGACATTGCAGGTGCAAAAGATTCGGTAAGTTAAGAAATGAATGCACAAAGTCTTCTTCAATTGGATGGTTTTTCGTCTTGAGTGACTTTAAATCATTGCGTAAATTCAATCCTTTCTCCTTCAATTGCTCGATTTCTGCCTTTGTCGCAGTATCCACCTAAAATAATTTTTAAAATAAATATACATCTTTATGAAATTAAGCACATTTTCATACCGCTTTCCACCTACTTTATTTAGTTCCTTCAGTTGTTTCGACACTGACTCACGCTCTGCCTCCACTTGTTTTATTTGATTCTTCATACTTTGAAATCTCACATATTTTGCTTTCAATTCATCAAGGTTTATTTGCAATTTACGCGCTTTTATACTTTCTTCCAAAGGCGCCAGATTGTTGAGTGCACCCTCAAAATCCATATATGGTTGAAGTGGTGCATAATTCTTTTGCGCCTTATCACCGGTTATGTACAGCGCAGAAATGCTTCGCCTAAATGGCAGCTGTTGTGCATTTTTCAAAAAAAATGTTGTAAATTTAAACAACAGCATCATTGTTGTAATATTTGTATATTAAAATATCGCATTTATTTTTCTATAACATATATTTTTTTATATCGTTTGTACCGGCAAGTTAAAATATTAGGTGTTGGTCGATATGCAATAAGAACAGCTGATTATTGCTTAAGCAATTCAGAAACGTAGCGTTGCCAGATTACGCTTATGTTAATGTACAATGAAATACTTAAGGGATGGTAGTATTACACATATTTTATAAAAATCGGTTAATATGTGTATATCTACAAAGAAAAATATGTTCTTTGTTAGCAATTTAAGGAAGTAGTTTTAAACTTGAAGTATAATTAGTCGTACTCGAAAATAAAAAAAAATTTTAGGTCTTGATGTAAAACATTACAATAAATATTAAATAAAGTTATTTGATTTTAGACAGAAAAAAACGATTTATTGGCAGTGAATGTCTAAAATTAGTTACACATTCAATGATATTAATCTGTTTTCAATACTTGCACATGGAGTAAAGAAATCGGAGAAATGGTGACTTGCAATTAAAAATCGTCTAAAGATGAAAACTAAAAAGTTAAGCATATTAATTACTTAAACATATACATTCTTCTGAATTTAGTAATTAAAACGTTTTTATTCGTTGTAATTCGTTCGAAATAGAATAAATTGTAATATGAAGAGTAAATTTACTTTTCCTAGTTATGATTTGTAAGTTTATTCACTAATTGCTCTTATTGTACACATTTCTTGAATAAAAGCCAATTCTTATTTATATATTCTGGACTATATATATACTGGACTCGCTGGAGAGCACAATAAACCTATTGATTAAGATTGATTGGCTTAAGAGTGGCTGTTTGTGGTTAGGCTTTTTGATCTGATTTCAACCATTCAATCAAAAACCGACTTAAATGAGCTTCATGCAGTTAGTATATGTGAATTGTATGCCTATAGTATATACTATCAATTGGTGAATATCTATATGACAGCCTGGTAGAATATCTATTTATCTGCCTTAAACAAGATAATAATAAAAAATTTAGGAAATTCTTATTAACTTTTTAAAATTTTTTATATTTACGCATATAGTTTTATAATAAAATTCCGGGAAGATGTATTCAATATATTTAATCAACTATTAAAACCGAACGAGCGGCAAAGGATTTTGTTATTAATTTGGTGTATATTCTAGTGGCAGCATTTTCTATTGGTATTGTATATTATATAACTGTATAATTAAGGGGTTTCTTTACTCCTGATGTTCATTAAACAACATTTATTGTAATATATATTTGGTAATAAGACTTTATTTAACTACCCTTCAGATTTATATTACATATTCAATTATATTCATATACTATTCAATATAATATATTCAATAAATACTCAGATAAATATGAGATTAAATTTTTAAGGTAATATTCTCTTAATCGATATGGCAGCATGATGGTGATCTGTAAATAAGACTAATCACAACAAAAGCAAACAGAAACGATTTACTCCTACTCACTTACAATGAAGTAATGCTTTTGACCCTGGGCGAGTGGCTGCCCGGCTAGCTCAGTCGGTAGAGCATGAGACTCTTAATCTCAGGGTCGTGGGTTCGAGCCCCACGTTGGGCGCAGACTTTTTCCAACAATTTTTATTTTAAGCCTTGATTTTTCGTGAATTTGTATAAATTATAATGAGGGTTGTTTATTTCTTGGGAGTTATATTTTTGGAAGCGCTAAAAAACAAATATTTGAATAATGTTCGATTGAGTTCTAATATTAAATCATTGTATATTAATCATTACATATTTGTATTGCGTAGTGTATAGAAACAACAATGTAAAAGTTCTCCTAAGACATGGTTAAAATAGTTTAGTGAATTTTTTTAGAGCCCATCCACAAGACAGAAGCTTTATGTGCCACCCCAACAACAACAGCAATGGTGAACACTCGCTTACTTTTGATTACTTCGGCCACACTGATTTACCGCTATTCAATTTACTTTTATTCAGTCAGAATTTAAGTAATAAATGCCAATATTTTTTATTAACTTTATGCAATTTTATTATTATTTGCATACACGTTCTGTTGTTGTTCCCTGTTTGTGCATACATATGTACACATATGGTTGTTGTATTGCATGACAATGCATTTACACAAGTCCACATACATATTAAAATGAATACATAGTCTCAGCTTGTCTGAGGTCAGCGCTGAATTCTGTATATATTTATTTATACTCAACTCTCGGCTATCAGACCATAAGATTATGTATATACGTATGCATGTCTGAAATATTACTATTATTATAATCTAAATAATATATATATAGAAATTTATATTTTGGTATATCTATCTGTTAAACGGCTAAAAACCTTTAATAAAATTCGTATTTTCCATTATTTTTGGGAATATTTAAAAGAAGAAAATTTAATACATCTAAATTACGTAATTAACTTTTTGAATTATGATTTACTTTTAAATGCGTTTACTAATTTGCTGGCCTTTGCAATATATTATTTTCTTGCGATACATGTTTGCCGATAACCGCAGCAATGATGGCGCCTATAAGCAACGATACCATAAATATAATAACAGAATTAAAAGCTGCAAAATCATTTATTATGGAAACTCACACTGTAATATAACAAAAAAATAAAACTACCCTGTAGGGAAATTCATGCCTTTTGAAACTAACCAAGCTTGTTTCTGATGTTAGAAGTATTTTATTAATTGATTTATATGTGTGTATTGAGAAATTATTTAAAAAAATATAAAGCAAGAGATAGTGAAAGCTTGACTCTAAACTGCAATAAATGCAAAAATCAAAGAAGAAGAAGAAACTGCTTAGAGGCCATTTCATATTTTAAACTTTCTCTGAATTTTCACTGAATTTTTTAAACTATACACTTCTAAAAACTTATTTGTTTATGAGAATAATCCAACGTGCATGATTTTCAGCGGTTCACGTTTTATTTTTGCTACGCATTTGTATGCTTCCTGAAAATTTAGAGTTTCACAAGTTTTCAAAATTAATTGAAACCACTCACGGACTTTATGCGAAGACAACACTGTCGATTTTCTAAAGTCGTGTGTTTAAAAAATTAGTATATAAAAAGCAAACAGAAGTATGTTGCCTACATTTAGGGGCAACAATGTATTGACCGAAAATTCAGACAAGCATTTCTAAATTTAAACCAAATGTTATCAAATTAACTGCTTTTCCATTGTCTCCGCATCTTTGTTCAAAATTTTTTCCCTACATGTCCTATACTTTATGCTTATATAATATAAATATATATATGCATATATAGGACCTGGTAAAAAAGCGTTGGAAAATTGGTATAAAAATTACGCGAATTAAATGCGAAGGCATGACCAAAGCCTTGTCAAATAGGATTACTCAACAACTTGCATTCTGCTCTTTTTTTTGCACGCCTCTGCGCCTGTGTGTATGCTTAATGGAAGTGGCGCCACTGCTGACCGAATAGCGATTGTCGCTATAAATTTTTTAATTAAAAATTGGTAAAAAAAAGAAAACAACTTTGTGCTCTTCGCCATAACTTTCGCCTCATTCATTTAAATTTATAACTGTTTAACGGTTGGAAAATATTTGCATTGCCGCTTTTTATACGCACACTAACTACCTACTTATAAGCGCACAAGTTCAATGTATTTAATTAATTATGCTACTTAAGCACGCACACAAATACAAATTTCTTTTTTCGACATATTTATTGAAATATTAATCGCAAAAAGAGTCCCGGAAAAAAGTACGCACAAAATTGATTGGTGGATAATTATTTAAAAGTGAAAACCATTTCAAAAAAAAAAACAAAAAAGAAAAAAAGAGAAACATTAATAAAATGGATTTTCTATGTAAAAGCTGCGCAAAAAGCATAATTAATAGTTATGTAATGGAGCATATATGTAAAACAACGCCATAAGTTTAGTTGCGTGAAGTGATTAATTGGCGTTGCTAAGAGCTTGTCGAGCGACACATCACTGCACTTGTTCGGTTAATGAGCGGTTACGTCCGCAGGGAAATCGCAAAAACAAAAACACGTAAAAAAAATGCATAACAAAAAAAAACAATAAATAAATTATTAAAAAAAGTCAACACCAAATGAAAAAAAAGTCATTAAAATTAAGTCAGTGAAGCTGATAATGTTTTTGTTCTAGAAATACACGTGCTAATATGATAAAAGATTTTGCGGCTTACGAAATATTTAATTAGCAATCAGCTTTTTTTTATTAGTTTCCTATGTGTGTGTGTGCAGAGCTTTCACGTAATTGCCGCGAAATGTAGCTGTCAATAGTTACTTTACATAAGCCCGAAAATTTGTTGCTCAACAATGACATTTTCATTTACAGTTACAGCATTAAATGGCAATGCTACGAGGATAATTTCAGCACCCTTCGACTTTTTTATTTGATTAATAGTAATTTTAAATGCAATACTGCTCTTGCAGTTCCCACTACCCACTAAGTGCATTACTGTTAACTCTGGATATAAGCGCAGAGCAAATTTGTTAAAATTCAAAAATTATTCCATTGGAAATATGTCATGGAATTTTTGGGGAATCTAACAAAAACTACGCTTAATGTTCTGAGGTTTGTAAAACAAAATCTCTAAATTTTATCAACTATTCTAAAGAGAATATCGGTAATCTGTTTTTATTAACCCCAGAATACAAGAATAAATGTTGCAAGGTCGAAAAAAATAAGTCCAACTCGCACTTATATTCATAAAGAAAATTATCATATCATAAATTATCATAAATTCACTTCTTAAGGTACCTCCTTAAGGCTCTATTACTTTTATTTTCAATTTTAAAATTCAATTTTAGAATTAAAAAAAAATATATATTTTTTTAAAGTACCAATATTTTAATCCCCTTTTCAAATGAGTATCGATTTTTAGTAAAAAAAAAACAAAATTTTTTTTAAATGTTTTGAATTTTTAGAAAAAGTGATATAAGAAAATCGATTAATTTTTTACGAGCTTTTCATTTACAAATTTGAAAAAATTTATGGATTTTGTTTCAGAGTCGAAATTGGCAAAGAATATTTTTCGGCCATAAAGACCTCCAACGAGGGCAGGCCTACAGTGAACCAACTTCATAGCCGCAATTTTTTTTTTTTAAATCTCAGATTTTCTTCATTTAAATATATCGTTAATAAAGTTCCCTTAAACAAGGTTTCAAATTTGTTAGCTATTTCCTTGGAAATAGCTTGACAATTGGTAATTTTTCTACGCTCTGGTTAGCTGTAACCCCTTAAAGTAAAATTTCCAATTTTCTATAAGGTAAGGAACAGATGCGCTAAGTTTTTTATGCTTCATCTAAACCAGTCGAGCGTCTCCAGAACCTTTCCTACAACAAGCTCTGGCAAATGATATATTCAGTCGTAGATACTGATTTTCGCTTATTATAGATAGACTCTTCAAGTGATTGGACAAGGATTCCAAGTATAGTACTGTTATTTCCTCGAATGGTTTCGAGTGATTTTGCTCCAATATTGCTTTAGTAAGACATAAAGAATACATTTCTTTTGTTTTTGTTCCTCGGAACAGTTTATTTTATCAAGTATTATCCATAATAATAAATAACGAAAAAATTTAAGTTACTTCCCCTTCCATTTGTCTACATCTCTTTTCCTTAACGATATAAAATTAAACTTGGTGGATTCGTGAATTGCTTGCCACTCTAACCAGGCAGAAGAACTACGAGCATTTCGTAATAAAAATATTCTAAATAGTCTAGCACTCCGAAGGCATAAATATTATGACATGAGATCCAGTCAATTCACTCGATTTTCATCAGACAGTAATTTATCCATACGAGGTTACATAATTTTTCCGAAATTTGTCTTAAATTTAACTATTTGGCTATAAAAATTTTATGATTTCAGCAGCACAAGGTCAAATGAAACATTATAAGCACTTTTTGAGGGTTAGGTTATTGGCAGCAAAGTGGTGTGATTTGTACTTTTCATGTAATTAATGTCAACGAAATCAAGGACATCACTCAGATGTCACCGTAGCTATGAGTCAGAGTCCTTAAAATTGGGCTAGCAAAATTCTGCAAGCGTTAGTGGCCTCGATTTGTGCCGCACTACTATGCCAGAGAACTTAGGTTCCACTCTAGCCTCCAAACAACAAAGAAATTTTTATTGAATAGCTCATTAATTTTTCGGATACATTACTGCCATTCACCAGCTTCTTATAGCAACTTTCCTTTTGTCGACTAATATTGCGGCGCGCTCCACAAATGGTAGGAGAAGGTCGGTCAATATGCAAGGAAAGGTCAATCATATACGCTATAATAAATACAACTCGAACAAATTGTCTAGTTGCAGATCTACATTAATTTAAATCCTTTAATCGCCTCAAATTTGCAACGATCAATTTGTGAAGCGTCTTTAACAACTTGACAGCGCAGTTCATTCATGTTGAAAATGCCAAATTACTTAATAAATTCAAATTTATTTAAATGCATTGCTGTATATATATGTATATATATGTGTGTGTGTGTGTGTAAGAAGTATTAGAATGCTGCACGCACCACTCGTAATTGCCCAAATCGTCATTCATTTGCCTAATTAATCGTCAATTATTGCACACTGGCACACAGTTGACGAGCCAAAATCTCCGCATTACACCATACAATTGCTGTTTGCAACTTGCAACAATTTTATGCTACATAAAATTAACATAATCTTTGCCAATGCACTCATTGAATACATGCATGCCTGTGCACACTCGTGTCCACCGTCTGATTGTATGCATGTGTGAGTGTGTATGTGTGTGTGTGTGCTTGTATACTGTGACTTTCTGGCCAGACATGCCAGCCTTGAGCGGGCGGAGCTGGCGGTGCTGCCTTTGTAAGTGCCGTGTGGCATTAGCACATCAAACACCCCTCAGCAGCCACTTGACGGCGCCGTTGTGTGTGCGCGTTAGCTGTATGAGTATGTGTCGCCTGAAACAATGAAGTGTGCAATTTGCTCAACTGCTGCTAATTTACATTTGGCTCGGCCGCAAACACCAGCAGCAGCATCTCCAGTTGCAGCAGTGGCAGCAGTGTTGGTGAGCTAGCGAGCAAATGTAGTAGCAAATTAGTTGCAGATATGGCTGGCTGACTGCCCGACTGCCCGACTGGGTGGCTTGCTGGCCGGGTCAGCAGCCGACCGCAATCGGACAGGCGGCCTGGGAGGCTGGCAGGCGGACGGGCTGGCAGCTGGCTAGCCAAGTAGCTGCCGCTTGTCATTTTATTACATCACATTTGGCATATTGGCATGCATGTTTGAGTGGATGTATGTGTGTGTGTGTGTGTGTTGTTGTTGTTGTTGTTGTTGTTGTTGTTGTTGTTGCTTGGAGTTTGTGACGCGGTCGTATCAAGCGGATAACAGCACGTATACTTCACCTCAATACACTTCACTTGCACTGAATCTGAGGGTGCATGCAAGCGCAACGGTAATTTTAACGGCATATGCATTTATACTCGTATTCACATACGGTCACATACGACATATACAAATGAGTTGACATAGATGAATGCATGATGACTTCAACTCTGATGATGCCGGATGCCGACGTAGACGGCCGCCGATGAGGATGCCTGCCACATATTATTGCCACTTAGTTATTACGGTCGGCATTACAGCATTATCCTGCGGCTCATGGTGAGCGCTGATTGGCCACTTCACTAACTGCTCAATTCCTCAAGTCCTGCCAATATATTCGTGCCTGTGCCTGTGAGCAGAGTGCCAGCGGTTGAGAGCGGTTGAGAGCGGCAGTGCGAGTGAAGATTTTGGCAGACTGCATCAACTATCTTCGTTTGCGGAATTTGCTCATTAATTTTATAATGCAGGCGGGCGACTTGTACATTTTAGCTTCAATGTGATATCAAAATTGCTCATTGTCTAGAAGTCTAAAGCTTCAAGTCTCTCGCCTCTAAATTTTTAGCTTTCGTAAAATTAGTATTTCTGAAGTGTATTCCAATCTCAGAAAAAGTTTTTTATTTTTTTATGGAAAGAAAGATTAGAACTCATCGGGAAAGTTGGAACTTATCAATGACGCCTGCGATCAGATAAAACAATTAACAGTATCTTAGAAAAGATCTACGAAAATCGGATAAATATCCAACTTTTACAGTTCGAAGAGCAGTTGCCTTGCTCATGTTATGTTCGTTCCATGGACTTTGAATGCTAAATGAGGTCAAAAACATGCACGTTCCAGACCAAATAATTATGAATGACCTAATGGATGCTGGTTCCGAAGTTTATCTCCATTTAAGCTGGGAAAATTAAAAATGGATGATTTTGTATTTTGTTGGATGTAGTTGTTGATTCGACAGGGTCGAATTCGTCTAGACAGTTTCGCCGCAAATCTAGTTGAAGCAGAAGAGGACAGATATTTATAGATGCGGAGGAGACAGTTAGTCTTCTATATGTCAGGCTGGACTAGGATACAGCTATTTTTATAGTATTTAAGGAATTTTTATTTTGGTATTGGAAGCAATGCACGCTTTACTTAAGGAATAGGCGAGTTTAAGATTTTCAAAAATCCATAATTATTTTTTGCTTAAAGTGCACTTTAGGATTCTAAAAACATTACTCATTCATTAGCGTCGTCTGTGCTCAATCCGCTGTAAGCTTTTAAACGATAGTTCTCGGTGGCTATCGCATGTGTCCAATTATGAAATTTTAACTCAAGCTTTATAGTAATGTCGTGCAGTCCAACTTTTCCCTCATATACAATTTTCTACTAATTTCATTGGTAAAAAAATTTAACTCTTTTTTTTAGCTAGTTCGCCATTTTGTGAAGAGATTTTTGATAGATCTGAAAATATACGAACTGTACTAGCCAGACTTACCTAAATTGAGATTCCGCTCTAAATTTTATTTCATGTTGGTCGAGTAGCCGCAATTTTGTATTCAAATGTCAATATTAAACTTTTTTAAACACTCAAATATATCTTTAAAGAACTTTAAAGAAGCCTGAAGGCGAGAAATTCGATTCATTTTTCCTCACTCTCAGAATAAATTGTCAAAGTTGGCCTTTTTGAAGGCTCTAGACTGGCTTAAGCACTAAGTGGGACTTCTCATATGGATTTATAGTATGTAAACAATAATCAGAGATTATGGAAGCATGAATACAGTTATGAAATACCGTTTTCAGTTATACCAGCGAGTATTAAGCAAAGATGTTAGAGCATATACGGCTTTATAGCGTACTTAAATATCGCCCTGAGGTAAAACAGTGTAACCATTTTGCAGAGAAATAACTAGATTACAAAGGAATCTCGTTTAATTTGCTCCATTTTTCCATTTCGAGTGCATCAATTCCAAGGCATAAGCTGCGGAGCTCATTACTTCGCCACTGCTGCTTAGCTTAGCACGGCTTACAGGGCGTATGAGCAATGCAAATTATCATACAAACGTGCGGTGACCATGAAATGCCAACAACAATGCAAATTCAAATGTAAGTGGATTCCCAGATGCATATGTAACATAGCGAAAGGAGATGTTTTCACAATATTTGCATTCGAGGAAGCGATGGGTGCGGGGCATGAGCAGCTGCGGTGGGCCGTGGGAGAGATCACATGACTACATACACATGCGTATGTGTGTGTGTAAGAGTATTTCAGGACATTTGCATGCACTCTTAGATATTTAGGTACTTAGGTACTTAGGTACTTAGGTATATGTGCATTTAGGTGCCTTATAAACTAAACTATGTTAGTGCTTTACTGAAAATCTTACTGACAGTTATGGAAGCACCTGAACTTATGCAGTTTAAAGTATTATGCAGTCGCATTTAAAGCTACACACACACACACACACACACACACAAACATTTGCTGCATACACGCTGGCCGGCGAGCGTTTTGCCCTTGTGCGTTGGCCGTTGAGAGGATATTCACTGCATCGCTGCACAAGTGAGTGCAAAAGGGGCGACCCAGGGCCGAAGGCAGCAATTCTTCCACTTAACTCTTTTTTTAACAGCTACCTGCCAAAGTGCGAGTAGTGTACGATTTAAATGCATTAAAAATAAATATATAAATAAATAAATACATAAATAATAGCAAAAAGCCGAGAAACGACGAACGACATTTGTACGTATACATGTGTGCGTGTGTGTGTGTATGTGTGTGTGTGTGTGTGTATGTGTGTGCGCTTTAAGAGGCTGGCGTAAAATTTTTTACGCAAAACCGCTCACAGCCAAACGACTGTGCGCTTCACACGTGCGCTCGAGGGCACTCAACGCCGCCGCCGCCGCCGCCGCTACAGTCGCATTGGCCATGGACATGGATTGAATGCAGCAACCTTCCTCAAGCGGAGGCGCGTTGAATTAACGGCGTAGAGTAAAAGTGCCTGCAGCAATCTTAAACCGCAAGTAAATATTTCAGTGGAATAAATTTTATACATTTCACCAACACATACACATTTATACGGCGTTGGTTATGGGCGAGTGAGTGTTGCGAATATCACTCATACGCCAGGGCGGCTAAGTGGTCGAAAGCGTTCAAGTCTTGACCGAAGCGATGGAGTGTTGAGTGAATGGTAAAAGGCATGGCATAATATAAATGCGTAGTTGAACTTATGTACAATACACACTTGCACACACACACACACACACACACACACACACACACACAAACACATGTGTATATTTATATAATTCGCTTGTATTTGCCTGTTTCCGCTTGCAGCGTGTATCGTCGATGAGTAAATGCAATTTAACGCTCATTTATCGTAAAATTTATTACACGGAAATAAAGAAACGAAATAAAAGTGAAAAAATGAAATAAGCGCGCCTTCCACCATTGTTCAACGCATTGTTTATTATTATTTATATTTTCGCATTAAGTAATTAACGTTAAATTGCATTTAAGTGGCGCGAGCGGCATGGAGGCTAAGCGGTGATGAGATAAAAGGTATTTCGCAACGCTGAAATATGATTGTATGTGTGTTTTAATGTGTGTGTGTGTGTGTGTGTGTGTGTATGTGCGCGCGCACCATTAAACCAAATTTTTAACGAAATATACGATTTATAAGTGATGACACGGAGCCGTTGATAAACATGCCAGTTACATGCGCCCATAAATGCCAAGGCGCACACACACACAATGAAACAGATATATACGACCTTGCAGGGATATTTCAAAGCAGTTAATAATATCAAATAAATGAAATAGCACAGCTGTGCATGTGGCAACTATGATTTAAAGTTATATAATTCGAAAATAAGTACAGTATCTTATATGGTTTTCAGCTTTCAATGAACCCGGTGATGTGGCTTCTGATGAAAGCTGCCATGAAAGTTTTTATTAACCAATGGAGAATTGTAAGCTCTTTTTAAATAAAAAAATGAAAAAACTGGTAAAAGCATATCTAAAACCGCACGTGAAGTACAAGTTCTATTCTAAGTAGAGTGAAAATCGCGCGGAAAAATCTGTACGAACAAAAATTTTTCGCTTCGGCTCTAGAAATTTTCGTGTAAGTACGAGCTCTTATTTAGTGAACAATACTACTTCGGGCTTCTATTGCATACGCCGTCACTGAACGAACCTTAGAATTGCGAAGTTTATAGTATTTTCAACTCCATGTGTACCAACCCACAGATTATTTAAAAATTATATATGACTTCTTCGAATTATTTCTCCAGGCTCCGTGTTTTCAGGAAGGAAATGTAGTGTGTTACCGAGTCCAAATTTTAGATTATTGTCGAAAGGTGGCATGAAATAAATAGATATTTTCCCAAAAACCTCTTTTTATATTCTTATTTTTATTTCATATTCTTAATATTATATTTCCGGTGTGGATATCTTTGACCCAAATTTCAAGCAATTGTTTGCATAAATATGTATTTTAGAATTTTTATTTTTTTTTAATGTTTTTTCTGTTATTTTTCGGGTCATTATGTAAATCCTTGATAGTTCGAACAACAGTGAATCATTGTGGGTTTAAAAATTTACAACCTCTTTGATCTGGACTTCTTCTACAATGAAATATTGCTTAAATTTAATATAATTTATTTCAATATACAATATAATTTTTACAAATTTTTTCAATGTCAAATGTATATTACTCTTTTTCAAAAATTTTCAATATTTTTCAAAAATTGTAATTAAAACTGTCTTGCAAATGGACGCAGCGGCCATTAAATAAGCTCTTCTTAGCATGTATGAGTGCGGTATATACTCCACAGGGTGATTTTTTTCGAAGTCGAAGAAAGTCTAACTTCAGCCGATACTTCTTCTCGAACTTATTTAGGCACTTTAACAGCGCACCCTTCCAATATTGTGCAGGTAGCTGGACAAAGAGATTTCACCAGAGCTTTCAGGTTGAGCTCACATTCAACGATCCACCATGCTCCATGCTCTTGGATAAGGGGACTTTCGGTGCTTCAAGTAGGCACTCGTCAACTATTAGTACATTTTCTATAACTAACTTCGACTTCGGAAGTGTACGCGAAAACGCTTCAAGCCACATTTCGTTACTCTTTCACCAGCGTGTAAATCAATTTTCATTGCTGCTTGAGCTGTCCGCATCTTGCCAGAGCTCTTTAATGCCAACAATTTATAATTTACCTGCAGGGCACAATGTAATCATATATACTCGTGCATTATTCATATAATTGATGGACGTTGTGCACACATTGCTCGAGCTGATCGCTGGCAGCTTAACTACACATTACATTGACTTTTGATTGCTTGATGGATGATGTTATGGATTCATTTAAAGCAACTTCGCATTGACGGCCAATGGCATTTGACCAAGACACATGCCATGTTTGTAACTAGTTGCAAGGTATTTTAAGCATGTGTGTGTGCGTGCGTGATTTGCTGTTTAAACAATGCAACACAAACAAACACATATGCTATTTATGGTGCAAGCATTCAAGTCAATGCAAATAAATAATATATGAATATTATTAATAAAGGTGAAAATAATATTAATTAATACCCATAGTTACACACACACATACATATATACTACATATGAAAAACATTTTTTTTATGCACATATACGCCATTTATATAGGTGTAAACCATTTACGTTTGGAAAAATGAAAAAAATAAAATAAAATAAAAATCTGCTGATGCGTTGATTATATTATTAATTAATTTTTATGCGCATCATAATGAGTTGCATACTTTTACGTGCATCTGATAAAACCGCTGTTGTTGTAAGCCATTTATATTGCTGCCTTTTCAAACAATTTATTGACATCGCAGGCGCAACAAGCTTTAAGCCTGTTTAAATTTTGTTTGTGCAAATTTAATGAGAAAACTAAGCATATGATTTTTTGTTAGCAAATTTTCTAATTGAATTTTACAAATTAAGCGTTTTAATAGCGTAAATTTATAGAAGCGCAGCAACCATGAAATACAAATATGTGCTCAATAGTTTTTTAAGTATATTTAAACATTAATTAGTCAGCTTTGTATATTCTTTACATGATTAGTGAACCTTTTATAATACGTTCTTTTTATGCTTAGCGCTCATGCGCATGCTAAATGTAGGCAACGCTACACTTATGATAAGAAAGACAGTAGTATAAAACATTGCCTACAGTAAGGGGCTGTGGAAGAAATCTAAAATATTATTATTTTTTGTTAGTACATGTTTGTTGCTTTTCTTTGATTCGGACTCTCCATTATGATAATGAAATATGAGATGTAATTTTAGATCCGATAAACACTTTATTTCCATTTAAGCGGCATAATATTAGGGAGGTATATTTTATAAAATAAGTCACAAACTTTTACTTACAATTTCTCCAATATTACTTTCTTCAGTTATTAAGTCAATTTGTTTGTACAACGATAGGTAATAAGAAGCTAAATATTAATAAAAAAAAAAGAATTGAAGGAGTGTAGAAGCTTTTTCTGGTTTCTGAGTGGCTAGGCCTGTCTAAATCCCACGAAAAGGGGCTACGTTTGACAATTGGTTCTGGAAGTAAGTAAAAGGCAAGCGAATTTCTTACTCTCAGGCTTTATTAGAGACACATTTGTGTTAATGAAAAATTTTTAATGTTGACAACTTGATATAAAATGGCGACTACCGCGTCAATCTTTGGAATCCCCCTTTTCAAGAGGGAGGGTCTACAGGCGACGGTGATTCTAGGGACTCGTGCTATCTGAAACAGAATAAAAACCAGGATCATAATCTGCATAAGACTTGCTAAAAGGGTATGTATGTTTTTGGCTTTAGATACATTTTTGGCAAAATAGCGGACTTCTGAAAAAAAAATAAAAACTTTTTAACGAGAAAATTTGCAGTAAATTGTTAATAAAATAAGTTCCAATAAGAACAATAAAATCGTAGGTACTTTAGTAGTTAAAGTTACTGCGAAGCTATAGTTAATATTTCAAGTGAATATATGTGTTAGTGCTTGTGTGCCATCGTGGACCGATTCGAAAAATGCCGTTTCGAGAAAAACGCCTTAAAAGTTTTACCTAATGTGCTGACTGACCCGAACGCATCAATACCATAGCGGGTTGAACAAGGAACCATCTTTGCTTTCGCTATAATGCCAATTGAGTGTTTATTCCTTTAGTGGATAGTGTTAGCATCCTAAAGTGCACTTTAAGCCAAAAGAAATTTAATCTTCGCAAATCCTCGACTGGTTAAGCAGTTATTAACGTAAAACGCCAAAAGGACAAATGAAAGACGAAACGAAGCTGTACGGGAATTGTACAGACTTTAGCATAGCCTTAAATCTAACTCCAGCATATCTAAAACCAACCGTTTGACATAGTATTCTGGGGTTTGATTCTTCTTCCAACTTCTTACTATAGCCTGGTTGAAGCGACGCTGCCGCGGATTCCAGGAAGAATGTTCGAAGGTAATTATTATTCACACTTCGATAAATTCATTCAGATATTTATTAAAGTAATGATGAGAATGAACAGTCCGAATTGCTGTAGACATCACCTACAACTTGGTTGATATCTATCGTAAACTGGTTTGTTGACGTAATACTGTTTTTTATCATATCATAAGGATTAAAATTGCTTCGAGCTCTAATGGTGGCGTACTGTTAGCTACAAAGCCACGCTTGGTTGAAACTTTTCTTAAATTTCAAACATTTAATCATTGAGTTTGAAAGCTATCCAAAATTTACAGGAACAAGTGGCATTCAAATGAAATAAAAAAGGAGTAACATATATGTGCCACATATGTTCAAATCGAGCGCCTTCAACTCGTACTCAACTCTATGCATATATATCACACATACACACAGGTAATTTATTGCCATTGCCAACATTTAAGGGTTTGAAGGCTTGCACAATGGCAGCGCTTACAACGCACTCGCACAGTTGCAAAAGGACTAATTAATCTTCCGCTTTGCAAACTACCAACAACAAACAAAACTGGTTTATCTAATTTTATTTTATTTTGAATGATGTTGGCTTTGTTTTTGGCCTTGGCAAACACAGAAAAATTATGAAATTATGACAATTTCGGTTAACGATGCTAACTTTGTTGCTCATTAACAAATGTTGCTGTGCGAAAGTTGCGCCAACAGATTTGTAGCTTTGCATGTGTGTATGTGTGCGTGTGCGTGTGCGTGTGCTTGTGTGTGTAGCACCTCACATGTGTGCGTGTGTGTATGCCATTAATTTAGCGTAAAGCTGTAAATATATTCTGAAATGTATTTAACTGCTTATGCAGCCGTTTGTGCCACGCCAAGGCAGTTGGGCGGGGCGGGGCGGTGCGGTGCGAACGCATTTCCGCCGCACAATCAGTTGCACGGTGATTAATTGCACCGTGTGGTTGTTGCTGCCACACATATTGCTGCAAATATGTGGCGTTGGTGTTGCTGCTTGTTGCTGCTTGTTGCTGCCGCTTTGATGATGGTGTTGTATGTGATATTAGTTTATTTTGTTGTTGTATTGTTAGTAAATCTGTGTGTCATCCAAGCAACATATGCAAATTATGTGTGCTCATAAATTTAATACCTCACTGCCAACACCGATTACCAGCTTTCTTGAAGGAATTGCGCCAACATTTTGTTATACACAAACATTATGAAGAAGCACCGTTCATCATCACAGCGCTGGGGAGTGGCGAGATAAGATAACGAACGGTATGGGTGTGCGGCAGTGTTTGCGTGTATTAATCATAATAGTTTTGATATCCTGTCTTATATAGCTTGAGTGTCGTAAATAAGCTATTGTTAGTTGAGTTGCTAACACACTAAAAAGTCAATGTGGCAGAGTAGCGTCCGTGCAAGTGCCTACAGCGTTTGTCATTGGTGTCAGTCAGTGCTGTTGTGAGTACCCATCTGCTGTAAGTACAATAGTTAATTCTGTTTATATTCATACGAATTGTATTTAAACATCATATTTATCGTTAATACAGAAATATATCAAAATATGTCGAAGGAAATGGCTTGGAAATTTATGGGTTCTAGGTCAACTCAAGGCTAGTTGTAGATCGGCTTGAATGACGCCTTCAAATCAGCATCATATATAAGCTCAAAGTGATGGTCATTCAAGTAACCGTAATTTTTAATATATTTGATCTCCGACATCTTTCAGTATTAGCTATAAATTTTCTGTTTTTTGCCGCTCTTAATTTCGAGGTCAACTTTTGTGGGAACAATTCTGACCTTTTACCAGTCATTTTTCAGCCATTACGAAGCTATGTTAAACTTTTCACCTCATCTTCCATTCGACTGTTGTTTCCTCGCTGATGGGTCCAGTTCATCATAAATTTTGGAATGCTAAAGCAATGAAACCTCCGCCAATTAGTAAATATTTCAGAGATTTTCGAAATTATGAATTGATGTCGGAAGCGCTGAATTTCTCGTTTGTTTCAAGATCACAAATTTCTTAAAATTCGATATTTCGGAAAAAAGTGGAATAAAAGTCCAGAATTTTTCATTTCTGGTCAAGGAAACGATTTTTGAAAAATATTTCATGAATATCTGGGAAAGATTTTATGTTGTAACAACAACAACACAAGCCTTTTGAACTGACCACTTTTGCTATGTAAAAAAATGTGCCTCCAAGTGTGTGTTTTTAAGTGAAATTCTTGAAAATGTTGCAAAATCTGTTTCCTTACTTTATCAAAAAAAAAAATAAAAAAATTTCAGACTTTTGGTCATTTAGTCGGATGTAACTCATAGAAGCCGCCCATCAAACTTTTGTCAACAACGATCAAAATAGTGGAGAAAACTGTTTTGTTTTGTATAAAGTTCGTCGCCTCGCTCATTTGTTGCAAAACCAATGACGATTAGAGATCGCAGAAGATTAGCCTTCAGCCATCAGCCATCTTATTCGCCACCTGATTGGGTTCTCTGTGACTTTGTTATTTTAACTAAATTCGTAGCGAAAGCGCAGTTAATCGATTGGTGCTAATGGAATTAAGGACCATTCCGGTCAAGGAAATCGACAACAAGGGTGCGAAAGCGGGTTTAAATGTTACCGAATCAAAAAGAAGAGCATACTTAGAATAATTAATAATAATTCGTACTAAAAATAGTTTTTCTTATTGTTGTCCTTTTTTTTTTTTTTTTTTTGTTTTCAGGTCAAGTCAAATTTGATGTCGAGGGTATGGGATAAGAGTAGATGGACTATATATTAGGAATATCTCTCTCTCTCTCTCTCTCTCCTTCTCTCGCTCTTTGGATTCTAGGGGACAAAGATGAATTGTTTAAATTCTTATTACAATCGAAAATCGCAAAATTTTTAAGTTCCAATTCGCGCAGAAAACAGTAACGCCCTTACTTCCTAAGTTCAGCTTACTTTGCCAGCAATATTCATATAATTTGGTCATTCTGATAACACTAATAAACACGTATCCATGTCAAAATATACCTATATTGCTATATTTACTTACCCAAACCCAAATTAATGTCAACAAATCTTTCAGCCTGCTCGCATTTCCGGAAACCAACTACTGCAACCCTTTGGGCTTTTTTATGGTGGTGCCAGAGTTTTTTGCTTTGATATATTTCTTCCTTAGCTGCGGCCAATAGCCTCAGCTAAATCGACCTCACCGACAATACATCATTGTTGGTGAGCATGCAAACGCTGCCTTTTTTCTACACATACACACACACACACACACACACACTTACACACATATCCTCATCACATGACTTCCGCATGCCGTTACCTTTTTGCTCTTAGCACACTTACCAGCAGGCGCCCTTTTTCGCTTTTTCGCTTTATTGCCATTTTTTATTTTTTTTTTTAGCTAAATAGTTGAGCTAGCAGCGTGCGCTTTGGTCAGCGGATGGATCGCTGCATGCCGATATCATTCTTGGTTTTTTCGGTTTACATCTGTAGTTGAATCGTTCGGTTTGCTCGCTTCCATTTGATGCATCGATTTATGTAATTGCCTTCATTTATCGTGCTGGAGTTGTGCGGCGGCAGGGAGATTGCCGGGTAGTATTGCTCCTAACTGACTTTCACATTCACATATATATTTATAGCTATGCATGTGTGTGTGTGTGTGTCCGTTGTGATTTTTTTTTTCTGCCACAAACTGACTTCGATTTGGGTTCTACTTTGCAGTTAATAGTTTAGCCGTTTGTCACACACACACACACACACACATTGACTGCTGTAAGTGCAAGCGACAGGCTCGAATCGTCTTCGGTTGTGACTCACACGATTTACACAAATTCATTTTATTTATTTAAATGTATGATATATTGTGAGGCATTGGTCCGAAACATTTGTTCAACTGAGATTTATTGTCTGTAAACAAGGCTTACGATGCGGCTTGAGGCAGGTAACTGCCCGTTTGCCATATTCCGGGAGTTGTGCTCTCTTTTATTGTGGCTGTGTGTGTGTGTGTTTGTGCGTGTGCGTGTGTTTAGCGCGTATTGTGCTTGTATTGACTTCGCTCCACATTTAATCATAAGCATTTAGAAAATGATTAACTGCCAATTAATTTACTGAACTATCATTAATTAACGTGCACAACAACCATTCACTCACTGGCTGGGGATACTCTCACTTAATTTTCCCTCAGGTCACCACTCAGAAGGGATTCTCATTTGATTAATTATTGCACTTGAATGCGTTTAAGATTTGCGGACAGAGTGATATGAGCCGGAGTATTTATGCTTACTTGTTTGCAGTTTTTTGTATAATTGTCTTCCAGTTGCTTCGTGATCAGTTTTAGTTGGCCTTAGTCGGTGGCTTGGTGTTCTGTTAGTGCTTTGCACTCGCATAATTATCTGCATTTGTTTCATGTGTATTCTTGCCGTTTGCCATCTTTGCTGCTCATTAGCATTGTTGTTGTTTTAGTTGTAGTACCGCAAGTAGACATTTTAGCCAGATTAATAATGAATAATCATTAGTTACTGGTGACATCTTGGAGGAGCTGGAAAAATATCGCACGGCTGGATGTTAAAGTCATGAGTGATTCAATGTTTATTGAGATATAAGAAGCATACATTTTTTGAGTGTATGCTTTAGTAATTAAGCCATAATCTGGGTGGATATTTTTGGACAGCTCAAAACCGTTATTTACATTTTCTTACTCCGAAGTAAACAAGAAAGTAATATAAGTAGTAGATTCACATTATTTTTAAATTATAATAAAAGCTTTCAAGGCAAATTTAAAATATTTTAGGCAATTATATTTAGGCAAGGCGAAGGCAATTATTTCGGTTAGATAATTTTATGCGAGCTCCATTAAAAATATATTCAAAATCAAAAGCGGTCTGGTGAGCTCTAAACCCTAAAGGTATGCTTTTCACCAGTTGTAGGGGCTCTAACTGGTCATTCGCCAATCGGTATCCTTGTGGTAAGATTAAAAATGTTAACGGATGTCAGTTGTAGATGTTTCTAGAAGAAAACGAGTTAGAGTCAACGCCCCAGCAAATTTTTGATAGCTTCTACGAGCTCTGTCGATACATGAGATCCAACTATAGGAGATTTCGGCTTTCATAAAGGATTGTCTTTAGCAGTCTAATTGTGATACCGAAGAGTGATCCCGAAATGTGGTAGAAAAAGTGAGTGTTTTTTTTGGAAATTTTTTGCTTAAAAAATTGTGCTTTTTTATTTCTGTTAAAATGACCAACTTTACTAAAGAGTTTACTTTACTGAACTATTAGTTGAATAAATTTATCTAATCGTTACAAACCTTACAAAGTTTAATGAGATTCAATCCTTCTTCAATACTTCTGCAACTGCAGACCTTTGGATAAACCGTAGAAATGCTTTGTGGCAACATCACTCAAAATTGAAGCATATCTTTGGGCTGTTAGTAGAGCTTCCACAATATTTTCCTTTTGTTCAACAAATAGTGTATTTTCGCAACTGTACATATATATCGCATTACACACGATCAGTGTATATCGCTTGAAGCGCTCAGTTGCCCCGGCTTCCACAAATGTTGACACACAGTCTAAGAAAACCAGCATTCATAGCACATTTACCCCTTCTTGATTGCGGCTTGTGGCGCACAATTGCATCTATTCGATTATGCAAAGTGCTGCGACCCCCCCCGCACTTCCAATTGGCGTGATTGATATGTGTGTGTATGCTGGTGCTTATTTGTTTAAGGCAAATTGTGCCGTTAAGCTTGTGATTCTGGCGCCTTTGGAGCGGATGTTATTGTGGAGCAGGTGGCAAAGCATTTATTTCTGTTTGAGGACTGAAATATTTAGAACGTTGAGTGCGTATCGATGAGTGTGTTCAATCGATTTCTACTAAATGTTTACTATGTGCGCGCTGATAATAGTTGGTGGCATAGAGCATACTATTTTGTATAGAATCTACGATCTCAAGAGAGACCAGTCTGTAGTAAATTTTCGACTTGAAAGAAGTCACATTAGAACCAGGCGAGTTGGCTAAATGCTGATATAAATAGGTGGGTGCCTAAAAAATATCTTCGTCTAACAATTTATATGTTCAGAGGTATTATGAATGACTACAGGTTGCTTAGTACAACTTTTTCCAACATACTTCGCATTATTATACACAAAAAGTCATCAGCGCAAATACAATTTGGTGTGAAGAAGGGAATTTAATTTACTAAAGCTAAACTGAGCTGGAGCATAAAATAACATCCTAGAAAGATCCTTGTTAAAAGAATGTAAATGTTTTGAATTTCCCAAAGCTCGGTGATTAAGGAACTGCAAGAGTGATATTCATTCAAGAGGACAGGATATTCATTCGGAGAATTAATTTGAAATACTCTCTTCTTAGTACTAGAAATCAGTAATGTCTGGGTCTCGTCGCTGATTCTTTTATTTGCCTTTTTTCTTTTTTTTTGTATGATTTTATCCCTTTTCGAACATAAACGTGCTTATTCCAACCAAGTCTTTGCTACTTACTTAAGAAGAATATTAATAAAATAATGTGGAAAACTCAAAAAGATACCTAAACTCTATTTCCGAGTCTTTCACAGCCCTTCAAAGTTTTTTATGACAGATCTTTATTTGGTACTTTTAAATTCAAAATTTCAAGAATTTTTTAAATATAATTCTGACTAACTAAAAACCTTCATATGCAATAATTATATTCCTTCCAAAAAGAAAGTTGTAAAATATTAAATCAACTTCAGTAATAAAATATAACTCCACATATGGTATACCTTGTGTGAAATTTCAATTTTGCACGCATGGATAAATTCATAGAAGCACGGCTATAATATTTACACAGCACTGTAACTGCCAATATTTGCATGGCTTTGGCGAGTGTCGATATTTGCTTTATTGCATATTTGTTGCTTTTTATTTGCATTTCTCAATTCAGTGCACGAGATCTATTTATTTGCATATGAGTCTCACTTGTAAAAGAGCAAAGGCGTTTAGTTGTAAACATCCCGAGGAGTATTTGCTATTATCACGAATTCACCTAGACGAAATGCCGTTAAGAGTTACTCGGTCTTGCATGTAGTGGTGTGTTTGTGTGTGTGTGTGAAACTGCAGTTTTTAATATGAAATAATTTCATAAGCCAATGTGCATATGGTTGTAATAAGATGAGATTGAGAGAGCGTTATGCATTTTGTATGTTTATTATTTGAAATTTTAAATATTTCTAAAAAATATATCTATATTACTGTACTTTATTGCAGCAGCGTCAAATTGATTGGCTCAATTCAGCGCTCGCCATGAAAAGTATATTGTGTTGTTTATAGCACACACTTTTTGCACACACTGTAACTGCGCGCTGGCAAATATAAATAAATTTCTTTATGTGGCTGCTGTGAATACATACATGCAAATGTATTTATTCAACACATGTATATTTATATCATAAATAATTGATGTGGTGAGTTATTTTTAGAAAATGAATCCGTTTGCTGAATAAATGACACCCGCTCCTTTCAATTATTATTCTATTTAAATATTAATTTATACGTTAAAGTATTGCCGGAAATTGACTCAATTCAGCGTTGACGTCACAAATGGTATAATGTGTATATAATGTGTATAAGTACATGAATAAAATTATTATTAATGCTTAGCCCACATGCTGAATTATTAAGACTGCAGGCGATTGTATGAAATTGCTGAGCCATGCTTACTACTACTATAATCTACTTTATAAAATGGGAAATACAGAACACTAAAAGTGAAAATCTTTCACTGATTATTATGGCAGTGGTTTCGTGGCTCATACTTAGCCCAAGATTTGATGCTTTTATATGGAAAGAGACAATATGTTATTCGTTGTAACAGAAGTCTTAAAAGCTGGTAGTCGTTTACTGACTGACGAAATATATGAGGTGATATTTATTGCAGAGAAATCACTAGAATGATAAATCATTCTAGAAAAACTGATTTGGCCTTGGCTGTGATTTTATATATATAGGCTTTTAGGTATAGGCTATTTTATATATTATAAGGCTATAGGTATCGGCTTAGGGTAAGAAAAAAGATTGCTTCATTTTAAAAATATCACCGGTAGGTGTCTTGAATTCCCTCAAATGGATTTATATGCCAGTTTCGGTTGAAAAGCTTCATTTCATCTATAAAAGTCTACTAAACCTCAGCCTTGGCTTCTTCAATACGCAGAAAGATAATTCTGCTCTCGCATCAAAAAGTCATGCAAACTTAAGGCCTTGAAAGTTGAGAGTTTCCATATCTCTCTCTCGCCTAACTGATGTCGTTATTGTTGTTGTTGCTGCGGCAGGAAACATCCCTCAAATACTTGTGAAGCCTGCTGCGGAGTTTATAGCGCTTGGACGGATAATAATCCGAGTCAATTGCGATATCGTAGAACCGACTGAAGTCTATGATAAAGGTAACTGTTTTCGAAAGCTGATCGAGGTGTGAACATGGTCTGTGGAATACCTTTTGCTATTCGGAAAATAAAAATAAAAAATGTAATCTTTTCGATACAAAAACAACGCAGCTGAAAGCACCGAGTATGCTGATAATAAATTAGCCAAGCACAAACTGTGTGATGTCTTCACTAACTGTGTATTTGTTTCAAAAGTGTAAGTACTTGAGTGCCAAAATTAGTTCAATGTTATTTTTACTTTTTTTGCAAGCCGACAAGAAACTTTCGTAACTTTGTGTCACCAGATGAATTAACTAATCATTTTCGTTTCGTTTCATTTTGCTTCTACAATGTGTCTCGCTGTGTCTGGGTGTGTGTGTGTGTGTGTGTCTCCATTTGTGCAGCTTTTTTGCGCTGTCTTTTAACTATTTTGAAGTGGCGCGGCAATGTAACGCAAGAAATCCACCATAACTTCCAAATGACACAAAATTTACTGCAATCCAGCCTGCCAAATCGTAAATTTCCAACACAACAGCAGCAAGCAGCAAGCAGCGGCCGAGGTAGTGGCAGCGCCAACGGCAATGAGGCAACAAAGTTTATGCAACACAACTGACGATGCGGCAACGAAATATTTACCGTACTAGTGTGGTTGTAGTATGCAACGCTACACGCACTAAACCTTCAAGTGGACGCGCTGTGCGCGTGCGTGTGTGTGTGTGTGCGTGTGTGAGTGTGCGTGCTTGTGTATATGAGTAGTTTCCAAGTTGCTGCAACTTCGAAGCTGGAAGCTGCAGCTTGCCACATACTAATGTGTGAAAAAGTTTGTCATATAAATCAGTAAGTATGCGCTTAGCCTACTTTGAGGCGCAAAAACAATTATTTCATTTGCAGCCAAAAACATAATCAACGCAGCGTGTGCCCGAGCGTCTAGTCCAAGTGTGGCTGCGGGGCATGTGGTAAGTAGTGAGCATGAGTAACTGTTAAATCACAATGTTGCGGCATTTGATATTTGTTGTTGTTTTGTATGCGTATGTATATTTTTGGTTTAGGAAGCAGTTTAGTGCCCAGACAAAGAATTTAACCGTCGGATGTGCGCTATGCATATGTAACGGTAAATTAAATAAAAATTTTCTTTTTTCTTCAAACGTGTGCCTCTTAACTAAAACTAATAGTCCCGGAGCACGTTTTTTTTTTCGGTGAACCGTTAACCGTTTTATAAATATTTGATGACTCATGAAAATTTGAAAATTTGAAATTTCGAAAATAAATTTATCCAGAATGTGAGAGCAAGTTTAATCTTTCTCAGTACTTGAGTAACATTATTTATATAATATTCATAATTTAGCGCATTTCAATCACAAAAATATTCATTCAAGTCAGCGCTGATGGAACTGCTGCAGGAAAGGTCTTTATTCAGCGTCTGCAACAACAACAAAAACTATTGCGACAAGTGTCGGTATACAAACACACATATGAACGCATTTGCTTGTTTTGTACCGTTATTTTATACACGAGCGCATGCAGCGTAGCAGCTCTGCTGACCAGGAAATATGCTGTTCATTGTAACTAGCCAACAACAAACACGGCGTTTCGTTTTTGTCAAATACATTTCGTAATTGTTATTGTTGTTGCGACTTGATAAATGCTGCAAATTAAGAGAATGGTTTGTTGGCGCCAAAAATATTCGTAACAATGTTACAATAACGATTGCAAAAACAACACACAAAAAAAAAATACAAATTGCGAATATAGAGAATTGTGCAATATACAATAAAAATATATACTTATTTTGTTGTTGAAAAACACTGTTTTTCAGTGTTTTGCAGTGGCGTTCGCGAAATCGTTTTATAAGTGGGGATTTCTTTTTATATGCATTTAAAGTCAGTTTTCCTATGGTTTAATGTAAAAAAGGTTGTCTTGTTGAAGAGCTTTTTAGTTATTTTCAAGGCCTTAATGGCTGAATGGATGGTAGTGTTTATTTGGCGCTATTATTTGAAAATCGCTGACAACGAAATTTTTTCCTATATTTCAAACAACGACTAAAATTGTTGGTGTTCATGAGCTGGGATTAATGAGAATTTCCTACACATTCATCATGATCATCGAATACTTCATTTCAGAAGCCATAATTGAACTTTCTATGAAGTGCAAGATTTTCATTTCAATTTACATACCTTTTTTTCCATTGTGCAATGTTACCAAAGTTAGTATTCAGCTTTCTTTTTTCACTTTTTCCCGTTAGATGAAGATCTAAGCTATACCAGCCAAATAGTTCGCTTTCAATACAGTTTTCTCTCATCACAAATCTCAATCGTTCACATCGGACCTGATATAAGAATTATATTTCGCCTATGACCCCTCCTACAACTTTCAGATAATTACACCTTTGTATAATATTGTAATTACACATACAGAAATATATTCAAAACTCTACTTTTATTAAAGCGCAGCAGAGCACTAACAACAACTTGGATGAATGTGTTTGTTACGATGGACGATGATGTCACAGACGTCGTGTGGACAGCAAAGCAGTCGGTCGCTGGTCGCTGGTCGTCAGCTCCAGCAGATGTAGCGCGACAGCGGAGAGTAACGGCGTGATTTGTGGGATTTTTGATACCGTTCCAAATTAGTTCGATGTTTGTATTTTCATTTTGTTAATTACTAAAACATGGGGCGTGAAAGCTCACACAAAGCTTTTATCTAGTTGAATAACGGACAACGGTTTTGGCTGCGTTATTTTTACATTTGAATCATCACATTTGCAAAGGTACCCTTTGAGAACATAAATTTACTTATAAAAATACTTTTTTCTTTTTACTGAATATAGAAATATATGAGTATATATGTTTAATATGCTTAACCGAAACTTATTTCATTTACAGAAATCTACAAAGAACGGTACATTTGCTAAATGTCTGAGATTTACTTAGAGAGTTTGAAAGAAATTTTGTCTGTAACACTTGGAGCTGATACATTGTAATTGCGTTAAACTTTGGTCTCACTTTTGGTTATAGACTCGTGAAATGTTCTTCGTACACTTTGTTTTTCACTAAAAAATTTTTTTTATAGTTTGTTTCACATATTTTCGACATGGCATGCTCGACATTTTTGTATAGTAGATACTCTTATTGGCAATGTGTAGGTATATACCATTTTGGAATCTCACTTAAGTAGGTGCATATGAAAAATATGACCATAGAGGTATAAACAATGCAAAATTTGTGAGATGTCTTCTTTAAAATTAAAAGCCCAAGTAAATTTTGAGGTAATCTTTGTACATAAAGACGCCAAAAGGACTAAAACACGGGGTCTAACCATGGATGTCTGTAATCCTCCAGGTCCACATAAGCACCTGCTGATATAAGCATGACCAGTTTGGGA
The DNA here is from genome assembly GCA_021498325.1 of Bactrocera minax. Lineage (NCBI taxonomy): Eukaryota > Metazoa > Arthropoda > Insecta > Diptera > Tephritidae > Bactrocera > Bactrocera minax. The sequence continues at coordinate 508,998 of JAKEEE010000099.1, forward strand.
CTAAATGAGATTAAAAAATGAGTTTACTGCAGGTTATCTAGGAAATAACATTTTCGAGGTTATAATCGTCAGCGAATTGTTCCTGATGTCATCCAAATTTTTTACACAGACTGAAATAATATTGCCGGATTCTAGTTCTTGTTCTAGTAGTAAGAAATCTACTTAATTCTCATGAGTCTCATTCGCTCCGAATGACTCACTTTCCTCGACTTCTAGCACCTCTTTAAAAATTTCAATATATTTGACTTAAAAATAAAATAATATTAAAAATAAAAGCAGCAAACACTAACTTTAAAAGCAGCCGGCAAAACATGTTCACGACAAATAACTCTAAGCTTGCCCTGCCAACAAGCTAGGTGTGCACATTCCAACAATTTATTATTGCCCCCTTCTGTTCTCCTTTAATGCTGAATGTAGGTTAGCTGTCTTGCGAGTGGAGCAGAATTAATTTGCGTAAAGCGCCTTCGAGCCAACGCGCAGCTAGTTACGTAAGCAAGCGCAAAACGCAAAGAACAAAAAAAAAGGAAAGAAAATTAATTCGTTATTGTTGTTTTAGAACGCCACTTGACAGTCAAATTAACAAAGTGCTATTGGAGAGCAACGGCGAGTTATGCTTTCGAATATTTCTACAGCAGGTCACACATACGCCGTGGCACACCCGCGCACTCATTAGCAATAAAGTTGATTCTCAATCTTGAAGGAATAAATCAGACGTGCGCTGAAGAGTCAACAGAGGCGGCAGCTTTCTTTCTTTCAACTCTTTAAGTTAGTACACACACACACATACTCATAGCCTTATTGCCGTTGTATGTGCCGGTAGTGACAAAGAGACAAGCGCATTTGAACAGAAAGAGCTTAAAAGACAATTAAGCGCTTAGCTTAAAATACGACATGCACACACACACACACACACGCGCGAATATTGCGTAGTTGAGTGGCTATGGCGGAAATGACGCCACTGCATTTAGTCACGCTGATGGTTTTCGAAACGGAAAGGGTAGAAGCAATTCGAATTGGAATTACAATCGGCATCGGAATAGAAAAGTCAGCGTTGAAGAGCTTCATTGCGCACGAGTGAGTGAATGGCGCTGCAGCGAAGCATTGACTTCTGCTGGCAGCGTATTCATGTGTATATATGTGTTTGTGTTCGTGTTTGTGTTCGATGTTCGTAAGCACTGCAGGCACTTAAAGGAGACGCTGCGACAAATGAATGAAATTGCAATCGAGATAATTCGCGCAGATGAATGTGTATGCAGTTTACACAAGAAATGTTTCTGCTCACATACACATGTGTGTGCGTGTGTGAGTGTGTGCGCTGCAACAAAATTGAGTAGAAGCCAACTTTACTACAAAAAAAAAAGTATAGAAGAGTATGAAGAAAGCCTGGAGTCTTTGAGAAAGGTTAATTAAGCGGGCGTAAATACTACTTAAAAGGCTTCGAGCGCCCTACACTTCAATAATTTCAACATTTATGTGTGTGCGTGTAATGCTAAATATTCAGAGAGTACATAGGTATGTACATTTGTACAAATATTGATGATTTATCTTTGATTCAATTGGTATCGAAATTGGAGATATGAATTTTTTAATGAAAAGGAAGGCTGAGGGATCTTACAAAGGGATACAGTTACAACAATTTATTATGTATATTACATATAAGAATGCTAATAATGCTGTTATTCCTGGTTCATACTTTGGACAAATCTTTTTGTTTTATTTGAAATGGCAGTTAGGGAAGAAAACGTCAAAAAAATCCACAAAAAAATGATTTTGAATCTCAGCAAAATTAGTTTGATTGAGAGAGCAGAGACTTTAAATATATCAAGGCAACGTCTTATTTTATTTTATTTCATACCAAAATTTTGTAAAATGCAAAAGTTCTGTGCAAAGTGGATACACGATCGTGACGATATATTAGATTTACTGCCGATTTTTCTTTTTCTCAGACCTCAAAGGATTGGTTCCAGTCAAATATGCAGGTCTATTTTGAAGCAAAAGGCCAATCGTACTAGAAAATGAGATCGAAAAATTTGAAGATCGCTACAATCGGTGTATAGCCATCGAATTCATCTAAATTGTATAGTAAAATAATATGTGACATAATATGACCCTTATAAATTTATAAAAATTTTTTTAAATTTTTTGGAGTCCTCATTCCTCTAAATACCTGTATTTTTATAAGAAAATTATTAGAAACATAATGGTAAGATTTTATAACATATTTCATATTTGCTTACCACAAGGTGAAAATAATGATCTAGCTACCCTCAAAAATTTCCATGTGCTCAATCTACTAGGTTAATCATCAGAAGCTTCTTTTCCAGCTGTATCTCTTTAACATATGTAGAAAATTCATTAGATTCATAGAAAATTCAAAGCCGTATAGACTGGTCAGAAATTCTTATCAGTAAATATTTAATTACTACTTGATTCTGGATTATAACAAAATTAGTATTATTATAACATTCTCAATATATCTTACGAAATTTCTTAAAGATTTTCAAAAGATCATTCTAAGGTATAAGTGCAATATTTTCGAAAGATTTTTGAAATTTAACTTTAATCTGAGTGTGACTCGAACAACAAAGTTTTAGGTAGTAATGTCAAAATATCGTCAGTCAGCCTTACTATAATAATGTTTGAGCTCATGAGAGATATCCTTAGCTTGCTTTCGTTTTAAGCATCTTGATCAATATAAGGAAAAAATTTCATTTGCTCACAAAAGAATTTTTAACTAGAAATTCTGGCGTTTGTAAGCACTTTCTTCGAGCACACAACTCATCTAAAAGTCTTTCATGGGTACTTGTTCTTGAATCGTATCAGTTGGATGAGTAACCCGAGCTGATTTTAATACCTCTGGGAAACTAAAGTTATGAGAAAGGCGCCTAACAAGATACCCACCTCTCATAAGGTCTCAAACTTACAATACTGAGAACAAAAGATAATTCTTTTTAAACTCCAAACGATAGGTGCAACTAGAATATGAAGCCTGGCTTGCATTAAATTGCAGTATGGCTTCATATTATTGCTCACTTTTTGCTGCTTATGACAACCAGCCCTTTAAGGAGAAAACGAAACGAACAACGCATTATCGCATTCATGCCTCATTATTGAAGCACTGCAGAGCAAAGCAGCAACAGTAATGTGAAACGTTTGCGCCGACTACAGGAATCTTGTCGAGTTGGGCACTAAGCAAGAGATTTTCCTTTTAATTTGCACACACAATGTTGTAGTTGTTTTTGTAGCTAAAGCTGCATTGGTGCAATTTCAACGGGTCGGCAATGCGTCGTGTTTCATATTGCTCCTTATGAAAGTGGCTGCATTGCTCGTTGTTAAGTGCAATCGCAAGTGAATTGCTATATGCCGACGGCATTGTCAACAAGCTGCTGCACGTTTATTTCACTGTGAGCTATTTGTCTACTTAGAAATCGAAGCATTTTTGCTTGACTTGAAGGCTTATGAAAATGGAAACATGCCCATCCCATTTGCGAGTAGAAATAATAATAAATTTAACTAGATTTCAGTGAGTAGAAAGCCATTGTTTTTAATGGCTAACTCGTCTTTCGCCTTTATCTGTTCATTATTCTTCTTTCTTCAACTTCGAGGTGGCGCATAAAAATTTGGGAAAATCAACATACTTCTTCATCATCTCTTAATGGCGATGACGTGGTTGTCAGTTCTGCTTCTTATCACCACTAACCATTCCCCATGGTTTTTTTTATGTCTATTGCTTTTATCAAGGCATGCGGATCAACACCCCGAAAATGTCTATAGTCCTATACTTTGTCTTACCAAAAACGTGCGTGTGTGTTAGAACAATTCTTTTTGTTTTGATTCTCCTTTGTTACAAGCATTCGCTTTTCGCTTTTCGCTTTTTGTTTTTTCTTTTTCTCCTTTTCTCTTTTTCACCATGCGTTTTGTTATTCAGCACTTTTACACATTTGTTTTAATAGATAACTGTTTTTGTTTGATCTCTGCACACTTGTTTAAGCTTTTATGTGCTTCTTTTTGCATTTTAAGTATTTTTCTTTAGTATTTTTTTTTTAAATCCTTTTGTACCGCTTTCATGAGCATTTGACGTGCAGACATGCGTGAAAATTGCTGTTTGTTACAAATTCTCTTCTACTTCTACTTTGTTTCAGCACATTTGCCATTGTTTGCTCGAGTGTGTGTTAGAAAAATATTTAGGTTACGTATACGCCGTGGTGGCAAGTGCTTACATTTTAATCGCATACTAATGTAGTTTGTAAGCTAATTTTAATTTCCCTTTTTTTAAATTTAATGTATGACATAGCATACTTTTGTGCACAGCCATATATTTGTAGATAATGCAGGGATTATACCACTTTTACAGTTCTTTTCTTACTTGAGAGTAATTAATCATATTGCTAAAACGCAATAAATTGAATATGTTGGCCGCCTTTCATATCATTACGCTCAAAGAAAAAAGAATTAGAGTGCTTCTCGGACACTCAGGAAGCAATTGCGTATATATATGAATGAATAAAGTTTAATTACGACTTTCCTTTTAACTTTTACTGTGTGAAAATGCCTCCACATTTACCTCTGCTTTGATATTTATTGCCTAGATTTTCCTTTGCCAATTATTTAAGGCTTCGTTGAGTTTGAGACAGCCAGTTTTTTCACCGCTTTTTTCACCGTTAGCCAGCAATCTGCTTTATTTACATTAATAGCCGATGAATATACATTTCTGCGCTGCTGATGGACCGCATATTTGCTAAGAAACACATAAGCAAATGAAAGTCTATACAAAAACAACTCGGTGGTTTCGGGGTATCCTTGGCGTTATTATTTATTATTCCTTTGGCCAGTTTCTGTCAACCAAATAAATGCACACACATATATATATATATAGTATGTATGCAGTAGCAAGTAGTATGGGCAACACTGGTTTGCGGTGTTGAAAGAGGTTCCACAAAAAGAAAAACGATAATAAATTAGTAGGATGACCTGAATTCGTGCAGAATCGGGCGCTGCTTACTAAATATCCAAGCTGATGAGCTCACCATTTGCCTAATGTTTTACAAATTTTATATATTAGCTGAAGGTTAAATCGGACGGAGAAGGAGTGGGACTTATTATCAACATTTTTTTAAAGACTTTCTCAATCAGTTGTATTGTATGGATGTCTAAATATATAAATAACGCTAAAATTGTGTTGTTAAGTTAAACATTTCATTATGAATACCACAAATGGGGAGTATATTGTCGTATTGTCGTTCTTGAACCCAACTTTAATATGAAAGTTCATTTCCCAAACAGTTTCCTACTAAAGTTTCGAAAAAATACATTTTTTTTGTTGTGGTTCATTCTTGATTCAAACAGTTGATATTGCTTGGTGAGAGTATGCGCCAAGTTCATTTATTATAAAACTGTGAAATATACTACTTTTAACTTAAAACAGACTTTAGCGGCCAAAAATATTATTCAAAGGTTGGAAAAAAGAATGAAAAGAAAATTGCTTACCCGGCTAATCGAAGACTGTCGCTCGTATCCACTTCAAATTTTAACTGTAGCTACACATTTAAATTTTTTAGCAAGCTATATATGATTTTATTGTTATTATTGCGAATTATTTTATAAACCAAATTTCGGCTCATTTTTTCGATCAAAAATTAACAATTTTTTTTCAAAGTTTGCCAAAAATTTTTAAAGCGAACAAGTCTTTTGAAAGACCTTTTTTAAGACCCTATTTTTGATTTGATTTTAGATAGAAGAAGCACGAAAAATCGCCGTCGCCCGCAGCTGACGTTTTGAAAAAGGTGATTCTGCAGATTGGCCAAGTAGCCGCCATTTTGTATCACAAGATCGATATAAAATTCTTTTTATACACTCAAATATATCTTTAGTAAAGCCTTAAAGAGTGAAATTTCATACACTTTTCTTGACTTCCAGAATAAATTGTCATAATCATGGCTTTTTTGAGGGCTCGAGACTGGTCTAAGGCCGAGGCCTTCAGATGCCTCAATTTTTACTACACTGATCGCCTGGACGGATCGATCGGCATTTCTTCGATGTAAAGCGTAAATGAAACTGAATTTACAGTTATGCAATGTTTCGGGTTCAAAGCTTTTTTGGAAGAATTTTTCAATCATACTTTCATCTTCAAGATGAATTCTCCAATGTTAACTCTCATGCGTCATACAGGATATAAAAATGTGTACATATGTAAATAGAAAGTGAAAGGCAAGCGATAAGGTGACGAGCAGCACAAAATGCATTAACAATATGGCTGCCAAGGATATTGGTTTACTTTAGCGTTTCCATGAAGATGTTGATGTTGTTATTGCTTTTGCGGTAGATGTGCACATTTTGTTGGTCCGTTGTGTTGACCTCGGTTTGTTTGCCCTCTGTGTTGTGTGCAATCATGAAGATGTTGCGCGCGTGCTTTCACTGTGCTCTTCTCTTGTGTTGTTGTTGTAATTGCTGTGTGTTCCTTGATCAGGGTGTTGCAGATGATTTGCGCTTTTTTGTTGTGCTTATGGATTTTTTGCTGCTGTTGCCTAAATATTATTTCATTTTTCGCATTTTTTCCCCCTTTTTTTCGTTTCTTTGTTTTGCTTCATGTGACTTCACCGCCCCCTCCGCGTTTGTCATTTCCTTTTGGACCAAATATCGGGCAATTGATATGCCATCAGTAAGCTAATCCAAAAGAATCGCAATGAGTTGCACATTTATTTATTTATAAAATCAAGTCGATACAACGCATATGCGTAGCTATATTTATGCTTATAACCTCTGTGTGTATGCGTGTGTGTGTGTGTGTGTGGAGGCACCGCAGACTAAAGATATCTACGCCGCTTTTGATGCGGTGGGTGTGTTCATTTATGCAGAACACTGAGGCGGAGCGCGCCAACGGCTCTTAAGCGAATTTACCAACGACTAAGTATAAAGATACATGCGAGCAGAGGGAGTAATATGTATGTATGTCGACACAGAGTGCACATCATGATTTTATTAAATAGACTCTGATGTATTTATTGTCCAGCGACAACGTGACTTGTGAATTGATTTCATTTAGCAAAGCGTTGAGCGTTGAGAGCGCAGGGCGCTGAGCACGTTGCTGAGGGAGCGCACTGGCTGAAACGTATAGCAACAACAATATACATGCTATGCTTTGCTCCACGGCATTCTTTGCCGTGCCTTAAAGTAGCAAAAGAAAGCAGAAAACAAAAAACAAAAATGAGATGCGGACAGTTGTGCCAAATTGTTGGCGAATTTTAACTCACGCTCATGAAATGCTTCGTTACATGCAGGTTAAAATAAAATGCAGCCTCGACTAGCGCACAGGCACGTGCATATACTTACATTCACACTACGCTGGTAAGCCACGGCGCAGCTGAAGTTAATTTGAGCTCGCAAATAGCCAATGGCCAGCTCACTGCTGCTGCGACGCTCCTCCGCTTTCTGGCTATTGGCAGGGGGGACCGACGCTTTGAACGACGGCTTGAAGGGTTGGCCGTCAGCTTTTGCGTATCCCTGTGGAATATAAATTTCTGCTGGTCAAGCAAACTAACGAACAAAAACAAAAAAGCGAAAAAAAAAACAAAAGCAAAAACAAAAACAAAAACAAAAAGGAAAACACGCAAATAGATAAATAGTGAAACAAATAAAAGTAGACAAAGCTGGTCAGCAAAAGCAAAGAGATCAATACCATAATTTGTTATTGACCTGCTGTGGCAGCAATTGTGGCGTACAAATACTTGGATGCTGCCCTTAAATACACTATATTGCCTACACAGACACTATTCTCACAGACACGCATAGACAACGCAACTGGCTTGGCAATATTCTGCTACATTTGTCCACCATAACTTTCACTATCTTTTGGTGAGTTTTATTTTTTGCTGCGGTAAATTAATGAGCGCTACTTTTATTTGGCTTTGAGGATTACCACAACCGATTGTTAAGTGATTGTTTTGGTGGTGTGTAGATTGTGTGGTCTATTTAGGTGCTTTTTAGATTCTGTTGCTTCGATAACAGTATACATAGAATTGAGTTTCCGCTACTTTTGCGACCTTAACTACTCAGCCCCTACCTAGTCTTCATATGCTTAAATACATGTAAAAATCTTTTTGAATTTGACGCAAGCTGATGCGTTTCAACTGAGCGCGTACAACTTACACTCGTGTGAGAAGTTGAAAGGAGTTAAGGCAATTATTGCGCGTGTGACAGCTATACTATCACTGTGGGAGAAGATGGCCTGCTAGAAATTTCCGTATTGTGAAAATGAAATTACAGTTACGAAATCTATGAAAATGTGGTAAAAGTTTAATTTAACGAAGGAGCAAGTACTTTGATAGTTTAGAGCATTCAATAAGGGTGGCGAGATTGTAGAAAACCGATCTTTTACATAGCGCTCAAACACACCTTTCCTTTGATTTCTACATTCCCACCATGGTAGCATTTCTTCTGAGAAACAAACTACCATTTCCTTTCATAAATGGAAATTAGCAAAAGCAGCTAAAAGTCACTCTGTCTGAATCTTATAGCAAGCAAGTAAAAAATTTGCTTCTCTGCTGGGATCGCCGCAAACCTATTTAAAAAGTAATCGAAAATGTACTCAAAAAGTAGCATATTTTGAAAGCGATATGTAAAATATGTAGCAAAAAGAGGAGCTAAAGTAATGGCTATACTCTCTTTGCTGCAGATAAAAGACTCAAGAGATGTGAATGGAGTTAACCAGCTGGTTGCTAGCAGAAATTCTTCGGTGGAACATCGAAAATACTTGCCACAAAGTTTGTAAATAGCGATAAAGTAGAAAGAATATATTGATATGCTGAAGTAAGCACAAAAAATATATTCGAATTAATTTCTAAATAATATATTACAAGTGGTCAGAACTCATTTGTTGGAAATGTCTCACAATTCTAGCAGAAGCTGAAGCAAAATATGATTCAGCTGAACACAATTAACTTTTTTTCATTGGCTGGCCACCAAAGGCACCAATTTTCGTTAATTTTTTTCTGATATTGAAAAAGTTATTTATTGATAAATAATTTTAGAAATACTGAAAATGAGAAAATTTCCCACGGCATAATTTCAAATGTGTAAAATTCGGTAAGAAAACGATTTCAGCTGGTTTCGTGTGGATCAGCTTAAGAAATGCGTAATTGTATTGCTTACTTTTAGATGAAATTTCATAGTTTTGTTTAGCCATTCGTTCTAAATTTATTAGAGAACATCCCTGTTACCCTTTTGCACAATATTTATAGTTGAAAAGTGGGGAGTTCGAAACATAAGCACGATTCTTTACTTTACGAAGCATTACAAAAGATTTTGTAATAAAAATTTTAACAGGTGGCACCACTGTAATGTGCAATTTTTCTCAAAAAAGGACCGAAATTGGTTTATACCGTCACTTAGCGCCGATATATTGAATAGGAGAATCTGCAGATTTACTGTTAAATATATACATGTCAATGTCTAAAATATCTCAGGGGAATGAGGTGAAAATCATTGTTTAGTATAATGTAAATTAGTATGAAAAACAAATTAAAATATTTCTTCTTACATGTTTTCTCTGGGACCCTTTTAGAAAATAGTTGATAAGAAAACTTGATAAAGAAAGGAAGGCATCTTTGTATTGGGCCAGAAATATCAATGCCAAAATTTGCAAGCGGCTCTGTCTATGCTGAGTCCATATTAAGCGAATATTTGAGGCAGTAAGCGTAAGAAGATATCTCTGAGGCCTACACCTGGCTTATTGTTCATCTGCTCGCAGTGAGCACTATGCAAATACGTATTATTTGTTCCTCTTTGATAAAATTGTTTTATTTATTTTTCATATTCTTTATCCTACTCAACTGATGGTGAAGGGTTAACCCTTTCAACTCCATTAGAACCTTATTTTATCTGTTGATTTAAGAATAATTTATATTCTTATATAATTTAAGAATCAGAATAATTTATTTTAAACGAAAAATTATTAATTCCACTAGTTACACACAATTTGTTAAACAATTTATTTACCATAAGCATATTATATGAGTGTACCGAATCCAAATTGCGTAGAAAACTCAATATGATAAACATTTATAGGCACCATCATGGGCCAATTTACGCTGTGATAGCGATAATAATGCATGGCTTAGCGCAGACACTTCAACAAATCGGTGCTTAGTGGCCGACAAAGCAGTCAAACGAAATCGAACACAAGAAAAGCTAATCGAAAGCAGATAAGTTGAAACAAAGCACATGAATATGTGGACACATGCTCGAAATCATAAGCTATTACCGTTGTGCTGACACCAACAACATGTGAGCAAACCAAAGCCGGCATAAGTCACCGCTATTTGCAAAGTAAGCAAGTAAGCAAGTAAGCAAAGTAAGAGAGTAATGTGTGGCATGTATGAATGCTTGTAGAGTTAATAGAGCATAAGCATTTACATGGCTATCTATTACTAATATGTATATATATATATATATATGTGCCACATTTGTGAGCTTGTAAGCAGCTCAAATGCGTTTGTGTTAGTCAAAACTATCAATAATATTTTCATTACCAACATTGACAACGTGTCTACGAGCGACAGTAAAAGCTAGCACAAGCGCTTTTTGCCACTTTTGCCACACACACTGCTCGCATTGTTTGTCAAAGTATTGATGACGGAAATGCTGTGCTAAGGGGATTTTCGAAATTATGATATGATTGTTTTTCAAAACGCTTGGAGTGGCGATAAGTTGCTGCGCCATGACCCAGCCAATCGTCGTGGTTGCCGCGTTGGCAGTGGCAGTGGCACAAATGCTTGCCACCAACCCGCGGGCGCACATCAGCGCCACGTGAAGTCATGAAACCAGCAAAGATTATCGTATCGATGATGTTATTATAATGATGTTGCGGCGTTGGTGGAGGGGCAGCTGTAGCGCTAGCTTTGCGCTTTAATGATGCCACCCGTTCGCTGCACACTTCTCTGCACTACAACACAACAACACTTCATTCCAATTACTTGATTTTCTAACACAAACACACACACACACACACTGACTCAGCGCCACATCAGGCTGGCATTGGCTGCGATTAAATTTGATGTTACGCATACGCCATGTCGTCCATTAGTTATTGATAAGTTTCGCTGTCTCCGTTTCCTTGGCGCTACAATATTTCCCTTAAAAGCGATTCGTTTATTGTTTTCACTTATCTGTTTTTGCTTGTTTCTGCGTTCCCTTTCGTTTTTGTTGTTGAAACGCCATCCAACTTTCACTTTCACCCAATATGATGGCTAAATTTTGGCTTATGCTCATAGTTCGTTGCGCTGCGCTGTGGTAATATGATTCTTTATAATGAAGTTAATTGCGCTGTTTTTGGTGCTCATTCGAGTTGATTGGATTTCGGTTGCGCTCTGTTTATTTGTTTGTTTGTTTGTTTGTTTCGTTGGTCATTCGCATCCGCTTGTTTGTTTTTGTTCGCTTATTCATATCCGCCGTCGTTCAAATGTCCTTTATGCGTTCGTGCGCTCATGCAGCCAAGCTGAAGTATTAGCTGTTGCTTGTGTTGTTGCGGTTTTCCTCATTTATGTTTGTTTATTTGCCGTTAGTCGACTGTCTTCAACTCGAATGCTTGGTGTTGGCGCAATTCGTGCGTGGCAACAGTTAGTGTGTGTGTGAGAGTGTGTGTAGCGCGTGTGGGGGCGCTGAAGCGCTCGCTCAATAAGAGAAATAATGTATTTGGCTTTATTCTGTATCAGTTTGACTGCAGTGGAATTCTCATACATACACGCTTGCAATTGAAGGGATATGTGTTGGTGTTATTTGTCGTTAATATAATGCATACATATATACAGTTATAATGAGTTAATTCATTCATTACTCATAACAAAGTTTATATGAATGAAATTATTAATTAGACTCCACATATGGACTTAGCCATATGGGTACTGGTAAATCTCGGACTGTTTCTCGATTGGGTAAGCGTGGTGTTTTAGCGCCATTTGCCACATTGCTTAATGCCTTGTGTTGCTATATGCACAACTAATTTGCCCTCCTAATTTGTATGGAATTAATTTCATTTAATTTACCTTTCATTCACTTTGGTGTGTGCAAATGAGCAGTCGCAATTCATGTCTGCGGCGATAATGTGATTTAGAATTTCGCTTTGTCTTTCTCTTAAGGCTAATTTGTTTTGCAAAAACTTTTGTTTTGCCTTCAGGATTTCTAGCATCTGTCTAATTATGGTGATGATGCTATGTTTTGAGTACCATATAATTATGTTTGAGTATTTTATAACCATGCAATGCAATTTTTAGGGACTTTTTGCCAAATAAATAACATTTTTTTTTATGAAACTAAAAATACTGAAAGTAATATTTTACGATCTTTTACAAATCTATTTTTTATATCAACTAAACTTCTGATTGACATATATCGAGTAATATATACGTATACAATGTAAAATTTTTATCGAAAAATCGTGACTATAGTTGCACCTATTATTAAAATTACTGAGCAAAATTCTTTTTTCGGTTAAATAATTTTGTTGTTTTTTAGAAATCTGCAAACAATCATATATGGTTATTTATGGATTTTCATTTCTTGTAAAACATCCTAGTAGATACGTGCTTCAATTCGAACTTAATTGGTAAAATTTTCCTGCGAAGTTATAATTTATCAACAGATGGCGCTCTTGTCTGGATAACCCACAAAATCTCCACATATCAGCAAATTATTGATCAAAAAAATTTTTACCGCTTAACTAGCTTTGACTTTCAGAAATTATGCAATTTACTTCAACAGTTTTAACTTCTACTAAGGGAACTATAAATATATAATACAAATTTTAAATTAATAGATGATAGTTCAATGAAAATATTTATCGACAGATGGCGCCGAAATAGCTGAGAAATATATCTAAACTAATAGTTCGTTGTTTCAATTCAAAATGAGGTATATTAAAGAATCTGAACCCACAAAAAAGTGAACTTTTACTAGTACTGCAGAAGAGTAAATGGAGAAAAGTTTGGGACAACTACTCCCAATATTGTGATTCTTCACATGAATGCCTCCTGACTTGAGCTAAAATTTAGGAATTAGAAAAAATGTACATATGGTTATAAAGGTCTAACTTTAAGTAGCCAGCATACTAAATGTTGAAAAAGTTGGGGAGGTATGCTCAATTTCTTAATGAACCACAAACGTCCAAAAGGGATTTCATAATTTGCGAGAAGTAACAAATTTGCTTTAAAAATATTAATATATTTTCTAATATTCCGGTATCATGAGTCACCTTTTTTACCCGTAGTGCCATTATCACCAATGTAAAGATACCATTGCCGACTAATAGCGGGCACCTCTTGATGAACAATTCTTTCAATTTTCTGTTATGAAAAATCTTCATATTAAAAACTCATTAACCGTTAAGAGTGAGTGGAATCACTTATAGATCACTTAATTTGTTGGATAACATTAATGCGTCCTGCTTCAATATGGCGAAACGCACAGTCAATCATCTACTTAAGTGGAAAGTGCGACTTACAATTATTTACTTATAGCATATTAACGAGCTAATAACCATTTGCACTGCGCATTCTCATTCATGAAATAACTATTTTAATATTTTTTAATATATTTTGACTTAATATGAGGCAGACATATTGTTGAAGGTGTCGTGGCCATGACTTATGGCTTGAGTTTCATGCAACATGACCCAATTTATTCAATTTATGCAAGAATTTTTCAGAAAATAAATACATTTAATTTCATTAAAATGTCTTATAAACTGACCGATATATGTGGTATAAAGTCAAGAGAAACGCCAATATTTATGATTTTTAATATATAGTTGCATGTACTATTTCAAAATTATATATTTATGTTTTCATATATCTGATTAGTTTCAACATATAATCCCACTGTTCCCAGTATTTTCGAAAGATTCGAATGTGCCACAGCCACGCGCATACGCAGAGAGAGAGTGAGAGAGAGAGAGAGAGCAATATAACGGTTTTACACACCCACAGTAGCATAAACGAAGTTTTGGCAACCAACAGCTGTTCGCTTTAGAAAGTAGCTGTAATTTGAATAACGGCAGATGGACGTAGGAAAATAAAAGTATCACGAAATGTCAACAACCCAGCGAAGGGAGGCAAGAGCAAGCCTCGAAATGAGTAGGGTGTTGCAAGTTCACCGCTTTGTTGCTGCAGATACATCTATGGCGTGCTGTGAATATATGTTTGTATGTGTGCATTTGTGAAACGGGTTTCAGTGCGTATATGCCGGAATTTTCATAGCGACTTCCCCAACGCCATTGCCCACCCACCCTCCATTTGAATTGGCAATTTCGCTGCTGCTCTTGCGGTGCAACACCTCTGCCAAGTGCTTGTAAATTATGCAAAGCGCCTGGCATCTTGCGAATAAATGACGACGACGGCGACGACAACGGCGACGGCGACGAACGCCAACCGACCGTCTCGTCAACTTGCGCACAGTTTTGCAAAAATTACGCGAAAACAATGCAACCGAAAGACAAACGACAACGCGCACAACAACAACAACAACAACAACAACAACAACAATAGCAACAACATGGTGGTTTGTGTGCCTGCGGGTATGTATGTGTAAGTAGTAAATATAAAAATATGACAAAATATGGAATTGAATGTGGAATGACAAGCGACTGCCGCGACACGAAGCACCAGCAAAAGGCGCATAAACAATTTTTGGAACAATAAATTTTGCACAAGAAGCGAATCGAAAGGCATTCAATCGAAAATAAAAGTAAGTGAAAACGCTGAGTATTGTCAGCCGGCGGAATGACAGTTACTTAGTTGCAGTTCATTCAGCTTGAGTTTATTTAAAATGCCACAGATATGATTGTTTTGCGGAATTGAAAGCAATATGCACACATATATATACTAAGTGCAAGTGTATGTGCAAGTGCGCGATGAAGATCACGGAGATGCCACTTGGACAGTAGAAACAAGAAAAGAGGGTCGACCCTCTGAGTGGGCAAACTCTTGGGCATGAACCTTAGGGACTTTCGTTCATTGACGAAACGTTTGAAATCTATCACAAGTGAGCGATTCTAGTCTATTCGCCCGGTTCACGGCAGATATGACGACCAGGATGTTTCAACTTCAACTTGGCGAAAACTTGACAGTTAAAGAGAAAATGTCTCGATGTTTTCCCTCATCTTTGTCGAGACAACAATAAAATTGGATTAAAAGAAGAGCGGTATACATGGTGCAAACCAAATATGAAGACACTTAGACTAATCAAATTGAACACTCCAAGTATGTTAATGTGACCCAAAACTGTCCGAAGATGACTTGGTTATCACAAAATAGCTCAAGTTTGTAGTCACAAGTTTTTTCTAGCTCCATAGTAATTTTCGATGAGCTTTCCAAAGTAACTGTTGTTAGAATTTAGCACCTAAGACATCTTTATATAATATTTGATAACCATAATAGGTCGCTCAACTCTTAAAGTGTGTGTGAATATTTTGTTTGCATAGCAGCCGGAATTACTTATAGTGAAATGAAGAAATCAATCCCGTTATTTTCATTTGGATCGCATAGAAATGCACTCGTTCTAGCTTTAATTTTGTCTTTAGTGTAAAGGGAGCTTTCGTCCTCCTAGAGCATGCTATGTTGAAGAGCGCGCGTTTTGTTCTGGGCACACTCTTTCGCTTTGTGTGGAGGGCTTCAAAAAATCGTTCATCATATGACACCTTATTGCACTGGGCTATGATACAGATTATTCTCATTAATTACCCATTTATTCACTATTTCAGGTTACTGATATTTTTGTAGTTGTTGTCACAATATCTTCTACATATAAAGGAAGATTCATAGATGGAATAAGAATTAGTTAAATTCCCAAAGTTGGGATTGAAAGTAATTTACTTAATTAATAATTCTAAGATCTGTATGTAGTATCACTTCTGAGTTGCGCTTACTCATTTTATGTTTTAGGACTTCTTGCTCCTGCTGATCTTAATCTAATATTCGTTAGATAAAGAGCTGAAGATAGATATTTAAGAAAAGTTCGCATACAATTTTTTGATAAATTTTTAAAACAAATGCTTAATAAAAGTTACTAATTTCTCCTGATAGAGCTATTCTCCTAATAGTCTCTTAGCAACTAGAGACATATATAGAATTTTAATGCCAAACGGAGCTTCCTCGTCTTCTCTTAAAACAAGTTGAAATAATTATTTCTTTAATGTATTTTTTAGCAAAAGTTGTCACTTCTATGAAAAGTACTTCAACCAAACAGACGTAGATAAATATGCGTGTCTGATTTTTGAGAAGATGTGACTTCAAAATAAATACAAATTAACTCAAAGTTTAAACTGTTATACGCACACTTACTCTACCGCTCAAAACAAAATTTTCCTCTCCACTCAACCGGAACATACCTAAACTCTTTTCGAATGAGATTTGCGATTTTTTTTGATTTTCTCGAAACGAAAACGCACGCCAATTTGTGCACTCAGAGCAGCAACCGTTGCTGCGCTCAATAGAGCGCGCTCTCTGAAATTGCCAGCGGGTCGAAGCGGAATTGCGAATTTTTCGAATTTCTCGAACTCTTCGAAATGTGCTTGTGAGAAGCTACGAAATTCGTGTTCCAACGCTTGTTTACGATTGCAAGCGCTGCCCAGTGGCTCCAAGCCAACCTCAACATGCTGCATAGCCACAAAGAGGCCAACGTCACGGCGCTACACTTTCGAGGTATGCCTCACGATATTTTCGTGTAAGCCTGCGAGCCTGCCAGCATTTCGGCCAGGCTGTGTATCCTCACCAAGTGCTGGCCGAGCACTTTAACGCTGCTCATCGTATACCTTGCCGATGTTGTAGTCGTCGTGCACTTCGTGGACGCGCTCGTGTGCTGCTTTGCCGTGCATGGGAAGGCATATTAGAGAAATCGTTGCCGAATTTGGCAGTAGATGCGTGATGGACGTTGAATTTGACGGTCGGCAATTTTTTCAATTTCGATGCTACGATCTTGCATGAGAGCTGCGGTGCCTTTGTGTGTGTAGTGAAAGTGTTGGCGTTGCATGTACGCGTTGTGCGCTTGCAGAAAATTCCAATGCATAAATGATAAATATTCAAAACTCTGTATTCATAACAGTAAACGTTGCTTTGTTCAATGAGTAGGTCAAACAAAAGTGTTGTTGGTGTTATATATTTCAATAATAAGGAATTTGCAAATTCTTCACGAAAAATTATTGTTGCGTAAAACGTGAAAACGCTTTGAATATCACGTTATACGCCAGCGGAAGTGTTTACAGTTAAACAAAAATATTTCCACAGCGAAGTAAGTGAGTGAAAGTTGAAAGCGGAGCAGCGAATTTACATCGAACTGCGTGTGAGAAGCTGCTGAGTGGCCGGGAATATAAAGCAGCTGCTTTGGAGAAAAGTAAATATTTAACTTTATAACTAAGAATGGGTGTGTGTATGTGTGTGTGTATGTGTGTGTCGTACGTGCGAATTGTCATACATTGACATGTATTAAGAATGCGCCAGATATTTCCTACTACATATGCCAACTTTTGAGTAATTTTTACTTTTATTTTCCGTACTGCCACTGCATAGAAAATTTACTTCTTGTTGACCTCCTGCTATGCACTAGTAGAGCTGCTGCTGAGCAAAGAAACGGCGACTTTTTCCACAGCATCCACAGCTATTTTGTCAGCTTACTGCATTTATGCAACTATATATATGAAAGTGTATACATGCATACATACACACATACAATTTTTGCTTGGCATTTCGTTCAGCATTTCTTTCAACGTACTACCAACAATTTCCTTGCTTCCTAGTTTATATTTGCGGCGTGCGTGCTACGCGCGTACGTGTGTGTGTTCGTGTCGCTATGTAAGTGTTGGTGAGTGTTATTTTTGCTTAAAGGCAAAAACTGTCGAGTTTGCGGTTTCTTCCACAACTTCCACTACTGCTATGAGCCCAACACAAGCTACATACATATATGTGATCTCCGTTAGCCGCCAGCCCAACAGCTGTGTGCCACTTATTTGTAGGCAAACACCCAAACAAGCCTGTGTACTCAAGTACACAAGTGCATATGTGTGTGTATGTGCATGTGTAAGGCGTGCGGCTGCTGTGGCAAGCTTGGAAGCACTTTGCGCTTATAAACTAGCAACTTTTATTTTTACTTTCTATTTTACTATTTTTCAATATTTTTTTTTTGTTAGGCGCTTGCGATTTTGGTGCTTGAAGCAGCCAAGCAGGCAGTCAACCATACGCTCAGCCAGCCAACATCTTCTAGCTAGTCTCGAGCATGCTAAAGCTAATATTTTTCCATATAACCTACATTTCTGACAATGCCAGTGAGCAGCAGCAGCAGAAACACAGAGTTTTGTGTGCGCCCGCCATGGCGTATGAGCAACCGAAACCACCATATTCATACGCTCACTCGTCGTCTACTTGCTTGAGTGCTTAAGACGGCGGCCGTTTTATTTTAACACACACATATATATATATGCATATATATAGAGATATTTCTTCCTAAAGTTGTTGTTTTTGCTTTAGTGTTAGTAGCTCCAAGTAATTTCGTTGCGTCATTTCGCACACACTTTTCACCCTCTACCGCCCTACATCGCTGGGCCAGTGCCGGCCGCTGCCAGTCAACTTGTCGGCTAAACTTCCTTGTTTTGCTTAACGTTCGCCATCGGATTTGCTGGGATTTGCCATATTTTTACGTTTATTTAGTTTAGCTTCCACAACATTCCCAAGGAGCGTGATTAAAGCAAGCGCCAGCAGCTGGTGGGCGTAGTGGTGCGGTGTCGATTTCACTACTTGGCACAGTTTTCTCTACTCATAGCCGCCTGCTTGATAGCATTTGTTTACTTTTCTCTCTTGCACGCTGGAATTCACTGGCATCTCGTGGAAACGTGCATTCTTTAATTCAAAAGATAAATTTCACATTTACATATATACATACGTACTTATGTATAAATATTCACACACAAATTTATTTTGATCGCTTTCCGTTATGTCTCGGCGTATTTTGGCAACTACTTCGATCCTTTAATGTGCTCCGTCTGCTGTCTGCTGTCTGCTCCCACAATACCACTGCTCGATTGAGCTGGAAAAGGCACATTTGGCCATTCGAATAGGGATGGCTGATTCAATTTTCAGAGCACCAAGTAAGGGTAATATATTTCAAATATAAAGTATTGTTTTCTAATAACAAATTAGTACAGTTTTTTTGAAAATTTAATAAAATTTTGATATAAATATATGTTGTCTTTAAGTTCTTATGCAGAAAAAGTATTGAATATTAATCTAAATGAAAAAGATTGATGAAAAAATATTTGAAAAATCGTATGCTATTAAGGGCAGTATGCATAAGCAACAATATTATTTTTAAAATTGTATATAAAAATGTTTCAATGAGCGAAAATCGTTTATTACTAAAACCGTTTTGTAAAATGTACATAAATACCTTTGGTTTAAGCAAAGAAGCCCTATGAAGTAGTTCCAAAATGTATTTTGCACATTTTGCTTTGATTTGGCGACATGATTAAAAGACTATTTCAGCTATAACTTAAAAACTTGAGATTATAATAACCTGCTGATTTGAAGCATTCTATTACCTTTGGGTTAGGTTGCGTTGGGCTCGCTCTATTTAACTTTGTTTATAGCCCCGATATCTCCAAATTGCTGATTCGTGAGCGCATTACTTATTGGAACCAGTTTTTCACTCAATATTTTAATGTGGTGCGGATGCTTGTCACAGTTTAAAATCTTCAAAACCTAGATGAGTGTCGAATCATATTTCTTTTGAAAACTATGAAATTTGCATTATATTATAATTGTTTATTTCTGGAGTTAAAGTCTAAAGTACATATCTGATCACCTCCTAAGACTTGTGATTTCTGCTTCCTATCTGTTATTACTGAAAATAACATGATTTGAATGTTTACATAACAGTTCAACGTAGAATATTTTATGTATTTGGCAGACGACTGAAATATCTTTAATATTTTTTTATTAACAAATATAATTTGCCAACTACTTTATGTCAATGTACTTTTAATAAACGAATTTTCGTGAATTCCTATTATATAATAGCAAATAATTTATACAATTTGAAGTTTTGAACTGAATGATTTTGATGCTATTTGAATTATTTTAGTGTTTTTGTTAACGAAACAATAAAATGTAGCCTACTTTTAGGATGTTAATGGTTGATCGCGATTGTATAGAAATAAATTTTAAGTATAATCTTAGAATTTTTAGAATTCGGTCAAAAATGTGATTTGTCATTGAGATTTGAAATAACTTTCGACTTTCCACTCTGGACCTGCAATTAATTTTCGTGCTAGTACAAGGATTTCTATGAATTTTTTACGCAATTTTTGAATTTTTTTTTCAAGGAGGTGCCGGTTTTTTTCAGAAAGAAAAAAGGGTTTCAATTAAAAAGAAGTTGTCTTGTTTTGGCTTAGATAATATTCTGATATTTAAAAAAATAAAATATATAAAGCACAAGTAGCACATAAGAAAATTATTCCAAACTCTAATAATTTGTTTTAAATATTTTCTTCACCAAAGTCCGTTAATAGAGACAAGTTTATCAGTAGTCTTTTGCTAAAAATAAATACTATCTTTCGGTAGCACTCAATACGGTTATTACTACTTAAATATAGAAATCTGATCTTTAAGTATTAAAACTAAAATGCCTCAATTAATATGTGTAATTCAATTTCAAGAAATAATCCTTAATTTCTTCAAGAATTCGTCAAGTAACAATCACCTCTTTCCGAATACAAACACTTATAAATTACTGATTGGCGCAGAAATAATTCATAATATAATAAATAAATATATAAAATTTATTTGAATAATAACTCATTGCGAACTCAGAACGTGAAAACCAATATATTATTCGGCACATTTATTAGCTGTGGAAGAATATTGGAGCTTATAACTCCACTTAGTTCACAAATTTTTAATGCAATCGACATTTAAAGGAACCCTTGTGTTATTAAAACTGTTGAAAGTTTATTTTCATTCTAAGCTAATTATAATATTTCTGATATGTTTCCAATTTTCTAAAAGTCCCCACAATATTTCTCGAATAAAATCGCACACTTCATATTTTAAGTGTATTTCTGACAAACAAATAAAAAATAATATAATATCTTTTTGGGCGTGCCCACTTAGCTGACCGCCACTGTACTTAATGAATTAGTGCAAAATCAAGCGATTCATAAGCAATGTGCATATGCTCTCAATTTGTAACTGTTGCCGCCGCAGTGAGTGCTGCCAGAACTTTTGCCTGTCTGCCAACTTGGAAATTTCTAGTGCGCCAAGCAATATTGTGCACTCACTCACACCAGCATGCACTGTTACTGTTGTCGCCATGTTGGTGTCATTTGGCAGCAAGTTGTTGTTAAATAATTGCTGCTGCTTGAGCTTGCATACGTTTCAACTGGTCAATGGTAGACGCTCCTCATGCCACATAACGGCATAAACACGTACTTTATGCTTATTCCAGCATTCGTAAGACTTGATTACATGATCTGGTCACTTGTGTTGTTGTTCTTACAACACACACACAGACACACACACACACACTCAACTCTCGTTTGCACATATTATTGCTGGTGTTATTGTTGTTGCTTTTGTATTTGCACAGCACTCGTTGCTTTTAGTTGGCAGCATCTTCGCTTCAGATTATTTATGTGGTGATTAGCTGCTTGAGTTATTGCTTAAATTATCAAGAGTGTAATAAAATTCTTTAGTGTACCATGCGCCACGTAAATGAAAATTTACCAACAAATGCGTGCCACATAAGTATTCATACCCGCATGAGCACACGCATGCACACTTATGCCAACATATAGGTGTGTATATGTGTGTATGTGTGTGTTTGTACAGATAAACTTTTTCATGAACTTTCTTTCGAGTGAAATTCTTACGAATTGTCTCCAAATGTGTCCAACACAATTTATACACCCGTATGGGTGTGTGCGTGTGCCAGTGCCTATGGTTGTGTGCCATAAACCATTACTCGTGCAACTGCTCTGCTCCAGTTTCGTGCACAGTAAACTGTAGTAACTCAGCTAGTTTAAGTCTTGGTCGCCTTATGGCTGCAGTCTTAATGCTCGGCAATGAAGTGCGAAGTGACAAATTGCTTTATTTATGTACATTTTCATATACACACACACACACACACACATACACATATACTTTTGTATGCATAAATGCATGAGTGTTAAGTGTAGTACACACCGTGTCTCTGCGTTGCCTGCAATTCCAGGGATTATCTGTTTTTATGCTTTTCATATTTCTGTGTGTCTGTGAAAAAAGCACTCTCATGTGTTGTGTATGAATTTTTCAAGGATTTTATTCGTAAATATTACACATACGCCGTGTGGTACTTTCTGTACTTGAATCAAAGTGTTGAAATCAAAATAGTATTTGCTGTTTTTAATGGAAAGTGCATATGACTGTTCGTAAAAGCAACATAAAATGCTGGCATCTCCAAGCAGAGTTTCATAGAATTATCACCACACACACACACACACACACATATGTTTATATGTTTTGGTCATGCATTTGCTCGAGTATTTTTCGGTGCAGTGAAGTGTGTATGCATGAAGTGGATGAGTACGTAGCGCTCGCTATCGTAAATTTTTATTTCTTTCTCATATGCTTTGCCCTGCCGACTTTTAGCCAAGAAGAATCCAAGAATTTCTAAAATTTTAATCATTTCCCAAAGAGCGCGGGAAATAAAATTTTAAAATAACATAGAATAAAATAAAAATAAAACTAAAATAATTAAATTAAATTTCGGTGTCATAATCATAGTATTTGTAGTACTTTTTCATAAAATTTTCAGTGCTAAAATCTACAACTTGACAGTCAGTCTGTTTGCGTTAGCTAAACCGGTTAAGCGCGCGTAGATTTCTTGGTGGGTTCGAAGCAAAAAATTTTGAGCTATATAAAAAATTGAAAAACTTCAGTTCTTGGCAGATGATGACAGACTTCTTGCTGTGTTTCTAATATAAATTTCTTTTAAAATTTATGAGGCATCCGAGTGTTTCTTGGATTTTATGAGTTAACATTAAGACCCACCACGATAGTTGAGTTTCTTCCTCTGTGCCAAACGTTCGGTAAAATTGTTGCTAGTAAATTGTTATTATTATTACCGAAATTAATTGAAAAAAAATTCGAACTGAAATTTTGTAACTCAACAACTTGTGCGTTCGTAAGTAGTTCCGCATCATGAGCATTATAGCAATTTAGAGACCATATAACTCGTAAATTGTTATTCTTTCTTGCCAAATTTAGTATTATTGTCATATAAAGAACTCTAATATGGCATCGGCTTCACCTTCTCTCCATTTCCTAAAAAAGACATCCAAAAGTATTCGCTAAGTTAGAAATTGAGAGATGCTTCGAGTTTTTGAGTTCAAATAATATCGATTCTTTTTCCGAAGGGTAAGACTAATTATCGAAAATATATTAGAAAGCAGTGGAGACCACAGAAAAATCTCTTTTAGGTAACTGGAAAAATTTAATTTAATCAAATTACTGATATGTTTGTACAATGCGAGGCATTTTTAATAGTTTAATTCCTTTGAGCGTGGGCCACTAGAACTCATATGTTTCGAAGTTAAACCAAACCTTCTTTGGGGAAAGTTATGTTTTAGGGCTGTCGGATAATTGGTGTGAGAGGCATAATTTATTTAGTTAGTCAAATTTTGAAGCGAGAAAAAATAAAAACATTTTGACTGATTACGAGAATCTAAAGTCTGGCTGTTATGGCAGGCTATTCGTTCAATTTCGCATAATTTAAGCATAGTTAAGTGAAGTGATTTGAGAAATCTAGAAAATTATCTAAAGTGGTGTTAGTACTTTTTTCCAGTTCTCACATTATGAACTTAATTCTAGTATAGTAGTTTCTAATAATGGACCTATGCCCTGTATTGGCTCACTCGAGAAATCTCAATTTAAATAACCCTCATATAAGTTTTCATATTTTCAGGCATTTTTTAAGGAAATGTGTTTCTCCAAATTTTCTCCAAATAAGTAAACCTACAGTAAATTTGCCTAAATTTGTTTAAAGCCGAAACCCAAACGCAACCATTTTTTAGAAATTTTTAATAATTGATTCTAACGTTGTTTCATTGGACATATTTCCCTTATTTTTTCATCTTTTCACTAAATATCTAGATAAGAGCAGAGTTCCGATATGAACCCTGGTATATTATATTACTTAAAAGTACTTATAAACGATCTGGTGGATAAATCTATACATATTTTTAAGGGAATGAAAATACTATTGTACTTCAATTTATTAATTTTGGACCAGATCAGAAAGAAACACTTTGATGATTCTAAACTAAAATAGCAAATAATATTCGACTCGTCGAATCAAATCGACTAGATTTTTCATCTGGTTCAAGTCTCTAAGTTTTAACAGAAAATGCACTACTCTTTTCATTTTCGGAATAAGAAATAAAAAGGAATAATAACAGCTAACAAAAATTAAAATCCGGTATTTAAGTAAAAAATTGAAATAAAATATAAAATTCCACATTTCCAAGCGAAATACGTCATAAGTCATTCCATTTTATATTGTCTGTTGCACAAATTTATTTTCACTGCCGCAAAGAGGTGGAAAGGATGCAGTAGGAATTGCTGTGAGGGCACACAGGAGTCAAAGCAAGAGTGGACTCAGAAGAATTAATGAATGCATATACAGACGTGAATACAAGCATGAAGTTGTTACATTTGTATGTGTGTGTATTAGTGGAGAATAGTTGGTGCGATGACAGCATTAGCAGCAATGCCAACTGCCTAACAACCAGAAAATTTGCTCAAAAAGGCATTTTTATTAAATTTTGCAAAATAACCACTTGACGTCAGTGCAAATGTTGTGAAAGTGTAAGTGCCTACACGCCGTGTACACACACATGTGTGTGTTCAAAGTTGTTGCTGAAAGCATTTGAACTTGCACAGCAGGCCGAGCCTCGCATGAAAAACCAGAAATGTAACTTTAATCCAAATTTAATGCTCGGCTTAGTAAAGGCAGAGCAAAAGGCGACGAGCGGCGCGCAAGCAGCAGCGAACACCTCAAAACCAAGGACGTAGCCGTGAGTGCTTGTGTGTATGTGTGTGTGTGTGTGAGTGAGCACATAAACCGGCCAGTCTGTCAGTCTGTCAGTCGCACAGTCGTTTAGTCGTGTAGTCAAGCTAAAACAGCCAGGCAGGCTGGCAGGCAGGCAGTCAGTCAAGCCTTTGAGCTGCTGTGGCAAAGCAATGTCAAGTGGCCAGCAAACGAGCAGCAGCTGTGCCCCCAAAAGCATACTTATATATGCGTGTAAATATATTTGTAGCTTAATATGAATGTGTTTCAATTGCTTGTTGTGTGTCTGTGTTTGTGTGACATAAATTTGCTGATATATGACTTTATGTTTACACTCCTTTGCATGCCTGGAGACTTTCTTCGGCGCATGTGTGGACGCAGCATGCTCGATTCAATTACATATATATATATATATATATAGGTGTATGTGCATACGTATGTGCCGTAAGTGTGGCACAGAGCGCGCCAGGCGAAATGTGAGTGATTTATTTCATGTCAAATGAAGCTAGACGGGGCAATGCCAGCTCTACTGTGCTCCGAAACCTTTAACATTTCATTAAAATTATATTTCCACTTTGTGGAAAGTGTGTTGAAAAGTTGGTGATTAATAATTTTAACTAATTTGCAATTGTAATTTTTAATTTACTTGAATTTTTCTTCATTAAGGTTCTTGTGGAAATAATATAAGACAAGTACTCAGTTTAATATTTAATATTCTTTTGTTTTGAAATAGTAGATTCCAATGAAAGTAACTGAATATGCTATTTATGATAATTTCGTACCAAGAACCATACAAATATTATATCATTACTTTCCCAATAACAACTAGTTCGTTCTGGGAAGATCATTGCTAAAAGTCTAACTTTTTCAATCGCTGGTCATGAAAATCGCCATGAAAATCTTGTGTTCAAAAATTCATCCTTTGCTTTTGCAGCAGCAGGATGGCAGATATATAAAGATACAAGCTGAGAATTAAAAATAGCCAAAAAATAAAACATATCTCTATTATTATTATGGTAAGTCAGTTGCTCATTTGTTTTTAATGTTGTTACTTCCATGGTGGATCAGTATTGCAGTTCTTCCCTTTACTCTGCATTAAGGGCACCCTAATAACTCTACCACTAAGATGCCGGTACAAGCGGCTGGCATGTTTTGGTATAGCCTTGAGTTCAGCACTTGTTTTCCCTGAGGATTAGGTTTCGCCATCATAACCATATTAATGCGATACTTTCCCAGTTGTACCTCACTTGACGAGCTTAGTACCACATTGGACGCCAGTCAGGTGTTCCTAAGCCCTAAGCGGAACAAACAATTGCTAACATTATTTCCATAAAATTTTTATCCCATGCATCTCAAATATTTCTGTATACTTTGTTCAATTGTTTATACAAAAAATAGACCAAATTCTTTAATAAGTTTTCGCAATAATAAGCAATTCTAGCTCCTCATAACACATTTCTTGCCTTTTTCCAACATACAGGGAGATATAATTGAAATTTTTGAAAGCTCTTAAAGCAGCTCTGAGAAATATCAACACATGGCTATCCAAAAATTCTTAAAAGTTTATCTTTTAAACGTATTGACGTTGTCCCTTCAGAATGAAAACTAATTATAGCAAACATCCTAGCTTTTATTTAAGAAGTGCCCTCCCTTTGAACCCTTTTCATTGATGAAAGTCTAAACGTTACCAACACTTTTTTCCAAATCTTTAAACGTTTGTGGTTTGCTTGTAGGTATGTATATAAATGTATGCATACATATTACCAATATTCTTTGTAGTTGTGCTTGGGGTTG
This sequence comes from Bactrocera minax, assembly GCA_021498325.1. Lineage (NCBI taxonomy): Eukaryota > Metazoa > Arthropoda > Insecta > Diptera > Tephritidae > Bactrocera > Bactrocera minax. Next base: position 535,869 of record JAKEEE010000099.1, read on the forward strand.
TGTTTTGGGTCTTCCGTTAGCTTTTAGATGGTTATGTGCGTGCCTCTTATTTGCGCCTTATGAGTTTGTGGTGCTGAAATACGCATCGAAGCATTTTAGGGTGGCGATTTTTAGACTTTAGCTAATGTTTTCTTTTATAGAATATTATTGTTATTGCCTCTTCCGTATTTCAATGAAATATTGTCTCCTGAGAATTGAGAACTTTGTCTAGGCGTTAGTATGGAGTGGAAGGTGACCAGGAAGGCAAGTGCAAAGGTGTGCTTAAGTAAAGTTCTTAAGCAATTCTTTCTCAAGAATAAATTTTTCTAGTCTTAGTAGCCACAAATGAGGAGATGGTCGTCACTATATTTACAATAAAAACATGATAAAACTATGCTTCAACTTATGAAAGGTGTTGGGCCCTGCTCCCACATTGCCGGTGAGGGGCGCTTTAAAGCTATTCGATAAATATAAGATCTCATGCACCTACTTTGTCTTTTAGTACATATTTTTATATAAGAATCAAGTATAATCGCTTCCTTGACATGCGTAGTGTTTAATATATCTGGAATTTTCCAACAGCTTGGCCACGAACCAATGTTTGCAACAGTTGTTGCCATATACCCAAGCGCCTTGTTGATGGCTTTTGCCTTTAAGTAAACTTCTTTTAACTTTTCGTGCTGTTGCTGTTATTACTTTCGTCATTGTTTCAGCGTCGTTGACGGCTTAGTACTTTTCCCTTTGATTTTTTCACTGCAACAAATGTCTTTGTGCGCTGACATCGCGCAACTACAGCCACGAGGAAACAGACATAAAAAAAATATTTCTGATAGCAAAAAAAAAGATAAACAAAATGCGCGCAATAACCAACTTAATAGCAACAATCGGGAAAGAAGAACGTAGCAACAACAACAATAAAGCGGAAGAACACGAAGTGAAGCGAGTGAAAGCGGGCGCCGTACACAAAAAGGGAAACAAGTGAAAAAATGTGAAAACAGCAACAACAAAAATTACAGCGAAATAAAGTTTCATAAAAATAAATCAATCGCAAAATGAAATCAAATTCATATTTAAATTTTTTGCTGCAACAACAAAGAGTAGGAGCCGGATGCGCTAAAAGCCCAAGCAACATGAAAAGCGAAAACAATGGCGCATAACGGGGCTTGAGTGTGGCCCCTACAATGTTTATTCCACCGCTTGCCATACTTTCACTTGTTTTTGTTATTATGATGTTGTGTTGTTGTGCTGTTGTTGTTGTTGAGCTGTTTTAGCAGTAAATTGCTGTTGCGCCTTCCCCGCACATCCGCAACGGATGTTTGTTTTTGTTATTGGTTTCCTTACATTCTCTTTTTTTTTTTGTTTTGTTTTTGTTGTGGCATTTTTATTGTTTTTGTTGTGGCATTTTTGTTGGTGTACAAATTGAATTTTTAATAGAAGCAAATGGGCGATTTAATGTTGCAACTTTTGAGTGGCGCAGCGCTTGAGTAAAGTACACACAGCGAAAGCTGGCCAAACAGCAAAAGCAAAAGTGTTTCAAAAGTTTCTTCCACATTTTTGCAATTTTCTCCAACTACTTGGCACTTTCGCTTTCAAGCTCATTCTCCTGGTGCTGGGCACTCGCAAATTGCAAATCAAGCTTGCTTAATTTGTTTGCTGACTTTTTTGCCTTGCAACTTGTTGTTGTTGGTTATAGTTGTTTTTGTTGTAATTTTTTCCATTTCAGTTTGTTTTGCGCCGTTGATACGATGTTCGATTTTATCGTTGCGTTGGTAATTAGTAAGCTTTATGCGACTTGCCTCGGCCGCGCAACTTTTTTACTTTGTTTGTTATTGTTGTGGCACTCATACTTCTACACTCATTTATTTGGGTTATTTAAACTGCAGTAAGGCGAACAATGAATGGCACTTGTTTATATTTACATTATTTAATGCTTTGAACCACTGAACCACTTTTAATAAGAGTTTATGTTCTTGTAATTATTATGTGATTAAGCTCAGCATTTCGCTTTTTTTGTTGCCATTGGTTCTGGAAAAAGTTACCAATACATATTTTATGTGTTTGTAATTGTTCGCAATTTAAGGACGCAGCATAAAAATGAACAGAAAAGCAGAAGCTATATATTTCAAGGCTTAATCCACTTTGAGAGGACATTGCTAATATCATATATTTATATTATTTAATACTAAAGCTCAGCCTTTTTAAAAACTGGTTTACTTTAGAGTTTTTCAAATTGAATTACAATTGTGGATTAAAATTTTTTTTGATATATATCAACCTCTCAATATATTTTTGCTTGCTTCAAGGTAATGTATTTCCTATAGGGATAGCTGTCAAACCAGCTGTCAAAGTAAGCACATACGTTTGACATTTATATTCAGTGTTGTTGACAGTTGGAAACCAAGATTTTCTACTAGAAAAAGGTTGAGCCGATTTCGCTAAAATTTAGAGAAAACCTTGCGACATAATCAAAAACGTTTCTATATCTCTTCACACATATCGAATATAGAAGCAAATACTTGCTTCTTGGTTTACCTTACCTTACATGCTGTCGCATTTTTGGCATGATTTCCGTAAAATTCTCGCAATATGCCGTGTGCACGCCATGTGCAACCGTGTGTCTCGCCATAATTCACTTGTGACAAAAAATTAAATAACTGATCTGATTTGCTCCTTCTCAAAATACATACTTTCAAAATATTACCTAAGTGGTAGCGCCAGAGACGAGTCATTGTCAAAGCTCTTAAAGAAAAAACTTCTTTACTTATTATTTTAACTATCCTGAGCTCATTCCTTGTATTTTGGTAAGCTCTTTTAACAAATTTTCCAAAAAAAAAAGAACTATTATGTTCCAAAGTTATCACAGTGAAGGGTTGTAGACCAAGTGCCCGTGGTATTGAAATGATTCGTATATGGACAATAATAAATAATCCCTACTGCTCTCCTCTCCATCTAACAGCAGTCTTTCGAAGATTTTCAATACAAAATTATTGGTGGAAAAAATTTGGAAAGAGATTTCGAGGTCACAAACTTGTAGGTCCGGAATTTTTCTTAGAACACCCAAACAGATTATAATATTCACAGCTTAGATTCTCTTCATGATGCCGGTTTTGGTTAGTGTATACTATCAGAAAACTTTAAATTGGAGACTAGATAAGGTTTTAGAGATTCTGTAGCGGAGACTGTGTCTTGATTGTGGCAGTATTTGTAAGCTCTATTTCAGCATAGCATATGACTAAGGTATAGGACAAAAAAGCAGCGGTAGCTGCTATTATAGCAGGCCTCGTACACTGATATCCGCTATTCAAAGGATTAACCCTAAATGCCAAATGATTAAAAAGCCAGTTTATTATTATATTTTTCGGGGTAAACCTAACCTTCTTCCCCCAACACTTCTTAGTACTAGCGGAAATACCTGGCCATTATTCAGATTACCCAGACGGCTACAATGTGAGAGACTATACCAAATTCTGGTAAAATTAAAATATATACTTCGGGATGAACGGAAAATCGGTATATGTGTTGGTAAAGAATAGGGTCTCCACCTCCAGCTGGGTCAAAAAGAAGTGTTTAGGTTTCGGTCTGTTTAAAGTATAGTGATGGATCCAGCTGAAACTGGGAGGGACAGTAAAAGGAGAAGGGCCGTTCGTACTACGGCTCAAACAATTAATGACATTCGGTCAAAGGTGATTCCCGTTGATCGCATATCGAATTTATTAGTGTGTGAAATATTAAGCTTGGGTCTCTGTACTACCCAATATAAACTGTCAAGTATGTGAGTTCCGGATTAGTCTTTTATCAAAGCTAATATTCACATACACTGAATAATAAATACTTTAGACATGTTATGCATTATTCGCTGGGACGGAAAATAATACATAATAATTTTGCCTCAAGTGGTCAAAAAAAAAAAAAAACAATAAATAAATAATAGAGGAAAGAAATCGTAAACAAATAGCCGAAAGTTCTGCATAAACACTTTTTAATTTAATGAGAATTCAAATTTTTTCACTTAAAAAATCAAGAACTCAAATATTTGATGTGCATGAATTATGCAATAATCTAATTTATTATCCACTTCTGGAAAGTTACGCCCAATGTGGAGTGGGGGGTGGGGGGTGGATTACATTTAATATGCAACGCATAAGTAAACCAGTGAGGAAGCCATTTGGGGCCGACAACAACAAGATGTAACGTCAACATATAAGATAACTTTACAATCAAAACAAAGATGCGAAACAAGCCGGATATCGCAAAAGCAACAACACAAGCGTGGTAAAGGAAAACAAGCAGAATGCGCGGGAAAGATATGTGGGGTGTTGGCAAAATAAATAATGTAATATTAACTACGCTGAACTGAAGAAGTCTCACACCGAAAAGCAAAAAATACGCAGAATACCAAGCATATTCCCACGCATAAGCAGGCACAGCCGACAGCGGCAGGCAGGTAGATAGACAGACGGACAGACGGACAGCCGGGCGTGTGGGTGGTGTGGGTGGTGTGGCCAGGCATTTCGCCTAATCAAAACCATTTGAGCCACGCAAAAGCGCTTAAATTTGATTATCTTCAAAAATTTCTCAAGATTTCGCGATAATAAGAACGGTAAATCAATGTCTATGGCGGACCCTACACGGCGGACATGCAGCCTGCAGCCTTCGGTACAAGCGAGGCATGGTCGGCGGTGTGAATTTTAATTTTCGCTTTGACGTGACGGACATGGCGCACAGCTTACACTTGAAGCAGCGCAAATCGTTTGTCTTGCAGCCGTGCAGCTTCATTGGGCGGCGGCGAGGGGAAGCGGAAATATTCGCAGGTGCCAAATTGATGGCACAACGCAGCTGCTGTGAGTCTTAGAAAGCGAATGCTCACTCTGGCTGCTAATGGGGATGTTACTGCTGCTGTAGTCGCTGTCGCTGTCGCTGTCGCCGGTGTTAAGGTGGGCGGATGTGCTTGTCAGCGTGTCATTAGTTGAATTTCCTACAGTTGAGTTGCACGCAAAGCTCTTGTTAAAAAAATATAATAAAATAAAAATCACCGGAAAGTGTACGACATAATAAATTAGTGTCCTAAAAGCAGACTGCAGCAGTTGGTGGCGTGAGATTATCATGTTGCAAAGTGTCAGAAGTGATCAGCGTTGCGCGTCGAAAAAGTGTGATCTCTCTGAAATGAAATTCGGTGAGCTGCTTGATTGATTATGGAATATATTTAACAAATTAATTCTATTGCTAACTTTACTTGTACTGGCTGAATGCCAATGTCTTGAAAAAATATTTCAAATAGATTTGCAAACCCATTAGGGTGGTCCTTATAAACTGAACTGAATTATTTTTTCTCAGTGAGTTTTGTTTTAGAACGACAGAGGTTCAGTTGTAGCGCACTGGGGTCTACATTTCCATTACGCTGTTAAGGCGCGAAGAATTAGAATCGGTTTTTTTCACATAATATATATAATAGTCAGATTTGCATAGGAACAAAATAATTGGAAAATATTTACCCTACACGGAGAAACCGGAAATCCTATGCCGGCGGCTTGAGAAATTTCATGGGAAAAGCGTATTCATCTTCATGTGTTGTTCATTGCTGTTCTTCAATTGTAGGTCCCTCCTTTAGGCAGATTTTGAATGATTGTGTGTTGCCTATACGTGTTAGAGTTGAAGGAATTTGTAAAAATATCAATCAGATACCGCGCTCTAATTTGGATAATTTTAAATAGTAAATAAGATTTTCTTCTTCTTGAGGCTCTAACGTTTATTAAGTACAGAATCCGAAGTGATTTACGTGGGTACCTGCCGTTGATCAGCTCGACTCCACGGTGTTCAAAAACACAACGAATCAATACAATGCGTCGATCAGCGCCCTGTTAATAATAGCTTTTTGCTAAAACCAACGGTACCGATCGATCGATCGGCATTGTGGAATGGCACAGTAAACCACCTTGGTGGGGTTCGAGGCCTATCTAAAACCTCTGCCTTTCTATGGGTCTGGGCACCCGGTTGCAATGCAACTCCACATTTGAACTGTACCGCCCCAGACAGTTCTACCCGCATTCAGGTTTTAAACCACAGCCACCACGATACTCCCCGAAGGGCCTACCGCAATGAGCAGGATGGAGCTGCAAGTACAACCCGCAACTCCACCGGGCCCCTGCTCCCCGTGGCACCAGATTAAAGTCTCCGGTCAGACCTTGTAGCCCGAAGGCTACTTCCAGTTGAGTTACCCATTCATCTCGACTGGTGGCATTTGTAGCTTGAACTACAATGCCCCGCTTTAAGTGCATGTATATACATTTAAAGTGATATAAACTTAGTTCAAGCTAAGTAATATAGCACTGTTTCCGAGATGGCTGAGCCTATAGATTGAGCAAAGCCTATTTCAAATACAGTGCACTTTTTGGATTTTAGTCGCCTCGTACGACAGGCATGCCAACCGCGGGTTATTCTTATCCCCCGACCCGCAGGGGGTTATTAAGTACAGTAAGCTCTCATTTTGGCTAAGTACTAAGATTCGATGTGAAGGATTTCCGCCATCATTTATCAGATCAAGAATATCCGCTATTCCAAATTTTGGTTGCAACGTAATCCAGCATTTTTTCTAGATTATGTATTTGCCTTAGACCCTAGTGTTAAGGGACCTCGGTGAATTGGGAACTCCTGCCTAAAACAAGCGTGCTTTAGCTATATCCAAAATCAAATAAAAAATAATTTTTTTTGGCCAGAAAGTGGCTTTTATTGCTCTTGCTTTAATTAAAAGGTAAAAGTAAATTAAATTTTGTGACTGATTCCCGATCGCTAGGTCACATACAGAGCACAGCATTTACATTTAGATGGCGAGAATTTCCAAAGTTCATTTGGAAAAGTGCTTTTATATATATTTTTTCGATCTTCTAATGAATATCTATTGAAAAAAAGTTAGGTACATCAATCCATTTTTGAAATGCCAACTAAGTAAGACCACTACCTGATTGATAACCGAACAAACACTTACTTCTTGCATAAAGTATCATCGTTCATCGCCAGTCATCGTTTTACTCGGAATTGGATTTTTTTTTTGTCTCTGTTAGTCTTTTGTGAGATTAACTTTCTTCTTTAGAAACAGGTAAAATGTTTGCATACAATTTGTAACCGAAAATCGGAGATGTCAACATATCTCTGCTCATCGCATATCAGCCGAAGCATTATGAGCACAACCTTCTTCCAACTGATTGTTGACTTTCAGTTTATTTGCCTGACGATGCCAGTAAGGGGCAGGCTATCCACACACACACACACCAACTAGCAACTAATCGGGCCAAGAACAATTGACATAAATCCCTAAGCCTTAGCTTAAGGCTGACAATGTTAACCTGCTTTGTCGGTATGCCAATGCTAATCCTCTTCTCTTCTGGGGTACACAGGGTAGTAGCACCCCACCCCTCTCCGACCGCTAAGCAGCAAGTGCCAGTGAAATCGAAAAAATGTTGCATACAATCTGGCTTGGCCACAAACACAAATATACCGTTCAAAGTGGTCGTTTGTCTGTGTGTGTGTGTGTGTTTTCGGAGCCACCTTCAACGCTGTCGCAGCGGACAAGTCGTGTTTGTCTGCCAAAAGTCGGCGAAAGTGAAATGCCTAAGTGAGCAGTAAGAAATGCAAATGTCAAATTGAGTTGGAAGAGGCAAGTAAATTGCACAAATTCGAATAAATGGCGACTTGCGGACGAATCAAAGCAGTCAATTCAAAAGAAACTGACTGACTGACTGACTGACGGCAAGCACAAGGTGTCGATGTGAAAGCTGCGCATTCGTCTTATTTAAAAATGAAAAATGGAATGAAAGAATACAGTAGCAAGTGAATGTGTATATGTGTGTGGGTGTGTGGGTGTGTGGGTGTGTGGGTGTGTGTGCGTGTGCTTGTGTTTGTGTGTTGAGAAAGGAAAAAGTACAAAAATCTCAAGGATTTGTTAGGTTGTTAAGCAGCTGGGCAAATTCCTTTGCAATTTTCGCAAGCGATGAAGTGAAGAATGTACTGAAGTGTAAGTATAAAAGAAATAGTAAAATTTTGCATATATACATATATACATATACATACATTCCATATATATAAAATTTGTACTGACGGACTTGAATGAGAGCTAGATGAGAAAGGGAGTATAATAGAGAATTGTAGAGGATTGTAGAGACGTGTCGAAGGTGTTTGCCTAACAGGCCCACTTGAACAAAGGCGTTTATACTTTTCGCAGTTTGTTTTTTTTAATCTTAATTTTGTAAGGAATTTCAAAACGTTTTCAGCATAAGGCTTGAGGGTGATGAATGATGGTTTAAAATTTTAAGCATTTAAGCAAATGTTAATGGTGTTTTTGTACAGCTTTTAAGCTCATTACCATCACATATAAGAAAGAACTTCGAACGCAACTTTCGGGACTCCGGTATATCATTCTCGTACAGGTGGAATTAGCGGGTTATAGTGTACACTCCAAACAACTTTTTTGGACAAAAATGTTTTCCCCAAAAAATATTTAAGTAGCTTTAGAAAAGTTTGAATTCGCTCAAAAACCTTCTATGAGCTTTGTTTGACAGTCAAACCTTAAACTATTGCCCTATATTTCTACCTACTATATTACAACTACTATATCCTAGTATATTAATACTTACTCTTTTTGTATATGGAATAACAGCATTTTGTGCACTAGGTTTCCTACAAATGCCTTTGGTTATAAAAAATAGAATATTTTATATATGCTTTTTTCGCAATTTTTATAAGTTTTAGTTAAAATTTCCATGTGCACGTCCCTGTGCAAATCCCTGCCTTCGGAGTCATTTGTTATCTCGGACTGCTCAACTGTGGAAATCAAAAGCTTAAACAAAATATTTAGTTATGTGCGCAAATATTTTTCGATCCCGATATCATGTTTTTTTTAAAGCCAGGTTTCATAATATAATATACCTAAAATGTTTTACATGCGCGCCAAAAGGTAGGCAACACTTTACTCACTAAAAGAGTACCATATTCCTGATGCAGGCAGCAAGTTTGACTGAAATCAAATGAGTTATAGTAAACTTAAACCGCTGTTTAGCAAGTATCGAACTGGTCTCTAAGCTATGCGGTGAAAATACCGGAAACATTTACTAAATAGATAAAGCTTACTTGAATATCTCACTTGCAGGAATATAGCTTTTTATTTCAATCCCTTAAAATGCATTTAAAAAGTGATTTTAGTTAATTTAGTAGGTATCAAAATAAATATGAAAAAATTATATTAATTTTTTCCTTTTAGAAATTTCATCAGCAAAATTCAGTAATTAAAGCAGCTTGGTGAGAAAAATAAATTATATATTTTAATTTGAATATAATTACATTTTATATCAATAATAATATTTTGCATTTCTTCTTTGTTGTAATAAACCGGCTTAATTATATTAATTAAATCGGTGAATCCGCCCTGCGTTTGCTGCCAAAAGATGATTTCATTATTCAGAATTTGATTGAATTTCTCACTTGGACATGTTGGAAACTGTTTGCCCAACAAATATATTGAATAAACTCATATATAAATTTCATTATTATATAATGACAATTCAAATTTCTGAGTATTAATTGAAGCCATTTAAGGCGTACTTTTGGGTATGCTGGTTATTTGAGCTAAATAATTTGTCAATCAGATAGCTTTTAAAGCTAACAGCCAGATTTAATACAAACATAATATATATGAAGCATTAGGTTGGTAGAAAAATTAAAAGATTAAATTTTGATAAAGTTTCAAAAAAAAAATAAATTTATAATAATTATTGAGTTTAACAAAATATTAAAGTAATTGAAGTACGTTATGATCTGATGCGAAAAATTTTGCTTCATCATATCTTCAATTTTCACCTTTTTTTTAATACTAGCGCTTAGAAATTTACGATATGATGTCACTAATGCCCATAGTTAACACACATATAATATATATTATCTACGAATGACTCATTCAAAAGCTAAATGTGTGTGCCACTATTTGCGTAAATTTGCTTGCTTGACCAATGGCTCAGCATGTCAAGCTTGATTTGCTCGTGTGCGCAGAACAGCACAATTGCATGACTGCCGCCATGGCGTATAAGTGATAATAAATAAAGTTGCCAACAATTGACATTTCACTTCCTAATGCATGCTGAGCAGCAGCTGTCGTCACATTCTTCACTGCACTCATGCAGACAAACGCACACCAACACACATATAAGAGTGTGGCATAGCTAAATATATGTGAATATGTGTGTGTGTAAGTGTGCATAGGCGTGTGTGTGCATTTAACTGCCATTGTTTGTTGAAATTTCATTGTGTTTGTCATTCGTACTGTTACAATTGCGCTTGAACGACTGTTGCTGTGGCTGTTGCAATTGCTGTTGCAAGTGCCTTTGTTGCACTGCCAATTGTTGACTAAACAATTGAAATGCGGTAATAGGCAACCGATCTCTTATGCCTACAACTGCAATATGAAATAATTTGGTTCTTGTGTGTGTATTTAATTTTACAGCTGTCACTTGGACAAAACTGCTATGCAGCCTATAAATAATGACGCAAGGGCTAACTGTTGCCATTGTTGGCCTTTCAAAATATGTAAACAGCTTGGAGTGAGAAATAGGTGTTCCATTTGGTAAGCCCTATACCACATTAGCTTTCGTTGTGACCATGTGGATTGTAGTTATATGTGCTTCTTCTTCGCACAATTCAGCGAAAAATTCCTCTGCCTTTACCTTGTTGGCATTTATTTTAATATTGAGTAATTATCAACATATGTGAGCATGAATTCGGCCTGAAGGAGAAATATGCGAAGACATAACAACTTAAAGGCAATAATGTATATGGGCGTGCCAGCAAAAATTATACACTGCTGTTGCCAACAAATATTAAGAGACGGTTTATTAATTGCACTGCTAAGACGCTAGAGCATGGTGGAACTAGCTTGAAAGTTTGAGGATCGCTTTGTTGGTTCTATGTTTATTTATGTATTTTTTCCAAATAAATATTTCTTTAAAATTTTTTCTTTGCAAAAACTAAGCTAAACTGGATTTCTCTAATTTTCAGCATCGCGAATTTTAGGGTGAGTTTTAAATTTTTAGTAAAAGAAATTACGTACTTCTATCTTGGCGCTTAATAAAAAGTTTCATACTCAAATGATATATGAAATATGAAATTTTCTTGCGAACTGAAAGCCTTAGCAGCTAGTGCGCCCTTCATTTTGTATAATAATAATTGTATTATTAAAAGTTTCATTTGATAATTGTCGCGATATTCACAATTTCGGCTATTTAAATGGCAATATTTTCGTCGAATACATTTCCAGAGACACATGGGAATATTTATCACGACTTTGAGGGCCCAACTTAGCAGTTATTTTTAGTAATCTATTTCCAGTTAAAGTAGGTTTGCAGATAAATGTCACGAAGTAGAAATTAAAAGGCAACATTTCCATATTTTCAGCGACAGCTTTTGAATTAAAAAATTTCAATTTGATTAATAAAGTAAATAAGTTCAACATTTTATAGCTGATTTTGCTGAAATAAATTCATTGAATATTTTATATTGTCCAGTAGCCCTACAGAGCCTGAAGATATCTTTACTTTTGACACACTTTCCAGATATTGATTAGAGTATAGTTTTTTTGTAGCAAATATTTCTTTAGGACAAAGGTCAATGTATGCATTTTTTATATTGCAGATACTACTCAGTTCGAATTTTGAATCACAACTATGCTCTACTGGCTAATATTTAGTAGGCGAAGCAAAATATTTAAGCCATTGATTGTATTTATTTGAGTTGAGAGTTAAAATGTGTTTGCTTTGCAAACTAACGAAGAAAAAATTTAAATAAACTCGAATATAATTATAGGGTCTCTTGGCAGAGGCAGAGAGCTTGTTCATTCAGCCAACAGTTGTGAACTTTGTTCTATTATTTAAGCAAAAAATGTCATTAACAAAGTCGTTATCTGCCACCTGAATTGCACCGCACTCATTTAAGCGCGTTTTGCCGCTGTGTGAACACACGCTCCCATTTGTCATGATACGCATAATAAAATATGCAAAGTGTCATCAACTACGGCTGTACACTAAAAATTATCGTATGCTGGTCATGAACATGCGAATAACCATAATAATAATAATCAGCAACGTGTACGTCCACACCTTCGGAAATCATATCTGCACGATAGCAACATAATCACCATATTCCTTTCTGCACATTGCTTTTTGCACACTTTGCTCTTGCCATACTACATTTTGCTATGTGAAATATTTTCATCATTAAGCGCTCAACTTGTTTTTATTCAAAGGCGAGAAAGGACGCGACCACCAGCGTCAGCATACTTTAGCAGACACTAACTTTTAACGAAGTGATAGGAGAAGGAAATTTGAAAAAAAAAAAACCAAATACACATACACATACTTACATTTTTGTATATAAAAGGCATACACATATGTAAAAAATGTCTTCGACAAAAAGTAGCAGAAGTGGAAGTGGCAGCCAGTGGAGAGCCAGAAAATTGTGAAAAAAAATCGCCGTCGTCGTCGTCGTCGTCGTCGTCGTCGTACATTCAGCATAAATTATTATGCGCATTTTATCACTTGTAGTGAGTTGTTGTTGTTGCTGCTTTTTTTTTGCCGTGTTGCTCTCTGAGCGCTGTTGAAATGATAATGACCATGTTCGCTTCGCAAACGTGAGCATAGAAGTGACTAAGCGACTAAGTGACTGAGCGGCTGAGAAGTCAAACAAACGCAAGCAAGCGAAGCGTATGCGATAGCGAGTGTTCGAAAGAGCGAGGCCATCACTGATGGCTGCTATCAAAATGGCAACAACACTAAATACATTAGCTAGCCGTTAAAGGAGCGAGGGAATTTGCGGTGAGCAGGCGTAGCAATTGCCAAAGTATCCAAATAAAGTGAACCGCTGTGTTGCATACTTCAAGGGGCGCGCATACATCAATCTACCTCATATATACAAACCTTGGGTGAGTGTGTTTGCAAGTAGGTGCCAACCATTTCGTAGGCGAACAAGTAAATTTGTGTTCGAAAATGCAAAAATTTCGCTTATAAAAATTTACATTTTTATAGAAAAAGTTTTCGTCAAGCAATAAATCGCGGCAATTTTGCTTGCATACATTTGGGAGCGTCGTACTTTGACGAGCAGCCTGCTATGTAGGACAGTGTTGAGTAACATGCAATTGACTGCTTACGGTTATGAATTCTTAGCGTTTATGAAATATTTTTTTTTTTAAATATTGTGTTGGTAAATTTTTTTGGAATCAGGTTTTTATTACTGGATTTGGTGATTTTTAAAGCAGTAACTATTTTTGAGATAAAGCTTAGTGTATACTTTTTTATCAGTTTGGAAATTTTGTGTCAAATATTTCAATTTCCTGCAGGGACGCTATGCCTGATGGATTAGTACAAATTGAACTTTTTTATTGCTTGTAGAAATATCAAATTGCTGTGAATAAATTCGTTGCACATAATTCTAATCAAAATAACCGCAGTTTCATTTTAGAATGACTGGCATTATTATTTGTGATGAAACGAAAAGACTTAGCAATTAAACTAAGTGCGCTATAATGTTTTCGATATTAATTGGACTAATAGAGTTCTACCTAGATGGAAATGCATGTCTCATTTAACGATCTTTGAGTGGATACACCATATATACTGTAGAACAAAGTATGCTATAAAATGAATGGTGAAGATTAGATCAATTAAAGATCGTTTATTTATCTCGAAAACTTTAGTGAGAAAAGGGGTAGTTAAGTAAGGCAGTTCTAATATGACATTTATTGGTGCTTATTTTGTGAGCTTCTAGGTTTCTTCTTCTTGCAGCTAAATAACTCTCAGAAAAAATGCGCCCAAAAGAATGTAAGCCTGTCTAAAAAGGGATATGAAATTCTTTATACTAAAAGCAAGCATCGGTCATTTACTCTACATTTAGGGGCAATATTAAAAGTAAAGTGCATAGATGAACCCTGAACTGGTTAATTCAAGTTTGTTTAACAAAAACTACAGTAATAGACGATCAACCACATCAACTAGGTGTGCATGCTTCCAATTGCTGCTGTACGAAGAAATTAGTCAAGAGAAGAGACACACTTGCGGTACAAAGTTAGATTTCAGAATTACAAATACAAATAGTCATATTCCAACAAAATCCAAAGTGTACTAATTTTTATTGCATGAACCCATAAGTGGGTTAAGTGCTCCTCGCTAACTTAATACATGTAAAAATATCTATTTAACAAAATCATTGCATATGCTAAGGCGCATACAATTGTGTATTTACTCCAATTGCAACACACAATGAAATCGTATACAATTTTACCACAACCATTTGCATTCACTTGCAACACGAGCATGAGAGTGAAAGCGTTACGCTGTAAGACAGTGCGCACGCCGTAAAGTATGCTACATTTTATGTTTGAAATTTAATATTGAGAGCAAAACATAAATTTACGGATTTATTTGTGACACCTAGCTTTATTAGCCGCTGGTGTAGTGCGCAAAAACGACGGCCCAAATGGGCCAACCAAGCCACTGAGTGCACAATTCAATTCGGTTGTCCATTTGTTTGGCGCACACACACACACACACAAAGCGGCATCGCAGTGACAATGAGTGGCTGATTTTTGCACACGCTGCCGCCTCCACAGTTGCAGGAAATGCTTTGTGCCGCTCGTCGGCTTCCCTTTTCACCCCGCCAACACGAGGCAGTGTCCGCCTTTCACTTTGCGTGCGCCTTTGCCGCTGGCTTTGGCTTTCTCCAGCCATTTGCGTTAACTTTTGTGTCAATTTTAATTTCGTTTCATTTTACCTTTTCATTTTTCGCCAGCTCTTGCTTTTGCTTTCATTTAATGGGTTTTTCATTTTTGGGCGTCTTTCTTTGGAAGTGAAATGGTGTGCGCGTGTGTGCGCGTGTATGCCCTTGTGTTTGTGTGTGTATTGTCATTGCAATTTTTTCGCTATGATTTATGCAGGTCGTTAAATTTTTCTTCAAACTATGTTGCTGGATCGGGGATGCGATCGGCAAAGTGGCGCATGTGCCACTTACACTTGTATTGTGTATATTTCCAGAGCGAAAGAGAGTGAGACCGAGAGGGAGAGAGAGTTAAAGCGAATGACCGAAAAGGTGCGCTGGCAACAATATTTATACATAAGCAAATATACGCAAATTTATGTATGTATGTGTGTGTGTGTGTGTGTTTGTGTTGGTGAAAGCGTGTGCCCAGCTGTATTCGGTCATGTTTGCAACACAAAGTGACAGCGTGTGGCTGCATGTGCCAGCTATGAATATACATTTAATGTGCTGAATTATTAAAACCTCGCAAACACGCACACACGTACAGTCGCTTGCAGTTAAGTAAAAGTCTTGTCACAGCACATTTATGACATTATGAATAAATGTTGAAACGGTCGCCTGGCTTTCGCGCATTTAAATTGTTCGGAGTGACTTAAGAAATAACGGCAATTGCAAATTTAATGATCCATGCCAAAGCACACAAATCACTTGAACGCACACATTTACACAAACACACACACACACACAAACACACTATGGCAACATTTGTTCTTGTGTTTATTATTTGCATAGCTGCGCCTACGCCTTTGAGTCAACTTCAACAAAGCATCAATTGCTCAGGCAGGGTGTACTGCCACTGTGCTCATTGTGTCATTACGCAACAATCGTCCAGCCATTAATGTTAATGATGAAAACGGTTGCCTATTATCTCTTTGTGTATATGTGTGTGCGTGTGTGTGTGTAGTGGCCTGTTTGTCTACTCTCATTAAACTGTGCTGACAAACACACAGCTGCGCAGTTGCTAAGCTGGCAGTTAGTTGTCCGACTGCCGGGGCGTATGAGTGACCGACAAATGCCTGCGAGGCGAATGCCTTCAACAAATACGCTGGAAATTAGGCAATGGGGGCGTTCGTGCTGTTCTTTTCGTCTTAACTAAACTGGAAAAGTGTGTTCTGCTTGCGCTTTTGATTTACTACTGCTCGTGTTGGCCCTGTAGAGATAAGTGCTTACAATTAGAAGCACTTCTGTTTGATATGAAAAATTTGAAGAATTTCTGGTGTGATTTTTAAATGTTTCAAATTATTTTAAAAATAAGTTAAAACAAGTAAATTATATTTTAAAATAGAGGTACTAATTTAGAATTAAGTGAGTGGACAATTTTCCGCTGAATAAAACGGTTGAGTAAAGTTCTTTTGTGAGTGAAATTTGAATGAAGGATCTGAAGAGTGAGCTTACTATTTTGGTGAAATCAATTTCATTGAAATTTGGGAAAAAAATTATAGTCTACATCTACATTTTCGTTGCAAGTTATATCAAAACTGTCTTTTCTAAGACATTGGGATATATTATATGCATATATATTTCCATATAAGAAAAATCTCTTTTATTTCAATAAAAATTCAATTTTACCACTTCCACCGGTAATAGCTTATGAAAAGAGGTCTCATCGTGGGAACTTTTTCACAAATCTATCAAAAGCAAGCGTTTCTATTGATTCTGTAGTGGCTATATTTCTCAGCTGCCACAAAATTATGCTAATAGCTTAATTTAGCACTCGAACTACTAACTCTCGAATTGTATGACAAAAAAAAAGAAATTAAATTTTAGTTCCACATATTTTCAAACTCATATATTCAAACTCTTTTTCACTGAGGCAAACTAGCTGAAAGCATCTCTTTTTCATTGTACAATACTTTGTTACCCATGTTGCCACTTTTCGTCAACGTACTTTTTGTGTTTTTCTGCCTCCTCTGTTACACTATACTCGATGGCATGCTTCGGACAATAGCAACGGAGTAGTGGCATGTCCTTAAGCGTTCTAATTACTGACGAATGGCTATCATTGGCATCGCTGACAAAGGCGATGTCAGTCCACTCATATTCTCATATGCTAAAAGCATCAACACAACTCAATATTGCGGCAAATGTCCGCTGCTAAAGGTGTGAAAGTTGAGAATTGTGCCCAATAATATGTGCAAATGTGGCATATGTGTTATATAATAGCACACAAAGTTATCTACTTAAATTGTTTGTTTTTACTTAAAAAAAATTTTGTAATATGACGGAAAAATTGTATTAATACCAAAAGAAAATGATCATTATAGTTATGTTTCCTTGCAGATTATTGCAGCTTGAACTTTTTTCAAAATTTTATATACTATGTGGTTTAAAATATGTAAATTGTAAAATAACAGCAAGCAAACACTGCACGTGATTATGCTGACACTATCATCTGTAAAATATTTGCCTACATTTAGGCAGCAATTTGAAGGTTAGCAAAGACATACTCCAGCTGAATATAGAAAAGTGGAAGATGTTTATTAGAGATATATATCTTTTACTGCGAATAAAATTTAAAAAAGGTAATGAAGTGCACAATATTTTTCCTTTCTTAGTTTGCAAATTTTGTGCTAATTAGTGTTTGAAAGAAATTTCGAGAATCTGGCTACTGCAACTTCGACTTATATAGAATATTCTGTCGGTCGAATTTATGTTACTTTTATTGCTATAATCGACCCTAACTCCCCAATAATGTGCTCAATTTTGATTTTGATTTTTTTTGGTATCAAAGCTTATCTAAAAGCTTAAGCCAATGGGCATGAGGAATCTTTTCTTGAATGCCATGGAGTATGGATAGCTTTCTGAGGCTGGTCTGCAATAGTTAAATACCTTGCTTCGTCAAAATGATTTAAATGCCAGAGCGAACAAAATTTTAACAATTTTTAAAATAACATTGTAAGACTTTATAAGGTAATTTTCCTAAGATCACTGAAAATGTATGTCAAACACATATATTTACTCCGACAGTTCAATTGATGGTATGCTTGTAAATACATACACCATCTATGATTACTTATGAGGCAGTCAAATCTTGTGAAAGGTCATCATTAAAATTTAAACCTATTTAAAGCGCAGCTTTTATGACTGCTAAAACTCAGCAGTGTTATACTTTATTTATTGCTACTAATTAAATGAAAACAGAAGTTGGGAATGAAAAGGGAAAAAGAGAAATATATTAAAATAAAACATTTCCAATTTATAAACGACATCAAAATCAAAAGATTTTCAATGACGAAGCAGCACTTTTATAGCTTGAAAATTCCACTCAAACAATTATAAAAACATCACAACCGTCGGCGCATTAAGCAAGTAAATAAGTTGAAGTAAATAAAAATGGGGAGAATAAATTTCAGCGCGTGCGAGCATATTAAATATTTACGTGCGTAATATAAGGGTCAACAATTTTCGTAACAAAGGCATAAGTAAAAATGATCAGCGAAAAGTTCACCACAGCAAAACAAAGCAAATAAAAATAGTGAAATAAAAAATCGCATAAAGAAATGAAAGCCATAAAGAATAAGCAACAGCACTTAGGGCAGTGTGTGATTCTTGAGAAGTTTTTGATAAAGAATAACAGTAAAATTGCTAGCGAAAAACATAGTACACTTCATTGAATTACTACATGGCATTTTTGGGCGCCTGCATACATACACATGTTTGTAAGTGTACTTGCATGTGTATGTATAACTTCCGTGTCTCTTTGCTCTCCCCACCAATTTCGTTTCTCTACCAATTTATTCTGCAACTTTTCCATCACAGCGCGGTTTCACAGCCTGAAATGTATTTACAAATAAACAACACTCATAAATAAGTAACTAGAAGTGCATGAATTACAACTACATGCAGTATGCCCGATATATATGTATGTTTGTATAAATAAATAAATACCAAACTCTTATAAAAATGCCACTCAGCGATCGGCTGCGCGTGGAAGATGCCAACGACAAAGTTTGAAGTTTTATGACCAACAATTTGTTTGGGTTTTCGTATTTTTTATTTCTCGCCACACCAACGGTCAACGGACATCTCTTGGAACATTTTAAGTTTTCACTCACTATGACTTAATGGAATTGTTTTGCTAGCAATATTATTGTTGGCAAGTTTTGTTGGCAACTTTTTTTTGTGGCATCACTCCACTTTTTATGCGCTTCCAATGTGGTGCCAATGACTGCTGACTCTTCACTTGGCCAACACTTTTCAATCATTCGCGTCACTCCTCGGCACTTCATTTGAGTTATTATGAAAGCTATCGTTGATGGGAGTTGTGTGAGTTTTTGAATTACGGTTATCTCCTGAATATTATCAAAAAGCACTTAGAAACTATTTTTCAGCAACTTTCATTGAAAGAATATATTTCTAAGAATGCTTTAGGAATATTGTGTTAATTCGACAATTTGATTTGGGTATTTAGTTGGCGGGGGTTAAGTAGAATTGCAGTTTTAATTTCTCCTTCCGGCAATATTGAAGTTACAAAAAAGAACAAAATTAAAATTAAATTCAAGAAAATACCAACAAAAATTACCAACGCCATCAGCTATTCAGCAGTAAGGAATTGTCAATATAATATGTAAAATAGCTGGGAGCAAATATTTTATGCAAGAATTTCTAGTGAGTACACTCAAGAAGAAACTTTTAAAGAGAATCGTGCTTTGGGTGAGGTATTTTAGGTGTGCGACTTCGCTAAGAAACAACCTGTTTAATATTATATAATAACGCGCCGAAATGTAGGCGACGTTTTTGTTAGACTAATAATTTATAATACAAGAAACGAGGCAGTGTATAAATGTTTGCAGATCGCTACTGAAAAAGCCGAAGAGGCAGGTCTAGTCTAGTGGAGCTAGTGGAGTCTAGTGGAGCTAAGATCAATAAAATTTTTTGGTAAGCAGTCGAAGGTAGTTTTAGTCAATATATAGGAAGAAAAACATTAGCCAAAAATGAATTGCCTGGGTTTGAATAATGTCTCAACATTTAGGCTATGTAATCTTTTTATGACAATTTAATAATAACAAGAACGAGAGCAACCTATTTAAAACAAAGTTGAATTGAGTAAAGAGAATAATATTATAAGCTTATGTAAGTTTAAAAAATCAACTATGGGGTGCTATGGGAGCTAAATTTTCATAGCTCAAAAATCAATCGAGCAATGTGAACCCAATTTGGTATATACTATTTCGGAATGTCTTTGTACAACGAAAAAAAAAAGAGCGAGATCGGACCATAACCATTTTTCTTATGACATAATTTTGGATTTCGTCAGGTAATTTGACTTAATTAACGATAAATTCTAGCACATATGGTAAAAAAAATGTAAGTTTTCAAAAATAGGCGAAATCGGTTCAAAGTGTTCGCTGCTCCCAAAGAAAGAGTATGCAGATGTTCGTACCCACACTTTTGGTACAAAAAATTGGATCACATATGTAAGTCCACATCCTTCCCTGCGCTCTCAAATCGAATATACGGGCATCAGCTCTCCCAACAGCTGTAATATGAACCTCTTGTACGATAATAGAGAAAGTAGAAATTGCATTCAGAAATTTCCTTTCTAATTCCTCGTTCACTCCTTTTCGTCCTTTTAGTCATTCTAGTCATTCTTTATCGATGAAAAATAATAAATTATAACTAAAATTGTTTCGGAATAAATTATTGAAATTTTGTTACATATACATACGTTTAGTAAATATTTACACCAATACACATACATATACATACACATACAGTTTTTTATTTTACATACATTTTTAGTATACATAAAAGTTTACGAGTAAATGCTTTAAGCTATAAATTTTCTAACTTGCAGTAATTTTCTACCACTTGCGGTGACTAGTTGGCAATAAAACTGCAAATAAAACAGTAAACTTAATAAAATTGTAAACTTTTTCGTTGTTGTTGTTGTTGTTGTTGTTGTTCGTAGTTGAACAAGCAGATAACTCAATACGACGAAGCACGGTCTGGCACGCGTACTGGCGACATCTGTCCAAATTATTGCGCTATAAAAATGGTGTGGCGAAAGCGAAAAATTTCTAGCGTATAAATTCGAGTCATGCACACCTACAGCCATATCCATATATATATATATATGTGTATATACACGCACGCGTTACTTAACCATAAAACTTTGCCACAAAATGAAGCGCAACTGTTGTGTGCCACTTTTTTCCCCTCGCTTTTTTTTTAGTTTTGTTTCATTGGTATTTTTTTTTTAGATTTTTTTTTTTAATTTTTTCACGCGTGGCAGAATAGTTAACAGAAAATGGCTAGTTTCAGTGCAAAAAGTAAAACACGAGAGCTATAAATAAATAAAGGAAGAGTGGAGAGAAGAAAATGCTAAAAATAAACTTTTTATTTACATAGTTTGGAAGAAGAGGAAGAAGAAGAAGAAGAAAAAGAAAGGGCAGTCAAAATGAGAATATGCTACACGCGCAATAAACGGCAAGCGGAAGCAGTGAGCAGGAGGGCAACAGATTCTATGCTGGTAGATATGTAAGAAGTTATGCTTACATAATTTATTTAGTTGTTAGCGCCGGACTGTGTGTATAAATAAATATATTTTTTCCGCGTTGTAATGACAAAAGTTGGCCACACTTTGCTGCACACATACACATAAACGAATACATATGACTGCTGCTTCAACTCTTCACCACCATTGTTGATGTTTAAGTTTTGCTTTCGATTTGTTCGAGTGCAACGGCAAATAATCAAACACTGCGGAGTGGAAGTGGTAGTGTTGCATATATACAGTTATAAGTATATATTGGTGTGTGTATATATATTTAGAATTTTATTATAGCTTCTTAATTTCTGTTTTTCTTTATTTGCAGTTGTGCGTTGACTCGCTTTAGTCGACAATATGAGCAATACGCTGGTGAAGATAGATAGCTGCTGAGATTTATCAGTAAACTTTTGAATTTAGTGTGTGCTTTGCTAGCTGCAGTAAGAAAAATCGTTGTGACTTTCGGAGTTGCAAGGTTTTACTTTTTAGATTCTTATAGAAAATTTTGTAGTTAAAAAAATTGATTTCGAATATATAAAAAATGCATACAAATAAATAACAAGTAAGTTGGTGCTAAGTTCGGGTGTAACCGAACATTTCTTGCATATTTTGTGCCATGGAAAAGTAGCAAATTCACTTACATATGACACAAACAACAAAAACTAATGCTGTACATTGCATTGCTGTGCAAAAATAGCATCTGCTAATTAAAGCCAAGCCATCAAGGAAGGCATAAATATGCGCGAGAAAATAAAAATGCACGCACTCGCACTCATGTTTACCGTTAAAATATGCATGTCCTTCAAATTTCATTTGTATTCACTCTTAATCATCAGCTTAGCAACGAAATATTGCCTTGTTAAAGTTTTTAATTAAGCGCGCCAGGGCAGCGCACAGCGCACACACACATACACACACGCACATACACACATATATATATATATATATATATACTATGTATATATACTATGTATCAGCTCAAAACTCATTAATTTTCATTAATCACAGTCACATTTTCATTTTAGGCTCTTCTGTATTTCGCGGTTCTGCCGCTCTTTGTCGTCTCTTTCATTCTCAATTTCATTTTGTTTTCGTTTAAGTTTTGCTTTATTAGTTTTTTTTGTCATTTAATTAGCTGATGAAAACCTTCAAACAAAAAATTATTTGTTAGTTCGTATTTATGCGTTACGGTTGAGTGATTTTCTTAAATTGCCCGCTTCAGACGTGCTGTATGCGCGTGCGTGTGTGTGTGGTAATGAATGGAAAGTGAAGTGATGTGGGATACAGAGCACATTAAAGTCACGTATACGCCTAGTGGCACAGTGGATCGGCTGCGGGAGATATGCAGGGCAATGTACTCTTGCTTGTTGCTTGTTGTTGTTGGTGTTTTTTTGTTTTTTTTTGTGTATTGTACATAACCATTTTTATTATTTTTTACTAGATCACAGTAGTTATGAATACAACGCCTTAGCTTCATTGCTTGTTTATTAAATTTTCTTTCCGGCGTCACCATTTAAATGCTATATACACTGAAAAAATTCTTCTGGATGAGAAGATATACTGTCATCTCTTTAATTTTTCATCAATTATTCAATTTGTGTTCCATTACTTGGTTCTTGGACATCATATCTATTACGCTTTGTAAGGATCTGAGACAAAAATGTATACCAGATGACTTTAAATATTTATTGAAAGTGAAAATGAGCTATGTTTATTAACTGTCCTTTTTTTTTGTAATACCACTCCATATTTTTAGCTAGTAGAAACACGTCTCTTGTCGTTATCTTCCTCCGTTTCAGTCTTGAAGCCCGATAATGCTAATGAGAAAATGTGAAGACGTCTGTTTATGATAGTATGATTCATGGTTCGGTACCTTTTTTGATTCTGGGAAGCCACTTGACTTCAAGAGCTTTTTAATACTTTCGGACAATAGCTTTTGGCTTTGTAAGAGCATACAAAATACACTTACATAAAAGAAGCGCAATTGTATTTTTGAAAAGTGAGTTTGGTATTTCACCAAACCCAAAATAAACTCCTAACTTTTTTCTTTTCATTCCTTTTCAAATTCAAAATCACATAAATTCATCATGATTTATTCGTGAATGAGCCAGCTATGAGCTTCACTTCATAGAAAATCATCTCAAGAATTACTCGCCAAAAATTTTTACTTTCTATTTTATTTACTATTTTTACTTTGGAATTACTTTCCAAAAAAAAAAAATTAAATAAAAATGTTTAATTTTCATTACTTTTAAACGAATTTCTCAAAAAGTTTATTGAACTCGAGTTTCATGGTTCATGGTTTTCTTAAGTAAGTCGATCATAGAGATAGCCTGAATCAACTCTCTCTCTTTCGCTCTCCCACTCCCTCTTCAAATATCAAATAAATATTTTCTCACTCTTTCAATTTCTTTTCAACAATTTCAACTCGCTTTACATCAGAAAATAAATGTGGACTTAAATAAAATTATTTATTCATTCATATATCCACACACACACACACACACACACACACACACATAAAAATAAATATATGTTTGTATATATGGGTATGTTTGCAGCACTTGTATTCGCATACAGTTATAAATTATCTCAAGTACTATGACATAATTAACGTTGCAATTTAATGCCGGGCGAGTGTGTCAGCTAGCGACAGCGAAAATGCCAACCAAAAGCGACACAAACAAACCAAGCAAGGAAGCATGCAAACAATAGACATTCACACAGCCATAGACAGTCTCGACAAAAAAGAGAAAAGAGTGACAAAAAGCACACAAGCACGGCGAGAGAACGTTCCATTTAATTTAATTTAACACCTGTGAGTGCAATTTACATCTTTCCGGCGTTGCGGCGCACACGCAACCAATTCTCATGCACACACACACACACATACACACGAATGTGTCGTAAAGAAAATATGTTGGTGTGGGTATAAACAATTAAATACTGATGTGGTTGCAAGAAAATAGGACACACACAAAAATTGTTAAGCGAAGGCAGGCGGGCAGGCGGGCAGGCGGGCTGGCGCTAGCGAAATGAGAAACATAAAAGTGTGTGGGTGAGAGGGTGTTGGTGTGTAGTGTGTGGTGTGTGGTGTATGGTGCCGACGTTAAATAGGACATAAGATGCAGGAAATGGTGTTGCCTGTTGTGTAAAGGAAGTCTGCAAGTTGAAGTGTGCGCAAGTGTAAGTACATAGGCGACTTTATTTAGGTTCGCTGTGAAAGCATTTATTTACGTGTTTTACTTGAGTGCGAAACACCAACACTCCTGCGCTTAATTGAGACTATCACATACATACAAAAAATATATACACTTCTGTATGTTTGTTTGTAAAGAGACTTTTATACATCAAAATATATCTTATATATGTGTGTTTGTGCAAATACCGTTATATGTCAACACATATTTATGCTACTATTTAGCGTTCACCTTTAGGTATATTAGATATATTAGTAATTTCATTACGTGTGTGCGTTTCATATACACTGGTGTATAATTGAACCCTGCCCCGCTGTGTATAAAATTTCACTTAAGTAAGTAATTAAGGCTTGCTGCAATTATAACCCCAAATAATGTTGATAAAATCGAGTATTTCGAATATTGAGTGCATGAATTGAATGAAGTGAATGATTTCGTTACATTCTACTCGAAAATCCTACTAAGTAAGGTATGTCCGCTTATATTGTAGCATAAGGTCTAGTAAAAAGAAATCCATAATTTTTACATTGAATTGAAGGCTTTATTTAATAAAGTTAGAGTGTTCCGATTTAGGTCAAATATGCACCGCTTCATACTATAACTGGTTGTTGTTTTTAGTATGGAATCTTATTTTTTTAACGTTATATAGCGTAATCCGATCATGCTCACACAACGCAATATACAGACTCTAAAAGCCATTTATTGGAAAAATAATGGATTTCTTTTTACTAGACTTTATATATCTGTCTATTTATAAAGTTACATATATTAGTTCGATTAATAAAAATTTGCTCACATCTCTTATGCGCACTTTGGAATTTTTTTGTGCAAAAAATGGGCTCAGTGAGGTCTTCGTATTTATTGTAGGGCAACAAAATTTCATAAACTTTAAATGAGTTACGATTCCAAACCTACCTGTGCATTTTTGTCGAATGCGATAAAAATTGTGCCAACTGTGGTCTTTCCATTATTTTCCTTTCTTTTTAATTTTTACTTACCGTTCCAAACTGGAACGTTAGATACACGTGGTAACAGCCCTTGGCCGGATGAAAAAATCCGGGTCAATTCTGGTATCGTAGGACTCGTTGGAAGTATTTCAAATCTGTTTCACTTTTACTTTAGAGCAGCAGTGATAATTTTCGACATTCGCTCATTAAATAACATTATATTATTTATTACCAAAACATGTACAAATTCTTGTTAGAAAGAAATAATCCTTTCGATTGTCATTCTTCACCTGGTAACAGCCTGCATCTGATAAGGCAATAATATGAGTGTTCGTTTGCGCTCGCTTAAAAAAGCGTGCTTGCGCACTCATACCTTTGCATAATTTAATTTCTTTTTTTTTTTTTGTTATTTACTTTTCGAACTCGAAGGCTTCTGTTTGGAACGGGAGCCGACGAATATAGTGGGTTTTCGTGAGATATTTTCAATGGTGCTGGAGTTACGCGTATCTACCTATGTCACGTTGTACCATTAAGCCCTTAGTAACGCAATCTATTCTCACATATTCATCCGCATTATATAAAAGGCTTGATGCCTCGCACTTTCATTCGTAATTGTAATTATTTTTCTTACTTAAACTTAAAAATCATTGCCACACAATTTTTTCTCGAAAGTATTCGTCGTCAGTTAAGCTGTATTAAGATAAATGCATATATACAGTTAAGTGGGCGAAATATTAGTTAAAATATAAGAAACGCCTTGAAAAATTTTATTGTGATAATATTTTTTAATTAATTACTTTTTTAATATTTTAAGATTGGTATTGATGGGAGCGGCAACACTTTAGAGAGTATAGCCTTGTACGTGTGTATGTATAAGTGTATGTATCAGAGTATGAAAAATTTAATTTTTGTTATATTTTACATAAATATGACTGTAGTATATACTAGTATATACAATAAGGGGTTTATAATTAAAAAGTTGCCGATCTTTCTCTGATGTCTTAGTCTGATGTAGCCGTCCATCGAAAAATTTCCTCTCTGCTGTTCTAATTGGCATAAATGTGTATATTGTTTCAATCGAAACATTTGGAAAATATTCATCATTTTTTTCGCTTAAATGCGCGCTGCAAGGATAATTCGCTAACAAGTTTATACAAGTTTATATATAAGTGTATTCTATATTATAGATAGATATATACCTATCCTTGCATAAACATGTAAATTAACTCTTAAAATTTTTTTTTTAATTTTTCCCCTTCCAAATGAACATTTTATTCTTTCAACTTAGAGCGCCTTAAAGATCTTGACTTACAGTTAAGATATTGAAAATAGTTTTTTAAGTACCAAACAACATCTTTTTCGTAATTGTAACAATCAAATATGTTAGCTTCTAATCAAGTGCATATATTTCTTCAAAAGCTTTCAACTTTGAGCTTTGCAACGCCGCTTTTCAGTTTCATGTCTGCAGTCTTTATTTTGCATACAAATTCAAGCCGCTAGCCTCAAGTTGACAACGAGCAATGACGTCACAATATTAATGGCTCAACTAATTGATTTCTGTAAAATTTATTTTAAATTTTTGCTGCATAACAGCTGCAAAATTCGTCTTCATGCAATAATATTCATAAATGGAGAATTATAATTAAATACATGCAGCTAAGTAAACATAGTTGCCTAAGAATTAATTAAACTTAATTGAAATGTTTATTTCTTTAGATAAAATCACACAATCATACAAAATTAGATTCAAGCATACACATACATATATACTTATACACATTAACACATAAACAGATTGTTATATAATATATTTATATACATAAATTTTATGCAATTGCCGAAAATGTCCTCTTTGTGGCAAGCCACATCAACTTAGCAATGAATATACATATGTTTACATAAATGTATGCGCCACATAATCCCTAAATAAATAAATAAATTTCTAAAAATTCTGTATTAAAGGGAATTCCTTGTGGTTATACGGCATGTGGCAGCGCCATTAAGTAAATAAATGTTTGCCTTATTGACATTTTGGTCAAAATCTGCTGAATATAGCAAATTTAAACTCACTTTGAAAGACTTTGCTTACATTTTTGAATGAAGCGGTTTATGGTGCTACGCAAAAGTAGCTGGCTAGTTGACTCACTGCTGAAGACATCTTAGTTCCATAAAAAATTTTGTATTTACATATATTTTTAAAAATAAATTTAATATTTAAAGGAAAATATTTATGATATTTGTGATTCAATCCTGAAGCAAATAAGTTACTTCAAAGCAGTAAGATAATATAAGTAAGAAATCCAAAAAGCTTTTGCGTCAGCAGCCCATAAAAACTAAAGGCCCTTAGAAGAGAAGGTAACAGCCAAATCTCAAATAATTTGTTGTGACGTATTTTCCAGCTGCAGTTTCGATAAGAATTTTGATTAGTTGATTTTGTGATCTCGTTTAACTTCCAGTCCCTTTAAAAAAAATATTTCGAACAAACAAAATAAACATAAATTCGTCGCTAAGTCTACCATCCCTTCAGCAACTAAATAAGTTTTTGTCAATTTATATATATACTCGTATGTATATATATATGAAGCTATATATATATATATAGCTTTCTAAATGCTGAACTCCTGTCAACGTAATTTCATAGACAATTCTAATACGGCATCTAGTCTAGCAAAATTAGAGCCCTTTCTTATACGAAATATAGGGTTCCCTACTCCTTTGCTAGACTATACTAGTATTTATTCACTTGAGAACACGATTATTCCTTGAAAATCTTCAAAGCCTTGTTGTACTGCGAAAGAACGCTCTCCTAAAAATAAAGATTTTTCAAGTCAATATCTTCATTTTAGCACCAGAGAAAGTATTTAACCAACTTCTGTAGCTGCTACTATGGCTTGAAGTGTGGTTCCTCATAGCATTTTCGATAAAAAAACTTCCCTCGATTAAAATCAATAAATGCGCCTATTTGTAGAGTTAATAACAATTTGTTTTGTTTATTTCCACTTTGAATACCCAGATAGGGTATAGCCTACATTTAGGTTGAATGCAAGAAGTTGAAAAAAATAAAACACCATTTTAATATCTTTTTCAATATATCGGGACACAATTTAAATCAGATAATATTCAGCATATTTGCTGAGTTATGCAAAAAAAAAAAAAAAAAATACGCATTGCGACGAATGCCGATTTGCAATTGCGCAATTGCCTTTGAATTTAAGCATTTCCTTGGAAATTTTCAAAGGCCATACATTTTATTAACTGCTTTGCAAGTTCTGTTCAGAAAATCAATGACAACGCCATTTGAAACTATTGAACAGTTCTTAAGGGATATGAAAGTTAATGTCAACCAAGATGGACTGATGATCTAAATATGTTTGTAACTATGTATATGGGGAGTGATAATGACATTGCAATTGATACTCTTATCTTTACAACAATAGCTGGGTGTGCAATAACACTAACCAGGACCAGTCATACGTCGTGAAGACTGCGATTTACACTGTGATAGCATTGAGCACCTTAAGTGCATATGCAATTCATGGCCATACACACATACATACATATATATCTAGAGGTATGAATTGAGAATTGCCAAATCGTGCGAGAACTAGGTGCAAATGCTTGTCTATAGCCGATAATTCGCACAGCTGCTCATTCGCTGAACTGCACTAAAAAGCGTCTCTATGTAGTTGTGCAAGCTTGTGTGTGTATGTGTGCCGGCACTGTCAGTAAGCATGTCAATGTTTACAGCTGAACGATCTCACTTGCTGAAAATCTCACATGTACGTATTAATAACGCTTGTACGCGCTGTCTCCTTACAAGCACATATTTATGTATGTATGTATGTATGTATGTGTGTGTGTGTGTGTGTGTGTGTGTGCGTTGAACATTGAAATTTACATGCCGGCGCATACCTTTTAATGTGCTTGTATATGCGAACTGAATTGCATTCAATAATTCAGCAGCGTCACAATGACATCAAAACAACAACAGCAACAACGACGTAAAGACGTGCAATCAATCTGAGAAAATAAGTACGCATATGACTCCTTATTACATGTAAAAGAGTATATAACAAAGAGAGAGAGAAACCATATCCATCCAAGTCAAGCGTCCATCCAACTGACTGTCACTTTGACTGCACACATACATACACACACACAGAGCTATTTGCCTGCCTTGTTGCCTAACGTCTTTTAACATGTCTTCGCCACACCGCCACACCGCCACACCGCCACACCGCCACACCGTCTCGTCGTGCACGTCTCTGCGACTATTCTTCAATTTAACAAAGTCCTCAGCTGACATCCGTATTTGAATTGAGCAACGTTGTCCGTCTGCAATTGATGTTTCGCAATGTATGCTCGAAAGACATTGTTGGTCAACAAACTGCCAATTGCTGGCTGTTGTATGCTTTTCGTTACTTAAGCGTATTTTGATGTTCTTGCTATTGTTATTGTTGTTGTTTTGCTCGGCTTGATTGTGTTGAGTAAGTGCGCATTCACACTTAAGCGCTTGTGCGCCAGAGTATGTCGCATATTTACACTCACACATACATACACACACACACACACATATACATATATATATATATATATATATATATATCATATATATAGGACTGTGTTAAAGCACATGAGTCGTTAGGGAAATCGAATGCTCTACTCGTGGGGAGTTAAAATAAAAATACAAATTGCTCAATTTGGTTTCAAAGTAGTTACGACCTATTGTATGGTAAAGCACTACTGCTGCTAAAGTGTATACTCTTAATTAAATCTTTTGAAAAAAAAAAACAAAGCTTAGAAGTAAAAATTTTTTTTAGTTAAAAAGCGTGTTATCAACTCAACTACAACCACAACTCTTGCAATTTGAATGCATTCTTCCTGAATTCTATCCCCTTGAATGCCATAAACCCATGATTTCTGGGCTTAAATCACTTCAACTGAGCTCACGACTTTCTCTATTTCCTTATTTTTAAAAAAGTGTGCCTTTATTATTTGTCTTTGCAATAAATTTTCAGATAGTTTAATATAGATATAAACAAAGCAATTGCAACAATATTGATATCGCCTTCAAAATAGGCGACCTCTAAGTCAAGCGGTGCTAGTGTTTAGTCTAATTTTCTTCATAATTGTTCTGTGCTTTGGCCGGTTCGACCTTTAGTTCATAGAGAGCATATCGTTTTTCATCTTCCCTGAATACTGGAATACTAGAATTTTTGGAAAATGAAAAAATTCGCCGGTGCGACTTTGGCAAATCTTTCGATGAGAAGCATCTCTGTTTTCAGGTCAAACAAACCAAAACCTCAGTAAGTTGATCCACGGACGATACTGAAAACTCTCCGAGTCTGTCTCTCCTAGGCTAACTCCATTATTTCCACTGTAATCTTTTCTTCCTTTCTACCATTGTTAACGGCAGAAATAAAGCATTCGTATAAGCCAAGTTTTTCACGATCTCCTGCCCACAAGTGACCGCAGTATGCGAAGTACTTTTGTTCTAGATAAAATATACCTTCGAAACTTCTTCGAATTGAGAGCAAATTTTAATGATGCCGTTACAGAAATCGAATTGAAAACATAGAATATCAAGTAAACTTGATAAGACTTGATGGATAAGTCAATATTTGATTGCTAATTTATTTGTGAGCCTGTTTGGATGCACATCCATGAAAATTCCGCTCTAAAGTTAAATAACACACATATTTCAGAGTATTACTCAAGGGGCGAAACTTTCTCCACCGAATACGGTTGCTACCTTTTTTTGTTCTCCAAGTGAATGAGAGGAACTACTGCGTAGTTTTGCTCTCTACTATGGTGTACCACTTCTAAAGGACCAGACCTCTGCCGGTATGAAAGCCTTAGAAGTAAAAGAGAGAAAAACCAGTTTGAAATCACCAAAAAGCGCAGAGAGAGGCACTTCAAATGTAACATTGGATTGAGCAGTGGGGCCAGCTGTGTCGTATAGGCATCTTCGTTTTCCCAACTATCCCTTTAAAAGCCATCACGAAGCCGACGAGGTCGGACTATTAGAGTTTTTCGGTGCCATACAACTGATTGTTGTCAAACTCAAAAGGAATATTATGCTTGAAATATAATGAAACTGTATTAAAGTAGTGATAGTTCTGAAACTAGTAAATTATTAAATAACATTTATTGGCAACAATGTCTCTGTCATCCATATATTTGTTTATCAAAGAAACCTGTTTTATTTAAGTAGCACTTTAAACTTGCCACAAATACAAAATAAAAGCAAGCAACTGTATGTATCTATGTGCTAAGTACATATCTATGCTCTAAACAAATTTGCGCCAATATTTTTCTGTACAACAACAACACACACACCGTACTTGATCTCGCCTGCAACGGCATTACTACTCTGGAGTAATTTTCGCTCGAGTTTGTGCAAGTGACAGGAACATGAAATGCATTTACCGTTATTTATGCTATACCGACTTTAATCCCAAAACTTTTGCGGTCTGCTGCAGCAACCCAAAACCGTTACACAAATTCTCCTACCTACAGTATAATGCCACTTTTGCAACACTGGCCTGCGAAGATCCTCCTACGGATTAAATTAGCACGGAAGGTGGAGAGTTGTTTTTGTTTTTTTGTTTTTTTTGGTTTCTGCTCAAGTGATGTTTTGCAACGGCTTTGTCTCTTATTTGCTGCAAGTTTATATTTTTCGCTTTTGATTGTTGTTACTATATAACATAGTTTACATTTATATATGTCTAAATTTGCAACTACGCATTTATTTGTTTTAGTTGATTGTGGTGCACCCAGTTTAGTGAATTGAACAAATGTTGCTTTGGTTTTTCATTCATTCAATTGGTCAACTGTCACTCCGGCCTGACAAAGCTCACAAATGCTCTGTGGCAGTAGCATATTCGAAAGTTACAAATACGGCAACAACGACCATGCCAACAACAACAAATTGTTTTGAAAATATTGGAAAAGTAATAAAATAAAGTAACTGTAAAAATTGTTAACATAAGTGTTTGCGGCAAGCAAATTTAATTCATTTAAGCCGAGTGCTGTTGCGGTGCTGTGTATGTGTGTGTGTATGAGAGTGGGTGTGTGTGTGTTTGTGTGCGTGTGTGTGAGAGAGTATTCGTAACATAGTTACATATCAAAGCTTAAGTAATGAAAGCAAGTTAATTTCTGCTGAGCATATTTGGTTTTATTGCACAAAGTCAGCTCAAGTGGCAAGCCATCAGTCATTCAAACAGTTTGTCTATGGTTTGATTATATTTTTCGGTTTCGATGAATTTTTGTTTTGTGAAAAGCTGGAAAATGTTTTTAAATTTTGTAAAACTTTCTCTTCAAATAAGTTATTTGAAAATGTAGTTGGAGTAAGAAATTAAATGTACTGATTTAAATTGAAATAACCTTTGTACATGGTTGCCAACTAGTTACCAAAACTAAAAAAAATTTTTTTTTAATGGACTACATAAGTAAATTTTGACTTTATCTGAAAGAAATAAAAAAAATGTTATGTACGATTTTTTCTTCTGCTCCAATAAATGAGCAGGGTTGCCACATTTACGAAAAATTTTTTTTTTTTCGAAATAGCGCTTCACTGGAGAAAATTTAAAAAGCTTACTTCGAGCGCCTTTTTTAACTCGCCTAGAGTTGGTTAATCGAAGAAGCGAATCGAACACACTATACGAGATGTTCAAATTAACGGACAGCACTTGAGCTGCAACCCTGCAGTAACATGTCCTCTAATGCCATCGCAATTGCCTTAGACTTCTTTATTTGGCGGTGAAATTTTTGTTTCTTTGTAAAAAAAGACTTACTAGCTACCCCTTGGTTTTGCTTTCTATAAACAATTATCAATAGAAAAAGCCTTGCATTCTCGTTTTTAATAATGATTTGTCATTTGAAACATTCACAATGCAAAACTGGTCTAAAATATAGAAAACCTGGTAACAATGCAGATAGCGGTTATACCACTTTAACAAGGCATCCACAAGAGAATACGAATTCGACTCAATAACTTTGCTGTTGCTTTCGAATGACCATATTTTTTTGGCAATAGAGCAGCGCCTGTAGATAGCGAGCAGAGAAATGTCGAATCGAAGACCACAATAACTATCAGCTTACACTTAGGGAAAAAAAAAAAATAGATTAATTCGGATATTCTGGGTGACCATCAGTGGTAAAGCCTAGACGACTAGTTCTTTTCAGGAATCCCAAATAACTGTTTGCCGTACACACTTTAGCCTCATAAATACTATTTTTAGAATCGGTATAGTTATTTGCATATTTTTTTTTTACCAGTCATACTCTTTACTCTCACTCCAATAACTGCATTCAAAAAGTAGCTCCGGTCGCCAACTGCAATTCAGCAGGTGTCAGTTTTTGCAATTAAGCATCGGATATATATGTTTACAATTTTCATTTATCTGTATTTGTGTTGGACGGCTGAATGCCTGAATGCCTGAATGCTGTCGCTGGGGGCTACGGTGCTGATGCTGCGCCAATGATAGTTGCCATTTCGCAATGCCATTTCCGACAGTCACCGACGGAAGCATAATTTCCGGCAGGCGAGATGAATGACGGCGGTGATGACGCTATAATGGCTGCTACATGTGCAAGGATTTACGTAACGCGATACTACTACTTGCTGCTGCAACATGCCATATTTATATACGTATGTATAAACTATGCGCATAGATAAAAAAGATAAAATAATTAGATACTCTGATCTAAGCAATTCAATGCTAGTACTAGGGTGTGTAGTAAAAGTTATGTGATCTCTCCATCTCTCTCTGATCTCTGATTTAATATAACAGTTAGTATTTGATATATATATGAAGATTTTTAATTACAGTTATAAGAGAGAAAATCAACGAAAAGTTATGCTGATCACTAGAAAAGGAAAGCTTGTGTGACTCTTGAAGTACGAGTAGAAAATATCAGAAAATTGGATTAGAAAATTTTGAACAAAAGTTTTAGATTTTATGTTTTCTTGTGCTATCCTCTCTCCTGAAAATTAAAAATTCTTTCGATTTCAACAAAAACATTCCCCGTGGCAATGTCTCCAATCCGACAACTCGCTTTAAAACATTTTAATAGACAGTTTACACTTAGAGTGCGCTAGAAAGCGAAATGACATATATTTCTGGAATCTGCTGATAAAATTAATAGGTCCACACAAAGTTTCTTAGAATCTTTCATATTGTTTCATACGAAAGGGTTAAGATTTTTATTATTAATGGCAGACGTGTTCAATGATATAACCGAACCTTAAAAATCGTTTGTCGAGCCACTTTGAACAAAAAGGTATTTCCAAGAGCTTTTTGCAAGAAAAATGGGTCAGTGAAGTCATGACTTGAGACCCAGTATCAAAATTAAAAATTTCTGAAGTTCTCGGAGAACACATTCACGCCTTTGTCAATGTCCAAAATGGTATTGGAATAAGTTTCTGAAAACGGTGTCAAATTAGGAAAAAAATTATCCAATTAATAGTTCTTTCAAGCTTCTTTCTCATAAAGAGAGCAATTTTCTTCCAGGCTAGTTGATATGTGACTTTCTGTCAATATTTCAAAGCTAAAAAAAATCAATTCTTCTTAATTTTGTCTCATATGTCGGCTGAAAAGTGCTTTTTGGAATCCAACCTAAAAAATAAGTACAACCGGAAATATTGTGATCCATAAATTTAGGGTTAAATAAGGGCGCGTAGATCTTTAGTTTCAGAAATTTTATTCAATATTGCAAAGCTATTTGTATGTAAGGATGTCACGTGCACAATAGTACTGTATATGTATATGTATGTATGTATGTGTAGCAGTACTCTTTCAAAAAGTTTATCCGCTACAAGCTTGTATCCTTGTTCCTGGCGCCTATTATTTCCGCTTGCTCATTGTATTGCCTTCCATTTATTGCTGTTTGTAATTGTATTGTAAATTGCTTAAGTTGTACTTAATAAGGACATTCTACTGAAAATACACAATTACATTGAAATACCCATAGCCGCTGAAGCTTTAAGCGCGCTCGCACATACCGCCGCGTTGCCGCTGAATGAAATCGCTTTTCCGCTCTTTGTTTGCCTGTGCTGCGGCGTGAAAATAGTTTTCGGCTATGCTTGGCGGCGTAGTCTCCACATAGTACAGTTGCTGTTTTCTTGCTTCCTTGGGCTTGCGCTTTGTTTTTGTTCTTTTCGTGTGTGTTTGTTGGTTTGTTGGTATTGTGTTTGCC
Organism: Bactrocera minax; assembly: GCA_021498325.1. Lineage (NCBI taxonomy): Eukaryota > Metazoa > Arthropoda > Insecta > Diptera > Tephritidae > Bactrocera > Bactrocera minax. Next base: position 571,529 of record JAKEEE010000099.1, read on the forward strand.
TACTTTATTATTTTGGCAAATTCTATTTGCATACAACAACAATGGAAGACAAAAACAAATCATGGCGCAATTTTTCGCCAACTTCAGCTCTGCCCTTGTGTTTTTGTGTGCCTGTGTGCCTGTGTGCCTGTGTGCCTGTGTGTCGGTGTGTGTTCGTGGATTCTTGATATTTTTTCGAAATGTTTCGGAGCAGCTTAAATGAGTTTGCGCGCGCGTTAAGACGACGAAAGGGCTGCAGCTTAATGCTCGATGTATTACTGGCCAATTGTGTTGTTTCCGCTTGGCGCTATTGTTTGTGTTGCCTTATTGTTGTTGCTGTTGCTGTTGTTGCTATTGTATTTTTCTTCTTCTACTCTTTATTTGCTGGTCAGCATCGACTCGTTCGCTGATTGCTTTGCCCATTTGCCGAGCTTATTTGTCCGTTAGTTTGCTAGTTTGTTAGTTTGTCTGCATGTTTAATTTGGTGCACCGGAAATCCTGATTTTCATTGTCGTTCGTCGGAAATGGCATACGCGCGCGCGTTCAACCGAAACCGAAACCGAGGCCGAGGCCGGGAACGAACACTGAAGTGAAGCAGTAAATGTTGAGGAGCTGCATTGCATTAACAGCGAAGGATACGACGTGCAAGCACAACAAGAAAAAAAACAACAACAACAACAAGCAAGCCAGCAACAAACAATAGCGCATAAATGAACAATGAAAATGTAAACCATTTTATTGTCTCCCTACTCCAGCGAATGTCTTGGCGCTCCCCGTGTGTTGGGACCCGACCACAGTTAATTTCCTGCAATGCCTGGAACACCCACTTTGCCATACTGTTCGGAGCAGCATCGAAAATTGAAATTTAATAAGTTCATCAGCGATTCGCTTGTGCTGGAATTTGCGCTGAAAGGCGAAACTTGTATTCGAATTCGAATTTGAATTTGAATTTGAATTTGAATTTGGAAAGCATCCGCCGCTATTGCTAATAACAATGAAACCATTGATTGCCGTCGCACACCGTTCGTCCACTCGTCCGCTCGTCCGTTGGTCCGTTGAATACACCCCGGTTGTTGCTGTTGTTGCACATGCGCATTGTAATGAAATTGAAATATACTTTCGCCCGGCCGCCACAGCAAAAGGGAAATGCCTAATGGCATTGTGGACAATTTAAAGTTGCGTGCAACAAATTTTTTATTTCCGCCGTTAGTTGTTGGTTCGTACGGTGCCATTCACTAAAATTGATTGATGAATTGTTTAACGTAGTGTGGCGCCATAATTGCCAAAGTATTATATTGAAACTGCCATGAAATATCGAAACGAGCAATTACATACAGACACACATACACTTGTGTGTGTGTGTGTGTGTGTGTGTGTTTGTGTATTTACAAATACAATTCTATTTGTGTATTTATGGGTGTAGCGGTTGTGGTGATTTGTTATTGCGCTAACGGAAACGCGTGATTTCAGTGCTGTTCGCTTAGCGGAAGTGATGGCCCTTCTGCACGCTTCCACGACTTTGATTGTGTGATTTCGTTGACATTGAGCACTACCACTCACACATGAATAGAGCTTCCCTGTGTGTTTAATGTGTTCATATGCATCGAAGTGAATGGATCTGAAAGGATTACAAAACAAGTCAAATGGCTTTAAAGCTTGCTAGATGTTGAAGTTGAGGTTGAGGCAAATCTCCTATTCGCACAGAGGCTCGATTATTTTCTTCAAAAACATATTTTGGACTAACTACCTTTTATTTTCTCTCCGATTAATATTATGTTAATTGAAAATATTTTATATCAGAGCTGTCCCGAAAAGGTCCAGAAGATCCAACGAATTTGATGCAGCTACAAATAGATAAAATTCTACATCTCTCATAAATTATTTTCGCAGCGATTTTCGGCCGATAAATCTAGTAGTTGTTTTATGTGCAATTGAAATTGGTGAACCTGCAGGAAAAATTGTGAAAAACTTTTATAGAGATAGGAATTTGTTTCGTGGTGGTGGTGCTGTGGCTCAGTTTTTTGTTTTTTCTTCGAAACCGGGTATATATATTGTTGAAAAAACCCAAAACCCAAAAATGAAAATGAAAGTAAAAGTAAAAGAAACTCTATACCTTCCAAAATAACATTTCAAAATAATATCTATATCCTATATATCTGGCGTGACGTAATCCTAAATACGGAAAAATTTTGTAAAATTCAACCAAACAATGAAATTATTCCGAGAGGTTATATTTTATTATTTCTTTTTATGACGAGGAATTAATTCCTGATATTTGTTTCTACCTAAAATTTACTCCAGGTGGCGCTGCGGTATATTTTTACCATTTTCTATAGATCTTCTTCAGAAAAACTTTTTTTGTATTAAAGCTTTTTGTATTAACTTTAGTTAACTAATTTTTATGTTATTTAAAAGGGATTGGATTACCGAGAGCGAAAGGGTTTACGTTCACAAATTTTATGAAAAGAAATGTTTTCTTATTATAAAAGCTGTTTTATTTTACAGCCTACATTTAGGAGCGAAGATAGGCTCGGGCAAACCGAAAATTAAATTTATAGCAAAAACTGATCAAAATCTAGCATATCGGACTTTTGTATTTGCATAGGATTCTTGCAGTGAACCATCCAAGTAATCAGATCAAGTTCCAGCACCAACTGAAATCTTCTAATTTCAATCGAAATCTAGCCTGTAAAATAGCTGTTTGAAAATTGTAGTTTGAAAATAGGTCGAAAAAATAATATTTAAATTATTAAGAAAAGCTCATTTTATTTTTTACTTTTCAAAGCCAAGCAAATTGCTGCGGTTCACAAATGAGCCATATCTTTCAGCTCATTTTCAACCAGTATAACTGGCATATTTTTGTCACATATCTGAAAAAATTGACATCACCATATAATTATACTGGTAGTTTGAAACAAAGAGAGTCGCCTAAATATTGGGATCTGTGTTTCATAGGAGGGCATATAATTTTTGCGCCTGTTGCGTTTGAAACGTTTTGTGTTTCGGTGAACAATAATGGAAGGGAGTATAAATATGTTAGTTCGCATTCCAGCCTATATTAATGCTGTTTAAAAATCTTTAATCACTAAAGAAACTAAATAAATATTATTTTTATAGAAATTGAGGAATTATTTGTTCTAAATTTAAGATTCCCAGAACTTTAACTTTTAATTCAAAATACACATTAAAGTTATTAATTAATTTGTAAATATAGATTTTGTACTTTCTCGAGACAGGTTCCACATAATTACATATATATATATATATATATATATATTATATATTATATATTATATAATAGAAACCTAAAACTGAGTATCCACTATAAAGCTGTTTAACAAGTATACAGTGTACAATACACCATACACTGTATACACGTTACACAGAATTCAATCAAAATTGCTGTGAACATTTCCCAGTTGATTGACATGTGTCCAAAACATTATCGGGTTTTAATTGCGGACCTGGCTTTGCTCTAATCCGCTAACGAATCATTATTTTCATTCTCAGACAAACTTATTGGGACTTAGGTTTTCTGTTGTTGACAGTTATTAATTAGGCGTACAATAATTGCGGTTCAAATTGTTTCGAGCAAAACGCCAGCAACCACTGAGGTATGCACGACCGAAACGTATATTTGGGTAGACATATGACATATGTATGTATATTGATGTGTATGGCTTTTAGTTTATAGCAATATATGGTGATTGCTTAACTGCTTACACACTGCTAACACTAACAGATTTATGCAGTGACAGTGCAGACAATAAGTGTGGCATCTCTTGATGTTGTGTAATCGGAGTTCAAAGGGTCTGCTTTTTTGGATTACTCTTATCGTTATGTCTGAAGATTTATCATAACATATTTCTCATATGAAGCAAAATAGATGCTTTAAATTATATAATATCATTTTCGAAAGAAAATTTAGTGCCAAAATTATTTTTTATAGCAACAATGAAATGTTTGCGCATTCTTATTTTTATTGAAGATCTTGAAATATATTTACTTTTAAACAAATATATTTAGAGCATCGGATATGTGTTTAGCTACCATCTTAAACAAGTCTTTATATTTAAGTGCATACGCACCCTGTAGGAAAATGTATGAGTTCCCAAAGGAACGTTAGTAGTTCGCCCTCAGACTCCTTTCCGTGCAAGCTAGTTTAGAAATAATAGTGTCCTTAATAAAAATCGAATGTCTGCATTCAAATACTTTCTCTAGAGCTCAGAAGTGCTGCAAAATGTTAAAAATTCGACCTCGAATATGTTAACGTAGCACCTCTCACATGCGAAGTAGCGGATGGATCAGATCCCTAATATTAATATTTGACTTTGCGAAAGCGAAAATTACTTGGTTGTTACTAGATGAATCTAAATAATACTAGATGATCTCTAAAATGATGAATTAGAATTTTTTGAAGCATACATTTAGGGTTTTGTGAATTGCTAGTTTGCGTTTTCCAACACGGCATGCTCAAGCACGTATTTGCTGCCATGGATTTTGTATTAGACCAATAAACAGCAGAATATTGAAGCTTCATAAATTTGTGTTCATTGTATGCATTAGCCAAGCTAATGCACATCCATTATGCCAAAACATTTTTTATGACTAAAAATAACAATAACGTTTTGTTTTTATGCTTTTATGCTTACTTTGTTTTTCGCTCGAAAAATTGTCTATCTCAATGTCTGCAAATTCTGAGTGCTTCTACACCTACACATACAAATACCTCCACTTTGAAAACAAACACATACCAACACATATATGTATGGATGTATATATAAGACCACATATGCGTAAATTAATGTGTAAATTTTTTCCGTCGCAGCACATCCATTTGTCTGTTGTTGCCTTGTGCCTTGTGCCTTGAATGAGTCTCACGACTGTTATCCACTTAGCAGACACATCCATAAGTATATAGAAATCGATGTTTGAGACTGTCAGTCAATGACTTCTGACGTTGACGTGCTTTCAATAACATGTCCAGCGAGTTGCAAAAATTTCAGCACACCTGTGGAGTAAGAAATGAAATTTTTAATCTGAAATGATCTTTCAAGTGAGCATTTTGACAGCTTTGGCATATGGATGTGTGCAAATCGGAGTTGTGTTGTTTTCAGAATCAAACCCGCCTTTTAACAGCTCGATTTCATGATTAGGTAAAATTAAATGTTTTCGTCTTTATCTCATTTCGAAAATAACTCTTTAGTATTTTTTTTTTAGCTCTCGTAATCTTCAAGTGAACTGGCCTCTAATTTTAATTCTTGAACTCAGTTATTATAATTGTATTCGTGGTAGTTGTTGTTCCATTCTTTACTGAAATCTTTTGTGTGAGTGTGTGAGTGATCTTTGTGTGTGATGTGTGAGCATTTAAGATGTGCTCATAGAGATCATCGAAGGCAGTTGCAGTGGTGTTTCGACGGGTTTGGTCCAAAAGATGTGTGTATTAAGTAAATGGATTTGTATGAGCTTTAAAGTAGGTGGAAGCTCATTAAAGGATCTCATGAAGTAATTTGAGATTTTAATCTTCTATATGTGGCACTCTGCCAATACTCTCATTCACAAAAAGAGAGCTTATGAATATTATAATATTGGACTCGGTGAAATATGTCAGGCATCTTTCAGTAAGTCAGCGCGTTCAATATGGGTGCAGTTTTTGACCGAGAAGAGACAGTATTGTTAGACTTAACTTGTTGTAGATATTTGTAGGAGTAGTCACCGCTCTCATACACGCGATTGGTTGAATCTACGCAGAGATATTGATATATAGTTTTAGACTGTGGGCAAAATTAAACACTCTCCGATAGATCCACCTCTCTTTCATGGTGTCAGCATAAATTTTGGGAGCATGAATATAGAGTATGTTTAAGACAAGTGCGCGAGAGTTTCACTTAATATTAATTGATTTCAAGGAATAACGTAGTTACGTATGACAATTAAATATAAGGAGGTCTTATGGTTTGACTCTTAAAAAATATGTATAAAATTTAGCACAAAAACGTTGGAAACTGAGAACCATCTGTCAAATGTCGGTCTTTTGTTCCCAACTAGAAAACCCATTACTTCGAGTCAAAGGATGCCATATGGAATTAATGTTTAAACGGTTAATGTTTCTGTGCTACTTACACCTATATAGTACATGACCGTTCTCTATACCAACTTGATAAGTTTCATAGGTTTAAAACTAAGTATGAGTAGAACTGAAAATGAAATAGAATTACTCTTATACACTTAGATTTCTGTCACGTGCTACCTTGCACTCTGCTACCCTTCCCTTGTCCATAATTTTACACTTTAGTCTTGTCGACTTTGCTCAACTTTGATGGCCCTCTGCTGCATTACTAGTAAGCACCCTATTTCTTGCTGTCGCCTACAATCATGGCTATAAACACTTCTATAAAATTGTGCAACAACTTTGTACAAATCAACATACAAATTAACATGCATAAGCGTGTATAAACATGGATATATATGTGCATCTTTTACTTTAGCGTATGCTGCAAGGTGGAGGTGGTTTCTAATATGAGCCCACAAGTTGTTGTAGTAAAGAGTACAAATTTCAATACGAATAATATCTATGTAGTGAAATATTGGCTATGTTCGATTCGACACATTATACTAGCTGGTTGCACTGACTGACAGACTGGCAGCACTGAAAAACTATATACTTAATACGAGCTTTAATACGAGCCTTTAATTACTAATATCAATAAATAAATACTGATGATTTATCTTCGCCTCCCATTTTAGGATTCATATTTTGGTATAATAATGTAATTTGTAATTTTTGCCACTCACAATAATACAAATTTTCTAAACTCTAAATTAGGTTTAAAAAACCACTTTAATGAGGTATCCGCATACTTCTTGTATCGACTTGAACTCGCTAATTTTTTCGCAAGAGGGTAATGAAAAATCGAAGACATCTTATGTAAATGTGGGCATTGATAATTTTCTCTGCTTTTAAAGCGATAAAATAATCCATGTTGCATACGACATTTTCTGCGTATATTAATTGATTATTTTTAATAAAATTTATTATATACCATTTGCTTATTTCTTGGAACATGTTAACCCTGTACGCCCTGTACCCTGTTAAATTTTCAACGGAGTGAGCCTTGTTGCTGCTTCTTTCAAAAATACTCGCTAAGAGTCGGCTAAGGGAGAGCCAATGTTACCAATAATTAACTAAACTAACTAAATAAAATAAATATTATTAAAAACTGTGCCGTTAACTCTTGCTTAGTTGAACCTGTACAACTCTAAATTACTTAAATCATTGCACTTGACGATTTTCGGTTCACTTGATGATTTGGTACTTAATGAATATCATACTTATCTCTTTTTATAACTGAATTTATTCTTCATAATTTCTTATCAACTTTAAATCGGAAATTCTTGAGTAAGAACAATTGCTTTTTGTTCTTTTTTGAAACTTGTCCATTACAAAACGCTTAAAAGTCAACGAAGCCACCAGAAATGGTAATCAAGTGTGATTCTCACATGAAAACAAAAAAAACAAAAAACAAAAACAAAACGAAACAGCAAAAGTGAAGGCAGGCGAAGCGCTGCGAATAAATAAACAAATAAAAGTCATTTATCTCTCGTTAAGGAGACAGCACAGGCGCAGGCCTAGCCCAGGTCGCTCCAGATCCAGCGCTATTATGATGCTAAGGCCGTCAACATTGGAGGTTGCAACATTTGAAATTGAATTTTGAATGGCATAATCTGCGGTTAGCACTTGGGGCTGAGGCTGCGGTTGGTAGCGGCAACGCTGACGACGGTTAACGTCAAATTTGATGCGTTTATTTATCTGAGAGCAAAGCGAAATGGATCAGTTGGCGAAATGGGCGATCGGCGCACGCTTGAGTTGTGGTTGTTGGAAAAGGGAGGCAGAAGGTGGCAGCAAAACATATCATTAGCAGCAATGCCTGTGTAAGCGTGTACGACTGTCGCGTGTGGCAAGTATGGCTCGTGATGTTGAAAGCGCGCCGTAGGCGGCTGCTGGCTGACGTTCGACTGTTGCCGCAGTGATGCGTTGCCAGTAGACACCGGAGCAGACGTTAGCAACAGACGGTGGTCTCCTGCAGGCAAATATATATGCTTATACATATGGTATATGCAACGGTATATATACACCACTCCATATGACAGCCAGACGTGTTGCCAGTACGCTACTTTTCGCAACAGCTACTCAAAGGCAAGCGTTGCACGCGCAATGATGAATGTTTCTGTGCAAGATTGCTGCCGCGCATGCATAAGTTATAAATAAGACAAAAAGAACAGTAACAACACAGAAAAAATGGGAGCAATGCGCTGCAAATGTTTATTTTACTATCACTTTGCTGACATCTCGGGAAGCTGCCTAAGTATGTTGCACAGCGTACAGTGCAGTGCAGTCATGAATCTGTGATGGCAAGCGCAAGGCGAAAGGCAAAAGCAACAAAACAGCGCACACATGTTGCGGCATATGGTGAGCGTGCAACATTCCGCCAGAACTGCATGCCAATCACAGCTAGCGAAGTCGAGCAGGAGACACATACATACATGCACACATGCATACATATATAAAAATACACGAAAAATTATGAGGCAATTGTATAATAGCTGACAGCAGGCTGAGGCACTCCACGCCATTGTTGCAACGTAATTGAAACTTAAATAAACACAAATGTTGCAACATTCAAATTTGATGAGTCGCTAGCGAGTCTATTGAATCGCCGAGTTAGAAGTGCAGTGAGGGCTAAAGAGAAAAAAACAAACAACAAACAGCAAAGCACAATCGTACAGCAACAAATATTATAATGCATGTGTGTGTGTGTATAAAGGCGGCTGACAGCAGCGCAACATCATTAAACTCATCCTTGCTCTGTTTCACACACATACACAGGCATACATATACAATATATAATGTACATATATATACAACTATATATATGTGTGTGTGTGTGTGTGTAGGAAATAGAAATTCAGCAGGGACTTCAATGCTTTGCTGCCATTTCCTACTCCATTTTCAGCGCTTTTGTCTTTTGAATGGCATGAAATGAGTTTATGCCAGCAGAATGTGGCACGGTCGAAGGTGTAGCGCTGAAGCGATTCGCGTACGTTGTAGCTGGGAAAGAGCCGTTGAATTGCTAACTGCTACAAAAGCTGTGGCAAGCAATTGAGTCATCGTTGTTGTTGGCTTGTGTGCATGTGTGCGTGTGTGTTGGGTAAAAAAATGCTGTCCGGCGTTTGCTGGCTATGGCAGCAATACATTTGTGGGCATTGAAAACAATTTAACTGTATATTTGTAATCTTGGAGGCAGGGTAAGTAGGCTTAAGCTATGTAAGCTATGCTCATTCAACCGTAAATGTAAGTAGATTATGCCAACTGAATTCATTCGTGCCAAATCGACTGCAAAAGAATTTTCAAGCAAAAAGTACCTGAGAGATCTTCGAAGCATTAGTACTAATCGAAAATGGCTTAACATTAAAACAATTTTTTAAAATTAAATTTTCTAGAGTGCTTATGTTGTAAAAATTCGAAACTTTTCCTTCCTAGCCTATTCCTTCCTGAACCTAACACAACTTGGTTGATGTTTTAGAGAAGATTTATTATTCTCTCACAATTTTGGAATGATTTGGCTCTCCAAGATTTTAGTTTTCGCATCACAAAAAAAATTATTTGAAACAAAAGACATTGCAATCAAACAAACATTTTTATGATGAAACGTTAGGATTTCCTAACTTGAATAACGAAATGACGGATAACGAAACTTTGCTGATTGTCTCTCTCAATAAACTTTGGTAGGCGACTGAGGTCAGAGTGAGGTTTCCTATGACAATATCTCCCAAAAGTAAAGAGTAAACTCTTTCCGAGTTTTATCAGCAACAAACGCGTCAGCAATATCAATCGACAAGTTATCAATAAAAAAAAGGGGTCACAGATGTAGTCATTTAAAAAATACTTGTGTAAATGGTAGATGGACTGGATAGGAATTGGTTAATTTTGGAGTAGTTTTCAATTTTAAAGTAGTCATTTCTAACGACAATTCCACAATTAGTCCATTTTTTTTCTACGCAGCCTTTAATTGAGCACAATTTAGTGTATAAATTAAATATTAAAATATTTGTTATTTTGATTAAGCAAACTAATGTTAATCCACTGCTGTTTTACCGCTTACAGTTGAGGTGAATTTGAGGAAAGTTGGCAGTGAGCAAAGGCAAAATTAAATAATGCTATGCCATGTTGAAACGGGTCAATTAGCTGAGACAATTAAGACGTTAATTGATTCAACTTGTTTCTTTCTAATGAATAGCAAACTTTTATTAAAGAGTGATACTTATTTCTTAGGAGAGGTTAATGCAACAACAATGACGAATAGATTTTTAAACCAATTTTCGTAAGACATTTGGTATTTTCGACGTATTTTATAGTCTTTATAATCTTGAGATCCACAAACTTTACTGTCAATTGAATGCCAACTATGCAATTAGTTAATTGCACTATTGTTTGGTAAATTGAAAACAATTAAAGTGAAATTCGCTCATTTGGCCAATTAGGAGTCTGTTTGAACATAATACAAACTGTAAGTTGTTAAATAAGACTGGCGTTAAATATAACATAATCTATTGCACTAAGTGGCATCTTTGAATGAGGTAGAGTTTTGGGCTAAATATTCAGATATAAAATTTTGAATTATATTAAAACCTCATCGGCACTCTTGCGTTGTCAATAATCTGCTGAAAATGCGAGCTAAATGACTTCGCTTGAAGTTCTTTAGAATAGTTTTTAAGACCGAGCTGAAACCCTTAGCGAGTGCTTCTTTTGTTTAATATCATAATAATTGTGTTTCCATTTTTCATCTAATAAAAAAATTGTTTTTTAAACAGTGTAGGGGTTGAGATGGTACTTCCAACATGTTTGTTGTTATCAGTGACGTCAAATTTATTATTACGAATTTAATCATTCCACAATAACAACAAAAATGAATGACTAAAAGTTAACTTTTCTTTGGTTAGTCAAGACAGCATAAATTACAGCATGTTATGCTCAGTTTCATATAAACTCGAATACATATTTCGAAATGTTATTAGTTGAGTGCAAAATTTCGCACAGCTGTGCAACTGTCGGCACTTCACCGGCATTGCTTTCACCCTTCTACATATTTTACGCACGGATTTACACCCTTCATTCGCGCACACGCGCTTACGGCGCCCTCATCCTTAATTACAGTTATAGCACGTCAACACTTCGACAGCCTGCCGACCGTTGCCCCTGCCATAGAGCACCGTTTGGCATAGGCCAAGGACTGCAATAACATATTAGCAACGCGACGACTAAAAAAAAGCAAACAATGAAATTATGAAAAGAAAAGTATAATAGCGGGAATATTACAAAAACAAAAAAAAAAAAAATAAAATATAAAAAATACAAAATACAAAATAAATGGAAAACAATCAGCAAATGTTTGACAGAGAATTTCTAAACATGTTTATTTTGCATTTGTTATTGTTGCGCAGCGTCGCTCACACCCACTCGGCTGTTGCCAGGACGGCCCCTGCTATTCTGCAGCGATACTCCACGGTCGCCTTACTCCCAGCTTATAGAGTTAATTTCTTTGCCATTAAAAATGTCAGCTGCTCGTGATTGCTTTTCTCTTCATACACTTTTATTTTATTTTGTTTTTTCTTTTCCTATTGCCTTTTCTTCCTCCTCTTCCGCCTCTTATTGCTACTGACACCGTTCACACCATTCACACCATTCACACCGTCCGACACGCAGCGCTTGCGGCGCGCTATTCAACACACCACATGCAACAGCAATACGCGTGCAACACACATGTGCGGCCACACGGCGGCAAGCGCAACCAAAGTAGCCCGGTTTTATTTAAAATCAACAAATCCACTTCCTTCCTGTGTGACGCAACGCAACGCGACAGCAGAGCAAGTTTAAAATTAGCCGCCTACAACGCGGCTGCCACCACTGCTGCCATATCTTCGTCAATAATGACGCCGAGTGGCATGAAGTAGCAATAAATAAACACACTTGCAATGCGATTGTTCTCCCCCCGCCCGCCGCGCGGCATGTTTACAAGCTTCTGATGGCTGACGGCTGACGGCTGTCGGCTGTCGGCTGTGTTGTTGCCGTGCGACTTCCAGTCAACAAAAGCGCTGCAACATGTGTTTAGCAACATTCAGATGTGTCCTCTCCAATGTATATACGTATGTATGTATGTATTAAATAAGAATTGTTTTCAAATGAGAGTGAAAGGGTGCCAAGCAATTTGCTTGGAGAGTGTGTTGGTAAATTTTATATAATAAAGGAAACCTGCAATAATCGTATATAAAGTATGTATGTGTATAGCTGTTGCAAGTAAAAGTTATAATTTTTGTTGGTTAGAATTGGCATAACAACCACACTGCCTCTCTCTCATGATAAGAAGGACAAGAAAGTTGACAAGAAGGATAAGGCTGTCATTGAATATGGGTATACGTTCAGAAATTCCACTCGAGGCAAAATCCGAACATTGCGAGATTGCAAAGGTTAGGTTAAGTTCAAAGGCTGATCACCCAGAGTTGAAGAAGGTCCAAGATATTTTAACCTTAACTTCGTAACTACGAGATAGTTAAGATAGAAATGTTGAAATGATTATACCTTTCTTCTTTCTAGAAACTATTATAATTGGGTTATTATAAAATTTTTAATAACACCCCGTTAGCCCTTATTTGAACCCTGCCCAGTTATAACCTCCACATCTACGGAAAGGTCAAATTTGCTTAGGCCGAAGTTTTATTTCGAGCCGGCAGGAAAGACAAAGCAGAAGTCTTTATCAGAAATTGTTTTTATTCAGAAGTTAATGTCAAAATTCTGGGAGAATTTCCTACATAAGAAAACCTGCCAAAAAACTCAGCAGAAGTTTCGAGGTGACGAAGGCCCTTGGAGTTTTCAAGGTGAACAATATCCAGCACCATTAAAAGAATTTAAGGAGACGAAAGAATTTGATGCATTTTTATATTTGAAGTCAAGTTTAAGAATTTACAAATATAACAGCTCGAGACTGAGCGTTTTTAAGGAGAAGTTGAAAATTTCATGTAGGGTCACTTTATGGAAAAAGCTTGCTTAAGGCTGTACGAGGGTACAAACTCCTTATTAAGTGTGGGTCTGTTCCACCTGAACTCGTTTTGAGGCAAATAAGAGCCTTTAGCTACTATATAATATCACTTTAGTATGGATATACTTCGACTTCGTCCGATTTTCTTAGAGCTAGCAGTTTTTTTAAAACTGCTCTTAGATTTATAAGCGGTGAATGGACCGACTTGAGCTAACATCAACATTCAAGATTCAAGCCTTGAAATCTCATGTTTTGAAAGCGACAAGCACCTAGGAAAATTTTCGCCAATTGTCTAGTATAATCTGGTCAACAAATGTTCAAACTAAAAATCCTTGCTAAACCTATTTTTGAAGAGGTTTAGTTACCTCATTTTGTGAATTTTGATTAAGTGTACACTTTCTTAGTTACTCTTTATTCGAATTCCCGCTCAAACCTCAAATAAGCTTGTGTTTGCATAACTCAATGGCTTAGGGTTGATTTGAGCTTAAATTCTTGCTTAATTTGCGTTTGTTTTTCTCGCATTTTTCTAACTATACTGTTCGTTCTACAGAATCTGCATGCGGTGTGTGGCCTTCTTTGCAATTGCACCCAGGCATACAAGCGGGCTCTGCGGAATTCACCGCATTCAGTTGCTTGTCAACATGTTGAGTGCGCGTTTCGAGAAGCGGGTGTTTTATTCGTGGCTGAGTCGTGGTTGAGTCATAAATTTCTGTTAAACACGATGTATTTATACAAGTATGCTATAAAGAATGTGATTCTTTTGCTTTAATTTCGGCAGCAACAAAACATGTGCGTTCTTGGAATTTTAATTACCAATTATGGAATACTTGCCTGCGCCACTTATACTTTTTATGAACCGAAAGCTCCTTGTAAAGAGTCAGATATTTATTTAAAGTGGAATAAAAATATTAAAAGTTCAAGAAAGTGAATTCTTTGTCTTGGATGTGAAGCTACAAAAAGGCGGAGGAGACATATTTAATATAATAAATAAGTGCATGAGTCAGAACTTCAAGCTTCGAAATAGAAATAAAAAGTATTAATTTTTTTATATTACAGATATTTATGCTCTACAAACTTCTTACTTAAATAATATTATCAGCGCAAAAAAAAAAAATAAATACTGAAACGTAAACGTTGCCTACATCTGGGCGAAAAGTTTAATAATTAAAGCTTTAAGGTTTTATTCAGTAAAAAAGGACTTAAGTCTACAAAATATGAATGATGCAGTCATTCTATAAAGATTCTCTTAATTTTTTCAATTTATTCCTTGATTAGTAGTGGTACGTGAGTATATTAATGAAGTGTATAAAAAGCTCTAATTCTAGGCTATGTGTTTTAAAAAAACAATGAGAAGTAAATCAGTGAAACTGGGTGCCATAATTATGATTGAAATACCAGTATCTAAATAATAATATATGTTAGACTAAAAAGTAAACTCCAAATAATTTATCTCTGCGTTCGATGCACCCACTTTAAGCAAATATTTGCTTTCCCATCGATGAAAACTAATAAAACCCCAATTATTGCCAAAATGTTCATATATGTTTATACTTTACCCAACCTTCTCAGTTTTCTACCTTCTCCAAAGCAATAAAACGTGTAATAAACTATTCTCTCCCCCATTTTTGTCTCACTTTCAGCTTGTCGCACATCATGAAATTGACGAATAAATGAACCATTGAACCGGCAAATAAGGACCGAAGGGAATACTTTGTTGAAATTTGAGTACACAATTACTTGTGATGAGAAAATAAAACACCAACAGCAACAACAACAATAACAACAACAACAACAAAACAAATCCCAACAAAAATCACTGCGCTGAGAAAGCAAACGAATCGACAACAAAACAAACAAATCGCACAAACGCACCGAAATAATCATAGTTTGTTTGAGTGCAAATACAGAAAGAAGTAAAGCAAAAAACAAAAAACAAAAAGAAAGAAAAAACAACTGAGGAAAAAAAAGCACCTAAAATAGTGCAGAGAAGCGGTGAAAAGACAACGAACATCTGTTTTCAAATATAAATGAGCAATGCTTCGAAAGAGATTGGATTTTATTTTGAAATAGTGAAGGAGTGGCCAGAAATTGACAGCTAAACAGAGTGCGAAATGAGCAGAGACGACTGCTGCAATCTGTGTGTGTGTGTGTGTGTGTGTTTGTGGGTGTGTGAAATGTTGTGAAGCGCACAAGTGCCATTTTGCTAACAAATATTATGAGTGAAGCGTTTGAACAAATCATCGAAGCGGAATTGTTGTTGTGCTTAGAAGACTGCGAAAAAACAATTAATTGCTGAATAAAATGAATAATACAATGAAATAAATGAAGTCAAATGAAACAAAATATTATAAAATTAATGATATAAAATAATATAAAATAAATAATATAAAAATAAATTAAATAAATGAAAAGAAGTAAAATAAATTTAAAATAAACGAAATTAAATGAAAATAATAAATGAAATAAAATAACATATTATAAATAAATATAAATAAATAAATGAAGTAAAATAAAACGAAGTAGAACAAAATAACTAAATAAAATAAGAAAATAAATAAAATTAATTAAAGCAAAAAAAATTAAAAGGTTAATGAAATAAAAGATTTTTAGAAGAAAAAAAAAATTGAAAAGAAAAAGGAAGGAAAAATTTTAAAAATTAAAAAAAAGTAAAATAAAATAAAATATTACAAATAAAATAAATAAGTAAATAAAATGAAATAAAACAAAATAAAAAAAAAAAATAAAATAAGACAAAACGAAGTGAATATTTTTAAGAAAAAATAAATAAAATAACATAAAAATAAAATAAAATAACATAAAAATAAAATAAAATAAATAAAATAAAATAATATAAAAATAAAATAAGTAAAATAAAATTATAAGATAAATAAAAGAAAGTAAAAATAAAACTAAATAAAATAAAACAAAACAGAATTAAACAACATAGAAGAAAATTAAATAAGTATAGAGCAAAAACTTAAATTAAATTTAATTGAATTTAATAATATTAAAAAAAAATAATAAAATAATAATTTGAATTTAATAATTTTTATAATATAATAATTTTCATAGTTTTAATAATTTTAATTTAATTAAATAATAATTTTTCTAATAAAGAAAGTATAATAAGCAAATCATATTTTAATTAAATACACATCGATTAGCATATATACACATTATTTCAAAAAATTAACTGAAAATCAATAAAACTTTTGTTAATTATTGTGCTTAACTACTATGGAATGAGGAAAAAAAGTTTTCAAATATCGTTGATAGAGAGAATAGAGAGATTTTTCATTTCAAAAGCAAAACTGTAGCTTGGAACTAATAAAATTTGTCTTTACAGATTGAAACAAATTTACGACTTTCTATGCAGCATAAACTGAAAAATATATGCGAATAGCCCACAAATAATAAGTACATACCTTGTATATGTATATACTAAATATACTAAATATTCGTATGTATGTAGTGGTGTGTGAAAATTGAAAGTGTTTTGCGGCAGGAAATTATTAATAATGCGCACGCTGTGGCCGCAGATTTAAGCTAATTAATTTGTATGCGCTTGTAATAGCTTACAATAAACAGCAACAACAAGTAAAACAATAACAACAACAACAACAAAAACAACACAAATGCGCCATTAGCTGCAGTAACAAATTTCGAAATTACAAAAACCAAAAATCCAACGGCAATTATTAGTAGAATATCCATAGTAGGGCAGCGGATGCAACGCATCTGTCAGCAGGCGAAGGCTGCATTTATTAGCTGCTCACCACAGATTCATCCATAATCAGCTGCGCGCCATAACGCGACGCAAGACCACATAATTCAAATAAAACACGCATCCGCCGCACACAATTATCAGCGCACAACAGACGACCTGCAGGCCAACTGTGTGTGTGTGTGTGTGTGCGAGGCGGAAAGTGCGCAAGTGAAAATTGTGGCTTTTGAATTTTGCAAATTGAATGAAACGGCTGCGCTACAGCGCTGCGCCATGCAACAAAAGTGCTGAACGCGCGTGTAAACAGTGAAATCTTAAATTATGATTTTCGAAATCGCAATTTAAGGCAATCCATGCTGCAACCAAAGGGATAAAGTGTACATTCATTTGCGCTTGAATGTGAGTGCCGTCGAAACAAAAGTGTGTGTATCCGTTAGCTGAGTGCAGCTCAGCCAAAAACAAAAAAACAAAAAAACCAGAAAAAAACGAACTAATATTGGATATCAAAAGCAGTGCGAACTAACACACGCACAGAGTTAGCTACGCGGCACAGAAGAGACGAAAACAAAAAAAAAAAAGAAAAAAACTATCTACTCTAACGGCAACACGTCTGTCGCGACGCGAACGCAACTTTTGTCTGTGTGTGTGTCTGTGCGCGCGTCGCGTTCGCCTGCTGGTCTGTCATAAAATATCAATTTGTGATTTTTCAATTTCGCCGCCGACAGATAGACACAAACGTGCTGCCACAAGGGCGCGTCGCGCCGCCCGCATCAACCACGAGCGCTCGATCATTTATTAGCCGCATTAGACGTGCCACACATTCTAACTAAGTAGCGGCGGTGGTCGTGTCTATCTGTGTGCGTGTGTGTGTGTGTGTGCGTCATAAGAAAACTAATAATTCGCCTAGCGAACGTGTGTGTGGCAAGTGCGAAAAAATAAGCATATAACCAAAACAACAATAACAGCAATAACAACAATAACAACAATAACAACAATAACAAAACAGCAAAATATCGCAGTTATATACTCGTATTGTATACAAACTTAGTTGTGTTTGCTTGCGGCGCGCATTTTAACCGCTGCGGTCTGTGGCAACATTGCGGTGAAACGTGCTCGCATTAGCTTAAGCCGCAATTGCCAATATACATATACAAATACAAACACATAAACATACAAGCATACGTAATAACAGACGCTTACACGCCGCTTAATCCATTCAATTCATTTGCTGCGCCAAGACAACGTGCTACAACTTGACTCTGCTGACGCCTGCCTAACGCAGCGGTCCCACCTTCAAGTCATCGCCTACTCGTCTGCATCGTCTGCCAGTCTGCCAGTCGCTGGATTGAGGCGCTACGTTGCGTTGCGTTGCGTTGCGGCAGTAAAAACGTGCGACCAAGTGTTTGCTTGTAATTTGCGGTCAATGAAATTGCCTCTTAGCCGCATCCTTGGAGGCTTTATGCCGTCGTGCGTCCCCGTTGCGGTTGCCGCGTCATCGCAGCACGCCTGCAAGTGTGACGCGCGTGGGGTGAAGATGTCAACGTCGGCGCTGTTGCGGCACATACACAGCGGTGGCGCGACGCGCAGCCAGCGCAAAGCGCGGTGCGGCGGCAGCAGCAATTGTGGCAACGGGATTAGCAATTTTACGCATTGCTTAATTACTTGCGGATTGCTATTGCTCTTGGCAGCCGCTAATGGTAAGTGCCTTTGCGTTTTTACAGCGTACTACCCGTACATATGTATGTGTACTTGAAATTTAATGCTTATCGATTTTGTTTCGTAATTCTGTGAAGGCATACACTCTTTTAAGTCTTTCGAATATGAGTGCAAGGCGGAAGTGTTGCCTCTTATATAATCGTAATGTTAACGATATATATAATCGATGTAATAGCGAGAAACAAGAATCAGAAAACCGAAAGCAGTTAAATAATTTTAAGGTTTCTTCACATTCTTCCGTATTTTTTTTTGTACAACGAATAAGGTTGATTTGGTCGAAACATTATAAAGAAGTACCATTTAGGAAGTGTGGCATCTCTTAAGGCCGAGAGAGGTCCAAGCGTTGTTCTAAAATCACTTATACCTGTTGACGAGAGACGCTTATTGATTTCACAGCCATGCGGTCTTTCTGATAAGTACAGTAGTAGCATTCCAACCCTTTCCCTTTCTCGTCAATGTCAGTGATAGCATAATTGGATTTCTGAAAATATCCAGATGAATCCTGCGCTAAAGCATAGTAATCATCAATATCAGTTATAGTCGAGAACTTCATCGAAACAACAGTCAATGGCGTATTAGTAGTATTTAGGGCTTCTCTCAAACCTAACTGTAAGCTTATCTCAATAGTCGTGACATATGAATACAATAAAATATTTAGCTACGATGTATCACTCCTTCCTATATTTTAAGAGGGGTTTGTCGGTGTATATAGGCGGAATCGGACCATTGCCACGCCCACTAAATGGCGTTAATGGAATAAGCATATGGTGCTACAATTTGGTCACCTAATAAAACAAAAGTTTCAAAGTTGGAGGTCACAGGAGGTAACAGGAGATCACATTAGGCAGGGACATGGGTCGTCCATCAGATTAGTAACAAGCCCACTTCCAATATTACGCCATTCCTAGGTGTCGATGATGAAATTCTAACAAAACTCAATGCAATTAGTGTATCTAATATATGGCAAAAAATTTCTCCTAGGCCTCATATACCGAAAATGAGTATCTCCGTTATGCCGGTTGGCTTTATATCGAAAAATGGCACAATATGTGCGGTGTCTTAGAGACATTTAGTGAGTATGCTTTCTTGAACATAATATGGTTTGATGCCGAATGTGCTTCATACTGGTGCATCCGCTCCTCTAGACCCTATATATCAAATATAATGATTTTTGTTCTTCGTTTTGACTTAATACCAGGGGCCACTGTTTTCAGCCTAGTATGATTGGTGTGAAAGATAAATAAAATAGATCCACAACTTTCCGCAGGCTTCGTATATCACTATAGGTTGAAAATCACTCTGGTTGATCTATATATCGTACATATCGGTTATTTCTCACCTATTTTTTTAAATATTGGTTTAGAAATCAATATATATCTTGAAGGGACTATTTATAAAAGTTTTTACCCAAAAGAAGCTATAGAACTGAATGCTTTCCAGCAACTTGATGATCGTGGGAACCTGTAAGGTGTTCTTAAGGCTATCTTCCGGATTAACATAAATAGTAGTGGACTTTGTATACTCTGAACCATTCATGAACTGACTTGACTGGGCTGCAAAATATTGTTTATTAAAGTGGGAAGTATAACACACTGAAAGTAGGAGAATGTGTGTGCCGCGAACTAATCCGCGATCAATATGTGTCTCTTTGATAATTATACAGGGTGTCCTTATTCGATAAACATTTTTGCAATAGATGACAGGAACAGTTCCAAACATTTTCTTTTTTTTTTTTGATTTATTAATTTGTGATTTTTTTAAATATATGATATAAATATATATATAATGATATTTAATTTAATTTGATATTTGAAATATGGCTGAGAGCCGCATACAATTATTCTATAGGTTAATACCTATAATATTTGTGAATCACAGGGTGACCATGCAAAAAGTACACTTAATTATTGTGGCAAGCAAATATTAACTAACACAGTGTTTATGCACAATTAAACTTTACGGTAAGTAAAAATTTATTATGGGGGTCCACAGAAATTTGGTTGAGAATTTAAAATGGCGCAGCTGCTCCTTTAACCATAGTCAAAAGTTCAAACCAAAAATATTTGGTGAATTGAAATTGGTGCAATTGCACATTAGAACATTCAGCAATATGCAAAAACAATAATAACAACAACAACATGGCGGCGTAACACGCTAAATGTGCGTTAGAATTTATGTGATTATTACTTGTGCTAGCAATTGCTTTTGTTGTTGTAGGTGTTTTATTGTTTTTGTTGCTGTTGTTGTTGCTGTTGCTGTTGTTATAGTTGCAACCAATAAGCCTCAGTAAATTACGTGCAGTTATGCGTCTGCAGCTGCGGCTAGTACAAAGCATGCAGCACGGCCGCTCCAACCGACACGGGAAGCATCGGCCGAGGCAGGAAAGCTCGCTGCTGTGGGAAATTAATCACGATTATAATTTAAGCTGAATTATGAGCTAAAGCTACTAAACAACCAGCCAACCAAACCGAGCAGCAACAACAGCAGCAATTCAACTAAGCCCTGCCACAGCACCGCAAGCTAGCCCACTAGCCCACTAGCTCAAACAAAAACAACAATCAATAGCCTTTATCGTTCTCACAAAGTTGTAGAGCACGAGTAAACGCCGCTCGAGTGGGCATCGCTTTGCCTTGCATTATGATAGTTGCGGCAGTTTTTCTACTGGCAGCATCGAAACATAAATCCGCACAAACATACACAGAAATTCTGGAACAAACACATAAATGCTAACAAAAACACAAATTCACAGCAAAAATGATAGAAAAGACTACAGTAGAGATCGCAGCATTAGAAAAACAAAAGCAATAAAACAAAAAAAAAAAAATCAAAATAAAATAAAATCTCTGCCATCCCACAAACAGTTAGACAGCGGTCTCCGGCGTGTTTCAGAAGTTCAATTTCGAATTACTTTTTATTTACTAAGAGTTTTCGACTGTTCGCACGTTCGAACATTTCGAAGTGCGGTGGGAATGCAAAAGTTTAAGCTTTTTCTCTCTCGCAGAAAGATGGAAAAAACCGGTGTGAGTGGAGTTCGGTTTTTCATTTCAGTTTAAACGTTTCATATCCCGCTCGAAATAAATTTGAGCTACATTTACTAACGGAATTACTCACTTAACAAGAGAGAAAAGTCTCAGGCCAAGAAATCTCTACTGCCAGACGTCTGGGAAATATCGTCGAGGCGGCTTGTAAGAAAATTATGGAACTCGGTACACAAAACCTAGTTTCTGGTTCGAACTCCTTGTCTTGGAACGCCTTACTGCTGAAAACGAATATTGTACAGGTTTACGTATAAGATTTCGGTCCATGAAAAATCGTTGTTCCTGACGAAGAAGTATTATAGGAGTAGTTTCGAATAAAGAACTGTGCAGTAATACTACCACACCAAAATCAGCGTCGAACACTCAAATGTTAAGTTTCTGATCGCCAGATGTAATAATTTAGTTTCCCATTATGAAACCCCGTCTTCTAAGAACGGTTTACTTTAAGCATTTTCAAGAAAATAACTTTTTGGAAACAAAATTTCAATATCTTCGAATATTATTTATGTAAAGCGTAGTTCTAGACCTGCTTCCTTAATATCAACAAGAAAATCTCTCTCATTATCAAAACAATATGCATTTAAATATATTATATAAGTAATTTTGAGCTGTTTACAAAGCTCTTCCGCCTTAGTTCCCTCTCATCAGCGGGTATCGCTGCAAAAACCGAAAGACCCACTCAGTATTACCTCTGAATTTTAATTCGCCGAACAATGTCGTTGTCATTAGAAAGTTCTGGGGAACTCTCTTGATTCTAAAGTATACGGCATATTTATTGACCAGGGTTAATCTTAAGTCTTACGTTGGGTTATGAAGGTTCATATAGCTCCACTATCACCAAATATACCCAACAAATATACCAAGTTGTTGAAGTTAGGCAAACAGTTGAGTTGAGGTTGACTTTGAGTAGTTGGGAACACTGCGAATAATAATAATACTGTTGAATAATGTGTCGATGAGATGAGGGCACCAATGTGCCCTTTGCTTCTTGCCTAGTAAACCAGAATCTATTTTTAATAAATTTAATAAATTGCATCCAATGAGAAGTTTGTGCTTTATATACGACATTTTACCTGAACTAAAATTTTTTTTATTTGTTTTCTTCTTCAGCTGATTTATTTCGCTTATTGTTTGCTCGGGTGTTTTTTTTTCCAATTTTATCATGTATTCTTTGCATTGTCACTGACAATGCCGCCAGCAAATGCTTTGCCTTTGTAGTTCACAAGCACTTAGATGTCAATGCATTTGTATGTTTTCTTCAATTTTATGGGCACTTTGACAAAGTGTCCGTTGCGGTATGTTTACACCTCACTTCTGGTGGGTTTCCCAAATTCCCCTTACCAAATATGTACTTACTTACGTTATACAATTGCTGCTAGGGGACACACAACCCCTTCTAATGCATTTGATATTTATGTATGTGTATATGTGTGTGTGGAGATACAAATTGTAGTTGTGTTCAGCATGAAATTGTACTATAAAAATTTATTATTATGTTTTTGATATGTGAACATCTTAAGAGTTCGACAGCTTCATTAGCGAACTCTTTGACTTTGTGTCGAAAATGTACTTTTCATCTAATAGAATTTCTTATGTCTGAAGAAATGCAATTTGATGAAATAACTGCATTGTTGTTGTCAATATAATGTCAACAAAACTACTATAAAAGTACAATCGGGAGTGGGGTGGGGTATGCGTAGCAGCCCTGTTGGAAATTTCAACTTGTGCGAAAGTAAAAAAATTAAATGATATACATATATATATGAGATAAATATTTACTACTTTACTTTAAGGTAGTAGTATCCCTACAATTGTCGGGTCTTCGTCAACGGGATGCACTTCGATTTATACACGAGGAAGCATTGCCAGCTCGGCAGCACTCCTCGAGGTTAACTAAACTGTGTGGACACATTTTCCATTTCACAAACTTTTTCCTAGAGTGTCCATACTCCATAGGATTTGAAATTCCTTTATGCTATCTTAGAAAATATTCAAATAACTACATAAATGGGTATCCATCCGACAAATAAATGTTGCACTCTTTCTGAAGTGTTTGGCTGATTGCAACACGCAAAGTAACTTAATTTAATAGATTTTCGTTGCAGTTCAACTCGAAGTGCATTTTTCTATGTGTTCTATTTCGAAAGCTCGATGGTGTCAATTTGTCACTGAGAAGTTCTGTTTTCGACAGCAATATCCTTTTTCTTATTCGTTCGTCGCGTCTTAAAATAACATATTGTGATACAAAATGAAAAATTTGTGTACTAAATTTTCTTAAAATAGCTTAGTTATAATCAAAACTTATAATCATTGTACCCTTTTTTAGAGGCTTTACGAATAAACTGGAAATGAGAGATGTAGCTGGTATGCTATATTTATAAGGGCGTTTCTATTCCCATATTATGAAAAGGCTGGAAAGAGATAGCGGACCTTTTCTATATTTTGAGAAGTTCCAAAACCGTTATGTGATCTATTTTCTACAGTTTTCTGTGGTCGAAATAGAGCGATTAGCGAATAGGTAAACGTATCAAAGAGGAACAGGTGAAAAAATCTGTAATTTAAATGAGTGGCGACTGATAAGCACGAAATCATGGTGAGTTTAGAATCAAAATTTTTGACATTGGTTGGGAAAACTCAATTAGTTCTCATTTAGTAGAATTTAAAATTTGTTCACCTCTTTTATCTCACTGATTATTTCCGTTATCAAAATCCAAACTAACCTTGTGTTGGCGAGAGATTTGTCAATATTTCTGAATAAGTTTCTATAGTTGTTAGTTTTTTTGAGGGCCGTTAGTGTTCCCAACATAAAATAGCTTTTGAAGCTCTTAGGCGTGATTCGGAATAGTTCTTCCAATAATGTTCTGTGATGCAAAAAAATAAAAAAATACTCCATTTCAGTACGAGGGATAGCCTCTTTTATGGGGATTTACGTTCAAATCAAACTATTGTTTTTTAGGCGAGGTCTCTATTTACACAATATTCGATATTTTATTGGCACAAATACTGCTATCAAATTACCAGTAATATAAGAATAAGAAGAATAAGGGTAATTCCAATAAAAGGAAAATGTGTTATAATTTGACCTCTGGACCTCTTTCTCTCGACATCTTTACCTCTGGAATATTTCTTACTTTTAATTCAGTAAATCATTCTACTACCATGCTAAAGAATATTAACCAAAAATTAAGATTTTGGTATATTTTACATTCCAATAAATTTTTCGAATCGGACTAAATAAATGTCTATTTTGGAGCTTGTTCTGTATTTCCGTTCCGTTTGAGAAGTAAAAATGCGCCATTTCCAAAGCCTTTAGCATGGAAATATTTACTTTAGCAATCAAAGGGTAAAAGCTGCTCGACATCAAAATCGGTTGCATTACTTCATTGCGGTTTCGCTGCCCGACAAATATGATCGAAGCGAAGTTCCGTTATGTTAGGAGCCTGTGTGGCACGAGAAATTGTACTGATCGTCCATTAGCAAAACACTCGAGCATGGGTAATGTTTTTCTTTTGTTGAGTTTTCTTTTAATTTAAAATTAAAATTCCTCAATATTCATATAATATATAAAAGATATACGAATTCTGCCTGGACATTTTTTTTCAATAACTTTTGGTGATCTTGAAGGTTTTTTTTTAGAATTTTTTAGAATCGTAGTTATGTAAAATCTAAAATCTAAAATCGTTTAAACATTGATCGTACTTGATGAATTGGGAAAAAGAAAATTCAGAAAATCAACAATTTGCTAATATTCCGCATACGTACATTCACAACAACAAAAACAAACACCTGGGACCCCTCGCAGTCTTCGAGCCACTTGAGAAGTACGACGTGTGAAATTGATGTTGTACTAGTTGTTATTGCATTTGATGCATGACATCGCTATAGATGTCAACGGGCGCTGCAACCTTTTGAATGCCTATTTGTCTAGCTTGCCTGTCCAACTGTCTTCGGCAGCAGCAACAATGCATTTGTACCTCTTAAGGGGTGACAGAGCGAGGCGCTGTCAATGCACGTTTGACATTCAGCAGTGACACTGATGGGCATGCGCACATGTGTGTGTGTGTGTGTGTGTGTTGAGCGTTCTCCATTTACTTCCCGAAAGGCTCGCACACTCCTTCTGGTCGCCGCTATTCCTCCTCCCTGCCATTTGTTATTCACTCTTCTGGCTTTCAATGCTGGCGGTTGACAGGCATCGTCTAACGGTAGCGTTCATCAATATTGTCGGCGTCAATAGCGTTCACAAGTTGACATTCACGAGCGCGCTGCAGCGCTGTAATGCCAGTGAATATTAGAAAAAACACCACCAACAACAACAACAACAAAACAACAGCGTTGTCAGCGCTAAAACAAACTGAGCGCAAAGAACGAGCACGACCGCACTGTAGGCGCTTGACATGCTAGAGTCAAGGGCACTTAGTAATTTTCAATGTTAAACATACAAGCGTATAAATAACAGAACAACAATAACAACAACCAAGCAGTGTAAGCATAACGAAAAACTCAAGCGCACACAATGCTTCAATGCACAAGCGATAAGTTGAATTAACCCTAAAGTGGCGCATTGTATACACACACGTACACATATGTATATGTGTAGGTGTGTGTGTGTATGCATTGCTTAGGCGCTCCCTCGCCCTCGAACCCTTCTCAAGTGTTAACGACCGTGTTCGACATTCCCATGTGCATTTATACTTATACGCAATATCCCTCTTGTATTGCTCATTGTTGTTGTTATTGTTGTTGTTACATACGTCTCACCACTTGCGCTGGCGCCCCCTCAAACAACAAACAAAGTACTCAATCTCCGATGCTTTTTCAACTGCCGACATTCACCTTGATTTCAATTTTCTTCAATCTCTCTGCTGATCTCCGCCTTTTCTCCGCACTCTCCTCACTCTCCCCACTATCTTCACTCTCCTCACTTTCTCGCCATTAATGCGCGCAGCTGCGTCGTCGCGCATCTATTATAGCACAACATCCATCTAATCTGGCACTTGAATGTCGACGCCGGCGCCGGCGCCGCCTTTCACGTTCATCTTGGCATTGATTGAGCTGTTGCTGTTGTTGCTGTTGTTGTTCGACATTTTTATTGCCTTTATTAGGTGAATCTTCGTTGTAAAAGTTGTTGTTTGGTGCTGGAGCTGTCGTCACCGCCGCCGACACATTAGTGAGTACTCGTAAGTGAGTACTCCCAGTGGGGACGTAGGCACAGGAGCGGGCGTGCATGTGTTTGTGTATGTCTGTTTGTTGCGTATGTAATTTATCAATGTATGTGTGTAGTTGCTTTCTTCGCATTATATTCCTTAGCTGCTGCTGATTTCTTTGTTTTTTGTTTTTGTTTTTTTTGGATTGTAATTAGGATTAAATCAAGTCATGTGGTACACATATGTTCATAGCCATAGATTAGCTCTTGCGTCCTTGAATATTCTTCAAAACTAAATTATATTGTGTGTGTGTACATACTAAGTACATATTTCACATATATAATAATGCTTAATGACTTCCAGCGAGTAGATCAATCTTGTGCTGCAAAAAGTCGTCACTTCTGTAATCATCGTCGGTCTCTATGTCAGATGATGAGGCAATCGTTTTTTTTTTGTTTTTTTTTAAAATGTGATTTTCGATATTCATTAATTTTGTAATGATTGCAATGTTCTTGGTATATTTGCGACAACTTCTGCAAATAAACTTTCAGTAAAAACTATGAAAATATAATTCAAAAAATTCTTATAGTCTACGATTTTTTATTTAACTTTCTATGTACTCACTTCTTGTCGCTTCTTCTTGTTGGTCACAAAAGCTGTAGGTCCCATTGTTTAGGATTCTGTGAGGGAAATGAAAGAATTTATTGCGACCATGTAATGGATGAACCCATTCGAAGTTGTGTTCGTTTACTAATTCATTTATAAATCGAACACATTTTGTTTTTCAAATCTTTTTCATTAGATCCAATAATTGCTAAGCATTCTAGAGAAAGCCCGTACGTACCTCATAGTATATGACGTCACTTCTTTCTCAATCACTTCGCGCACACTAACGATATTTTCTTATTTTAGTTTTTTAATTTTTTTTTTTAATTAAAAAAATTGTTTAATCTTAGACGAACAGAAAATACGTGGAGTTGCCAAGTGTATATTTTTTACATTATTTAAAATATATAAAATAGTTCGACGAAGGCCATTTAAGTAGTTTAGAATCGAAAATAAATATCTAATTATAGAAATAGGAATCTTTAAAAAAAATTCTTGAAAGAGTTGCCACCTTTTTATATTTTTGAAAATTTTGGTATTAGAAAAAGCGATATTTGGTCATTTAAAAGCATTTATTTTTTCTAATTAAAAAAAAAAACAGAAATATTCAAAATATTTAAACTTTTGCTGCAATAATTTATAAGACAAACGTGGTGTTAAACGTTTGGCTTGATTTTTGATTACTTGCAGCTAGCTTCACTCCTTTCTTAGCCAAGTAGATCTCAAAAGAAATAAAATTTTCAATTGAAAAGTGAGATGAGAGAGTATTTGAGTATTATAATATATATAGTATATATTATATTTGAAAGGACCTGTATTATTAAAAAATATGATAATGGTATATCATGTTTACTCCATTTATCGGCCAATTGTGCCAAAATGAGGAGAAAAATTAACAGTTTTATACGACTTGTTAAAGTTTTTGTCAGGTAGGAGATAGATAATATTTCAGTGTTCAGATATGAATGAGCTTTATGTATAACCATTCTTAAAATTTAATAGATTTTATGCCATTAAAATAGTGGCAACACCTTAAACAAAAGCAAACACATAACTTTTAACAAGCACATGAGTTTAAATCAACATTTTACACTCCCAAATATTTGCCAACTTATATTGTACTAGTGGAAGTATATATACTAGTGGTTGCATGCAACCTGCCGGCATTAAT